>JAWWMP010000093.1:58448354-58459505 GCA_035047865.1 Dendrocincla tyrannina | reverse complement strand
CTTCCCCTAAGCAGCTGCTTTTGGCTATTAGCAAGGACAGGATTCTGGAGCAGAGGGACTTTTGGATGGACTTAGACTGATATAAAGGTGATTATCTCAGATCTTCAGTCATGCAGTTTGTAGAAGGAACATCAACTCAATAGGAGTAAGATCATTTCTCAAGAAAAAAAACTGTATGTGCATCTCTAATTTGCTCTCAGGATATACATTTACACATCTAAATGATTTTAGGGAAAAGAAATTAGAAATTAAATATTAGGAAGAAAGAGGGAGTAATCAGGCATTGGAATGGGCTGCCCAGGGAAGTGGTGGATTCTCTGTTCCTGGAGGTTTTTAAGATAAGACTGAATGTGGCACTCAGTACCATGGTCTAGTAACTGCAGTGGTGTTGGATCAGGAGTTGGACTTGATGATCTCAGAGGTCTTTTCCAACCGACTAATTCTATGATTCTATGGTTCTAGAACAGGACAGATATTTTTGCTAGATATTGTATACCCTGTATCTAACAAAATGTACATGGGTATACATTTAAACAGCTTTTACTAATTTCAATCTAAATGACTTTGAGTTCCATTTAAGTGGATGTCTTGAAGCTGCTGATGGCTACTGAAAACAATGTTAAAATGATAAATAAGAAAATATGCATTAAGGATGAAGAGTCTGACCCTTATCCATCCTTAGTATTGTTAAATAAAGGACAGCACTGATGAAATCTAGTTTGTCTGCTTACAATTTAAAGGTAAACTAAGGAATAGAAAGCTTGCTATAATCAAAGTGGGGTTCAAGAGGGAAAAATATACAAAATCCCAACACTAAAAGGGATCATGAAGTTACCATAGCTCAATGAACAAAACGTCATACTTTTGGGGTCGGAATTAACATGTTCACAAGTGGTGATGTGTTGTTCCTTATGTGGTCTCATGTGTCCCTGATGTGGCATGTCATCCCAGATGGCATACATCTATATGTGTAGACACAGGAGACCTGTGATTTAGATGAGCAGAAATTAAAATTATTCAACAGTCACAACAAAGACACACAGTCAGGACATAAACAGATCAAATGACCTCTCTACTGCAATTAAATTTCAAAGGAAATTGGCCAGATAACTATCTAACTTGGAAAGTGTAAATCTTCTGCTTGGCTGAAGTTCTTCTAATAAGAGATAGGAAGCCTATTCCTGTAACAGAATTGGTAGCAATCTTTTGCAAACAGAACTGCCCAGTTACAGCAAGGTTTCTGCTGAGAGGCATCAATGTCACCATTAGGTTTCTTCACAAAACTGCGGTCCTGCATCTTATCTAGAGTTTAGTGAACTTTTTCTAAAGTAACACAATAAACCTTCTGCTTCTTCAAATGAGATTTCAACCCTTCTGCTGGTCACTTGAGTATCACTTATATTAGAGAAGTAAGACAGAATTGAAGCAAAAAGTAAGAAATATGTTTTAATGGTGAATGCTACTACTAAATCATAAAAACTTTTTCTGAACTGATGAAACTAGAGGTCAGAAGTCAACGTTTGATTTCACGTCCCATTTCAGATGTCAGATGAAGAGAAATGGAATTATTTTGAAAAGTAACCTTGTTGGTTTCTGTTACAATTACCTAAAAATGATACTTGCAATGTTTCTGAAACTGACACAAGAACAAAGAATTTGTTATGAGTTGCTGGTGTTTGGAAGCTGTAGACACACTGGCACCTTTCACCCTGAATGTGAATGTGAGGCATTCAGCCCTTTACAATACCTCCTACTGAACCGAGGTTTTCTAAAAACAGCTCCTACTGTAATAAATATAACTAAGATTATGGCAAATAATTGTAAGAAAATGTGCAGTTTAGCGATCAGAAAAAGGAAAAAAAGGTCCCTCTCAGAAGTAAAGTTTTAATTTAATCATAAAAATGCAGATACTAACATGTGCAGTGAAAGATTCTGGTTTATCAAAATACCAGTAGGAACAGGATATCTGGAGCTAGGGCATACTGGAAACATTACACGACTTGTGGTAACAAGCAAGACTAATACCCGGTGGACATATTTGGAGATTACTAATATGGCTACTTTGGATTAGACTTTTTGGATCTTTTAGAGATTTAAAATAAGTTGTAAGAAAAATGCCTTTAAATGTTACATCTCAGACTCACCATGTTTAAAAGGATACAAGCATCTGATTTACCTGAAACAATTACAAAAGTCGCTTAAATACCTTAGAATCTCATCCTGTCCTCACTGTGGTGATTGTTCAAGATTTGTTTCAGCAGAATTGATATTCTTAATTTCTGATATGATCACACATCTTCAAATTAAACACATTTTAAATCTTTTATAGAACAATGGCAGCCACATAGTCTAATCTTTTGGTTAATTTAATGCATGCTGTGACTACAACCATCTCTTATATATTACTCACTTTGTATGTTTCGTTGTTTACAACACAACTTGGGGGGGTCAGTGGATGAGGGGAAAGCAGTGGGTGGTGTTTGTTTCAGTTTCAATAAACATCCTTGTAGACATCCTCACAGACAAACTGATGAAGTTCAGACCAGGTAAGCTGACAGAGAGGTGGAGGGAAAACTGGGTGTACTGCCAGGCTCAAAACAGTGTATGGAGTCAGACCGCTCAGTGGTGCCCAGTGGCAGGACAAGAGGCAATGTGAAGACACCGTAGTACAGGAAACAGTGTTTTTACACAGAAAAAAACCACTTATAGTGCAAAACTGATTGAACACAAAACCAGGTTGTCCAGAGAAGTTGCAGATTCTCCATCCATGGCCATATTCAAAATGGAGCCAGACCTGGACAGCCTGCCACAGCAGACCCTGCTCTGAGCAGGGAGGTTGGGCTAAGCAGTCTCTAGATGTCCCTTTCAACCTCCCCTATCCAACAATTCTATCATTAATTCATATCATATATTCCTCTAAGCAGATATTTTACTATCTTTTCTGTTAATAAAACATAACGTGGCAATCTACAGAGAATTCCAATGACTAATTCAATTATACTGTAGACTGAACTAGAGGCTTTCTCTCATGTTCCCCTAGTGGGACACTTGGGAAAAGAGGGTTTTCTACTTTCTCTGATATGCTTGTTTTCAAAGGCTGAAGAATTATTACCACTTGCAAAGTATTAACTGAATAAACAACACCCAATAACTTAAAACATCTGCTTTTTGTGAGCAAATCTGAAAAAAAAAAAACAAAACTAAAAGCTTTGTAATAAAAATGCTGTCTAACAGTGTAATCCTGAAGCAGTCTGACAAGTTGCCCAATTCTTTCATGGCTGGTGCCTTTAAAAACTACTCCCTGTTGTGCAGTTCCTTGCTGAAGTTCTGAAGTCTGTTTTGTCTTGCCAGTGTTACTCTCCTTGCTCATAGTTCAAAGACATGCCATGCAAAGCACAGAATTTTTATGACATTAGCAATTATAACTGTTTATTATTTTATCTTACCCTGAGTGTACCAGATATTTCTCAGAAAATGTATCCCAGAAACACAGGGGCTTGACTTTATCTCATTGATAGTCTTTGTGTCTAATATGTCCTGTTTCCTTTTCCTGTGTTGGTATTCAGCAGTGCAGAAACACTGTGTTCTTGTTGTGTACATTAAAAAACTTCCTCTATCATCTAGAAAACTCAGGATCAGGGTAGCTTTCTCCCATAAGCAGTTGCCATTTGCATGCAGAGCTATAGACCAGAGCAATATCATGAACAGTGATTTTGCCCCTTCTCCGGGATGGATCAACAGGTCTCATTCCCATTCATCCTTCCCCGTCTAGGCCCTGGTTGGTGGTGAGTTCAGCATGCCTGAATTACTGTGTTACCTGGGCATTGCACTGAATTCACACTTTATTCAAGAAGGTTTCACAGCCTCACACTGAGGCTACATTTGATGGCCACTGATATCCCCTTTTCTGAGAAGCAGAGATCCCTAGTCTCTTGCACAGCAAAACCCCTCCATCTGTATTTTCACATTGCTGTTAGGGCTTTTCTGCCTTTGACACATGATATATTCTTCTCTTCATACGTATGAAGAAGAAAACAATATACAATTATTATTTTGGTCCTGATACAATCTTCCAGGCAGTTTTTCACTGACAATTTTTTGTCTTCCCTAGAAAACCCAGGCCACTGTCCTTCCCTGTTTCAAAGACTTTTGGGCCCACAACCTTATCTACTATTTCCCTTTTTTACTGAGATATTGACTTCAGTATTCCATCAACTACCTTCTCCTGAAATATCCTGGTTGCTTATAAGCAACAGTCTAAATCACTCTTCATTATACTGCCAACAAAAGGATGATAATTCTGTTTGTGATTTGCTTATCATAGACCAATGATATCTTAATGCCCCCTTGTGCTTATATGATGGTATCTAATGTCATTTGTTTAATAATAATGGACTTTTGACACACAAAAAAAATCACTCTGAGAAATTCTGGTCCATGAATTAGGCTTATTTGCATTAGTGTTATAATTATTCTATGAGATACTGTAACTAATTATTACAAAAATATTATGAATATAAATATATTTCTTTCTTTAAGCTATTTGTCTTGCTGCAGTGTAAAAACTGACAACATCATAAAGTAATAAATTCAAATGCATCCTCTCTGTAACAAACAGGATCTGCTTTATCCTTATAATCATTGGGAAATACTAGTTTCTCCAGAAGATGGTGCTTGTGTCCCACTAAATGAAAATGATGATGCAGTTCTCCAATTTCATGCAAGTTTCCCACATGGCAGAATGAAAATAAACAATCATTCATGATTTCTGTTCTTCACTTTGAAAAGACTGACTAAACTGTCAAGATAAGGAACTGGTATATTTCTTCCACAGGAATGACTTTTCTAAGTTTTCTAAAATGTTCTCTGCATGTTTTACGTACAGACTCACAGTGAAATAGTTTTTTTGCTGCTGTCAGCTATTAGTCTATGCCCAAAACAATGAGAAAAAATAATATTTTTTTTCAAGACAAGAACATGTGAAGTGTTTGAAGCATGGAAGATTTAATGTAGTTTAAAAAATACCTCATAATAAGCTGCTGTTTCAATAATTGATTTTTATTATTTTGGATTAAGAAAATGTTTTTTAAAGCAAGTCTCATTCACTATTTTCAAGCAGAGGACTGAAGGCGTGAGAGACAAAAACTTGCTCTTGTTTTATGTTTGTGCTTCCACAGATTCTCTGCTAGCTCAGAGCACAACAAAATCTGGAGAAACACAAACTATTCTGATATCTAAAACATTGTGATGCACAGCAGGGCATCACCACAGCTTTTCCTGGCTATGTAACCTGGTTCATGCTCCAAAAGCATGTAGCCTTCATTGCAGGCCTCTGTGTCTTGGTCAAGTTCTCTACTGGATAAAGGTGTTTAATTTAGAGTTTATAGGTTGGATTCTGATGAATCAGGCAGATACCTGACTGGAGAGTCTTGGTAGGGTAGTGTCTGTCTGTATCTTTTGCTCTATGGTATGATGGTTACTATATGACCCTGAATTACTCTAATGGCTAACAAAAATAAAAATTAAAAAATCAGAATTACAACTAAAAGGAAACGGCTGATTAATTTCAGTATTCAAACTTGGATGTTCACTACACTATCTTCTTTCTTGACAGAGACTATCAACTTCACACCACTATGTATTGTCACACTACTGATTAAAAAAGTTTGCCAAAATTCAGGGCCCTGATGGCTTATCTCCACTAGGATCAGGAATTGGGAATCTGAGTCAGGTAGTGTCCAGACTTCCTTTAAGAAAAAAAAAAAAAGGGAGCTGAAGTTCTGTTTTCTTGAAGATACTTAAACTGGTGTCATCTTCAGGTAGAAACTGCCCAATCCACTACACTGGAAAGTCTTGTGTTAAGGAACTTTTATCCCTCTTCTCAGATTCACATTTACAATTATGTATCTATTGCATTCTATGCCTATTTTGAAGGTTTTAACATAAGAAGCTACTTTGGCTTGCTGCTGATGGCAACCAAGAGGCAGAGACAGTAGATCCTGTCCGGGGCCAAGGGAAAAGCAGGACATCACCTCCATTTCCTTTTCCTGCTCATCTAGTGAGTGTGGATACAGTACTTTTACCCAGAGTGCTGACAGCTGAACCACATTCGGTCCCTTACAGGAAAAAAATAAGAAGAGAAAACTATCCTCCAACAACTCAAATGTGCTATCTTTATCTGTGGCAGGGAAGCAGAAAACAGCAACCACAAATATCACTGTTCTGCTAGTATTTACACTGCTTGGCTACCAACTGAGTAGGCATTGATCATATTGAGAGGAACTGGGCATTATGTAGCAGTGGACTCCAGTCTTTGAGCTTGAAAAAGACTGTGTGCAAAATAAATAGTTTTTCTAGCCCTGTATTTTTTGTTGTAAATGCAAGAACAATTGAGGGATTTATTTTCAAACCTGGTTTGGTAAAAGGGCAATGGAGAAACAGAATACGATTCTGAAGGAGAAATACACCTACCAGAATTATTCTTGCTTTATTTTGTTTCCTAGAACTAACTTTATTTCTTTTGGTAGAGTTTAAATTACTTAAAGTCTGAATTACATCTCTCTAGACCTTGCCCCTTCCTTGTTAGGAGGTTCTTTCCCTTCTCTTCTCTTTCATCTCTTCTCTGTGGAGCTTAGAAACACATACAACTGCAGTGTTTGCCCTCCTCAGAAGAATGAGATGAGGCTCCCTACAGAAGGACAGTCTAAACAGCTGCTCCAGATTTTTTGGCCTGAGTTCTTGAGAAAACAGAACTCCAAAGAGATCTCAACTCTACACAAGTCTTTGTGACCCAAGGGTGTTCTTCTGTTTTGGCTCTTTAGAACTTCACGCATTAAAAATTTCATTTGAACCTTTTCCCACAGAACAGACGTTCCTAATATTTTTCTCTCATTTTTCAGTTCTCAGATTAGGGTGGGCTGAAAATGTCACCTCAGCATGTTTTTGTTAAACAGTTTTACTCATCCAGTGCATACAGGAAACCAGACTTCACTAGGTCCAGAGCTCACTGAAAAATTCTTTTTCCAAGCATCTCTGGCAGGGATGCTCTTGTTCCCTGACTCTTGTTCCACCCTTCTACCTCGTGCCTGAAAATCCTTCAATAATCTGAATGTGGGTGTTTCTTTCCCAGACTTCCCCAGGAAGCGTGGCCTGCATGGTCACTGCCCTCACAGCTTCTGGTTCTTTCAACATAATGGTATTTCAGCATTTATTCCTCTTTAAATACTTGTGCTGGCAGAAATATATATTTTATTCCAGGCTTCTAAGAGGATCTTCTGCTCAGCACACCTCAGCCTGCAGAGCTGAAACTTCTGTCCAAGGGGTTGGTGAAAGGCACCGAGGGACGGTCAATGCAGAGCAGGTCAGTGCAAGAAGACCACAGCCATGTCTATATTGGATGTGGACTTACAGCCCACATGGAGATGAGGCCTTGCTGCCTCATATGTCGAGGCAATTTGGGGTCCCTTCTCAGGAAGAATCAGAACCACAGATCTTGATTTTCACAAGAGTGCACACAGACTGCTGACTAAACCCAAAGTCACAATATTGCCCTTAAATAGAATACAGTATTTTATAAAGGATGGACTTTTCCATCCTAATATACCCTCAGTAGACAAAATAGATTAAAGGTCTAATACACATCCTTTTCTTTTATCACCTGTAAATCTCTTGCAGGATTCTTACACCAGTAGTTATGAGAGGCTTCGTAGTACTATACATCTATGCAGCAGCATCATGAAGTTTACTACCCTATGTTGGGCAATTCTGAATCCCTGTTTCTCAAACACCCACTTTGTATGTTTACATGGTGTTTTATGTATTTTTGACTGACTTTTAACTTCTAGTAATACTGCATTGGTCTAGTACTCTTAAATTTAATTTTCATGTTCAAGCAGTCTACATACATCAACATAACACTCTTAATTAATCACTTCAGTACTTCTTGCTATTTCCCCCTCTCCCAGAAATTTTAAAGACCAAATGGAAGAGCTACTGCTACAACACTGAGTGCTAAAACCTCACCAACATGCGTATCAAACCCTTGATTCTACTGCAGTGGGAATTTACAGTACAGTAAAAAGAAAACTGATAAGGTTTTCTTCCTCCATACAAATTAATAAAAGAGTCTTTGAGTAAACATTGCCATTGCAAAGGGAGTAGAAGAATTAGAAAACAAGTCTCTAGGAAAAAGCCTAACGCTTATGCAACACTGGTGACATATGTCATATATAGAAAGATTTCTTTTAAAAGATCACTGTTGTGTGTGCATCACGTGGTGCATAAAACATCAGTATTGAAAAGCACTGCATACTGAAGAGAGAGGTTAGTTCTCTAACCTAATACATATGATGTTTTCATCAGAGGCAAGAGAGATGAACGAGGAGTTAAAAAAGAGAAAGGACTAGTTAATCAGGACAGGCTTTTTTGAAATTATAACTTGAGCTCAGACAAAATGGGTTAAACTTTCAAAAACAGACTGTTTGATGCAGGAGACTTCTTTTAGGAGGGAAGGACTTTGGGAGAATTCACATGCTTGAGAAGAAAATGAAACAAAACTAATTCAAAGAAAAGGTTGAAAGCTGAGGAAAGAAAACCTGCCTATTCTAATAACATCAAGTGCTCAGTGGGAATGTTCATTTTCTTTTGGTTATAAGACTTGGATTAGACTGGAAAATGAAGTGCTTGCATTTTAAGGACTGAGTCAATCTTTAGAATATTTTCTACAATTACGCTTTCCCTCTAATTCTTTCTCTAACTTTATCCTGAGTAATTTTCACATGCGTGTATTGCATTCTAAGTCATTAAGTATTTCTTTCCATCTTGTTTTGAATGGACCAAGGACCTGCTCCAATAGAGCAACTGTTGTACTCTAAATCAGTAGTTCTCAAAGAATTGTTTGCAGTCATCCACGGAGAGCTGGCTTGTCACATTATGCTGGCTGTAACCTTGTAAACAGAAATAAAGGACACTAAAAAGATGTATTAAATACTTTCCCATTAATGGTCTCAACAAATAAAACTGAAAGACCATGCAGTGCTGTAAGGGCATGGGGAGGGTTCTTGGACAAATCTTGGATTCTGGATGTGATTTTGTGCACTTCTAAACATTCAGAAGCCTTCCACTGCTTCCCTGGAGTATCAGAACTACTTACCACAGAGAAATCTGTTATGAGAATAACAGTGAAGAGCGGTGAAATCAAAGACAGGAAGGCAAAATAAAAACAATAAACTTCAGGAAGGTAGATTCCAGTAAACTCAGGGAAACATTAGTTAAGAATTTATGGCAGGCAAGTTCATGGGGAAAAGGATTTAAAGAGACCTGGCAATTCCTCAAAGAAATGGTATTGAGGCACAAGTACAAACTGGCCCAATGCAGAGGAAGGATGGAAAGCGTAGAAAGAGACCGGCCTGGCTAAGTCATGAGCTTGTTATTAGCCCCAAACACAGGAAGAGAGCACAGAGAAAGTGGAAATTAGGTTAGACTACTGGGGACAAGTATTTTTCAGAAGACACAAAACTCAGGCCAAGACACAAACAGCTGCAATTAGCAAGGAAGACAAAGAGGAACAAGAAAGAAATATGTAAATAATAATTATATTAGTGGCAATAAGCAAAACAAGAATAATAGAGCTCTGCTCCATACAAGAGAGCAAAGTTATGAGCTTCAGAAATCACTAAAGAGAACACTTGAGAACAGGAAACTAACACACTTCATTGAGTGATAAAATTTATGGCTTGACCTTAAAATAAGGAAAGAACAAGGCATTTTTAAAGATGTTAGATGTGAAAACAGCTCAAAATAACTTTCATATAGGTTTGGCCCACCATCAAAATTTACTTAGCAAGATGTCTGATATAACCTCAGGACGCAAGTGGTCCTATGAGTGCTTGTGAAGAAAACAGAGATGAGAAGTCTCCACAGAGGAAAAACACAATAAATAACTGTAATGGGAGAGGCGGGATATGGCAAGAAGGATTAAGTGTTCAATTACTGGGAAAATCCCACTAACAAATAAACAACTTGCAAACATTGCCAAGAATAATGTTTTAGGTCATCCTGTGGAGAGCAGAGAGTGGGACTCAATGACCCTCATGGGTCCCTTCTAACAAGATATTCTATGATTCTATGAAATCATGTTGGGTCTTTTCCTATAAAGTAACAGGACTTGCAGCTGAGGACACAGAATATAATTGCATGTCTCCAGACACCACTGAGGCTTTAGACAACTGTCCCGTAAGGCATCCTCCTGAACAGCTTATGCAAGGCTTTTTTTGACTCTCCTAACATAGAATGGATGCATAATTTGTTGACACCCAGAGTGTACTTATTTATATTTAGCTGTCAAAACGGAAGGAAGTATTGAGTGGTGCCATGATCTGAAGGAAGCTCAGGAGGCATGTATACAAGTACTCTATGAAAGCAGGAGTAATCATCCAACTGTACCATACACAGAACAGCTGGCTAAGGAGGAATTAGGGTAAATCACAAGCTGAATATGAGCCAGGACTGTCTTGCTGTTACAGGAGAAGCAAAGACTCAGACTAGGTTATATAAACAGAATATATACCACAAGACAAGTGATGATGTCTATCTAGTCTGACCAGCACTGATAAAACCAGAAGGCATGAAGAACAGGGCATCCAGTGTGAGGCACTGCCCTTCCAGAAAGACTTAGATTCACTGGGCAGACTCTGGTAGAACCATAGGATTTTCAGACATCTTGAAAGCATAACCTAAATAAAACATAAACAAAACAAGACTGGAAAGAAATGACAGAAAAGTCAAGAATATAAAGGTTACAGTAAAGAGAAACAGATTGGTTTTCTCTATACCTCTATCCAATTTTTCTATGTACTTATGCACTAAAATCTTAGACACATTCCTGCCGTTCCAATCAGACATTTTTTAGAATGTTGTAGAAGACAAATTGAATCAGTGTTTAAGCTTTTGTTACTGTAACAAAAATACAATTCTATATTCCATTCATACTTTCATACTCAGCTCCAACTCAGAACTATCATGTTCCTCAGCTGAGGCAAAATGTAATACATATACAAATATTGTTCTCGAATTCTTTGTGTTTATTTAATGCTTCTTCACTTTCCTTTTAAGGCAGCACATCACCCAAAACTTAGTAAAGCTCTTCTTTCT
>JAWWMP010000093.1:58418260-58429197 GCA_035047865.1 Dendrocincla tyrannina | reverse complement strand
TGCAGCTGTAATCCCTTGTAGTTGATTGGTGGTTTGTTTTTTTGGTTTTTTTTCAGATTCACCAGAACACTCCTAGTTTCATACTGAAGGTTAGTATACCACATTACATCTTTGATATAGCAAAACTCCAGGCATAAAGTACAGCTAAACTATCAAGAAAATGCTACACCTTTTTAGCTGGTTTCTGTACTGATAAAAGTTGCAACTTCCAAATGTGAGCTTCAGAATCCTTAGCAAGAGGAAAAAAAAATTGGAAATATCATTCATGGAAGTATATGGGCCTATACTACTCTGTCACACAGAAAAAATGAAGATCAAAGTCATGAAGTAGATTCTAAGAACCATTACTTTTCACTGTGCACTGGTGCATTACAAACAGGCCTGAATGTAATTCCAGAAAAAGGTAATAGCAGGAAGCTTGGGGGGATTTTACAATGACTGTAGTTTTGACTGTACCACAATAGAGTGAGACCCATCTCTTGTAACTGAATCCTGTTATTCAATGGAAAGCTTTGTTTATTTTTTATATGCCTGTTAGGGATGGTGAGCCCTCATATTTTGGGAGGGCAGTGGGGGGGGTTTAAATGCTTCCTTCACTCTGGTAGTGACAGAAACTGCCCAGAGGGTTGCTGTTTGTGTGCTCTACCTCTTTCAACTTTTGGTCGCATAATCCATTTGTTTACAATTACTGTGGTAAAGCTGACTGCTATAGCAACACTTAATAAACTGACACTGGGAAAGAAAAGATAAAAGAAAAGAGGAAAGGAATCAAAGAAAGCACATCTTGCATGAGACTGCAGGAAGATAAAACGTTTTTTACTGTCAGCTCACTTGTTGCAGGACCAGATTCCATTCCCCTTTCTCACTCACTGAGTTAAGACACAGGACTGATTAAGGAGAAAAAAGCTAACAAAAAGAATCAGACTATCCTAACTTACCCCATGAGGTAATATTTCACACTTCTGCAGACTCTTTTTAATTCTCACTACACTGCTGACAAAAACAGAGCTTCTTTTAATGGACCTTAATTTAAAGTCAGCCATCATCACTGTTTTTACAAGTTACATGAATCGTTCCAGTATTTATATACCAGATAACTCTTGGTTAGTTTCAAAGAACTCCTGTACAAGAACTCTAATGAGCTGGGCAAACAATTTGCAGCCAGGAAGACTGAGATACAGAAAAAGTAAAATATTAGACATTGACTTAGAACATATAGCGTAATGAACTGCAGTTGAGAGTAAAGGCATGATACCACTTTATGCTTACTCCTGGACAAGACAAACGTGAATTAAAAACATTACCTCATAGTTCAGAAATGCTTTACAAGAGACATCATGCTATCTTAAATCCTAAATTAAAAGTCAAATCTATTGCAGCAATATTTCTTCACTACTGTATCCAGTCTCAGAAGGTTCAAAACAACCCATAGATGTTACTTTTGTTCAAATAATACAGTTATCAACATTTATAGGTGTTCTAAGTTTCAATTAAAGTTTAAAATTAAATTCCAGCTCACAGGGTGGAAAATGCTATTCTTCTCATTTAAAAAATTGATAGTTCTTGGCAGGTTGTGTCTGTTGCTTGTACTGAAGACTTTTAAACCTAAATAGACATCGCTGGCCTTAGGTTTTTCATATGTTAGGTAGAAGTGGTAAACCTCCCTAGAAAAGGTCAATAACCCTACTAAATTGTGTTAATGAAATCCTAACTGGAGGAGAGAAGGGTGCAGATCAAGGCTGAGTAAGAAGAGTTCGAGGACAGGGAACCACAGGAGTGGAAGGCGGTACCCTTCTGGGAGCACACAGTATCTCTGTGAACATCTTAAGCCTGTCCCTGAGGTAATGGGATACTTCAGCTGCCTGCATGGGCAAGTCTTTTGTAATGCTTAAAAGGTAGGCTGTATTACATGAAAGGGAGATCTTTAGGGGAGTAGACCAGAGGTCCTTAGACATCAATGAGACAGCAGGGATTCTACATAAACGCTGAAACTCTCCCAGAGAGCTGGCAGTGTATGATCTCTCTTTGATAGAAACGCAGTGGGGTCTTTAATCTACCAAACAGAAAACCAAGAAATGGCAACTTTTTCTCTTCTCGTCATCATTTTCAATAAATCTATATTGAGCCTGCAGAATAAGCAGTGCAGGAGCATCACGAAGCTGTTTTTAGAAGTAATGCACACAATTTTTAAGATGGCCTGTTTTGCTAGTGTATCATTTTTATGGTTCAATCCCAGCCAGCATCTATGCCACGCACACTCCCTGACTCACTCCCCCTCAGCAGGATGGTGGAGAAAATCGGAAGGGTAAAAGTAAGAAAACTCATGGTTTGAGATATAAAGACAGCTTAACAGGGAAAGCAAAAGCTGAATAAGCAAAGCAAAACAGGAAATTCATTCTCTGTTTCCCATGGGCAGGCAGGTGTTCAGCTATCTCCAGGAAAGCAGGGCTCCATCACCTCTAATGGGACTTGGGAAAACAAATGTCAAATGACACCCTCTTCCTTCGTCTTCACCCAACTTTCACATGCTGAACCTGACACTGTACAGGTTGGGATGTCCTTGTGGTCACCTAGGGTCAGCTGTCCTGGCTTTGTCTCCCTGCCCTGCTTCATGTGCACCCTCACCTGCTCACGGGTGGGGTGATGTGAGAAGCAGAAAAGACCTCAACCCAGCACAAGCACTGTTCAGCAATAACAAAACCAAAAACATCCCTGAATTATCAACATTTATTCCAGCACAAATCTAAACTACAGCCCTGTATGAGTACTATGGAAAAAAAATAGTTCTCACCCAATCAAGACCAGCACAGTTATTTAGTTTCAGTCATGAGTCTTGGAAAGAAGATACAATTATGAAGTAAAGAAGGCAAACAATTTAACCACTCACAATCATAATTAACAATTAGCAATGGAATTATAAAATATAATGAGTCACAGAATTGCTTGCAATTGCATTGGGTTCCCCAGTATTTCTTCATGACTCTCAAATCACAGTGCCCAAACAGACATTTTCTCTATTAGTTATTTTATGCAAAGGAGTTAATGTTGTAAGAATAAGATGCCATACAGAAGTGTAAAGTCTTTCTTTCTGAAGCATTTTTAATCCCTGAACAGAGATTGCCACTACACATAAATCATGTAAATGAAAACCTATGTGAACGTGAAACAATTTTAGTGTCCCTTATACCTACTCAACACTCAAAAGTTAGTGGAATCTAGTTAGGCAAGACCAACAGAAGAATAAAAGTGTTCCTGTGAGAGCTGGGATGAAACCTATAGCCTAATGTATGTTAAGTAACAGCTGTATGGAAATACAGAAGATATCTATGACATAGAATTAAGAAGGAGAGCAACATTATTTTACGGTCATGAAAGGTAATTATAGTGAAAAACTTGACAAAAGTAACTTTGTCAAGTTACAGTCTCTTGCAGAAAACATTTGAAAGTAGCTGAAACAAAATACACTGTAAGAATCTGATGCACATCCTCTACCTGCTCAGTGTATCTGAGAAAGCAGGAAAAGAGCAGTACACGAAATCCCCATATATTTCCATCTCGTAGAGAACTTCTGAAGCTGTAGAAATGAACCTTTCAGACCAGAAGAACGACTGCTGTGCCTGCTGTGCTCTCTGGGACACATGTGGAGGTGTGGGAGGCACAGAGTCATGCAACTGAGTTCTGTCTGTACTTGGATACCTGCCCTGTTTGGGGCATAGGCACGGTTCTCAGCTTTTTTCTACTGGGGAGCAACATTTCCCTACAGTCACAAAAGAAAGATCGTTCCCCTATTTGAATCCTTACTCAGACTCTCCTGTCCTGCCCTTTCCTTTGTAAGGGATTCATTTAGGCAAAAAGTCTCTCTCCTTCATCTCATCTGTTCTCCTCAGCTTGCACATTGTGCCTCATTCATAGCTGTCTCCTATCAAATTCTTTAAATGCTTTAAGTTCACCATTTCTTAAAGAAAAACGTACTACTATGATATATTTTAGCTGCATTAGTAAGGTAACCACCACCACTAAATACACACACTACAACACTCTCAAAGGAAAGTTTGCCTTTCCAGCATAGTGCCAGGTACTTTCTGCCTGTTAGAAACTCTCATAAAATAAAAGGGCATGTTGTTATGTAGTACTTGACATTAACCTCAGGAAGACAATGTATCAGTGAGCAGAATAACTGAAATTGTGACAGAATTGATTCCATGACAGTGCAAAAGGCAGATAGAGAAGACAGTTGTTACTCTGCACCTTCTGCCTCTGAACAGCTGTTATGCCTACATTGTTTCATATCAATAACTGCCAGTAGCAAATACAGTAGGAAATCTTTCATTTTCACATCAATAAGATAATTTTTCAAGGGGTGCTGCTGTGTGAAGGAAATCCAGCTCTTTATACCCAGGTTTTCAGAATGCTTAATTTACATACCATGCAGGTGCAAGTTAATTACACCAAATTTGCTTTTCTTTGAAAACACTGTGACTAAGAAGACAATTTTTTTATTAGTGTCTGTAAACAAGGGTCTGAACTCAGGATTTATGTATAAGACTCAGGAAAGCAATTCATTCCACGTAGATTCAAAATATGCCATTAGTAAAGAAACAAACCAACAAAAACCTAGCTGAGAAAGTAATACATTCAGCAAAGAAAATCAGACGATCTTTTTTATATATTATATATAAAGACTGTATTGTATCACATGATGCCACATTCTGTTATCAGTTAGCATTGTTCCAAAACATAGACTTATTTCAGGAACTATTCTCTGAAAAACATGTTTTTGTGATGTCAGGTTTGAGCTGACATGATACAAATTACCTGAACTTCTTTTCAGAGAAAAGTAATGACACAGAAATATTCCATTCCTTTTCTTCACTCCTTCCCCCCCCCCCCAATAAAATAAGTCAATAAAGCTTTGTGATATTTTCTACAATCTTTCCTGAGCTGTGTTCTAGTCTCATTCATCAGATGAGATCCAAAAAATGAGTTTGGTATTGAAATGCTTATTGCTTCAGTGTCTGTCAGTGAAACTCGCAGGGGTCAATAAATTCCCTGTACAGTGGCTTGGGGGGAGTTATATATCTAGGTAGCAGTCAGTCTAAGAAAAAGGCAATATTTAATCTAGGTGGCAGGAAATGCTAAAAAAACACCCCTAAATCCCAGAATTCTGTCCTTTGCCTGTCTGAGAGCTGCAGTTGTGAAACTTCAGAGCTCAGAGCCCACTTACTCACTGATACTTCAGCTTTGCCTGGGGAGACACTTCCCAATCAAGGAAGTGATTGAGATGAAAATTTGCAATTTTGTTATTGATGTCACAAGTTAATTCTCAGCCAGATCAGTCCCTTGAACTGGCCAACTGTTTAGCTTGGCCAGAATTCATTCTGGCAAATAAGACTCTGGGCAGCAACTTGAGCAAAGGTTTACAGAAACCAAGGAACTGCAGCTTAAGGATATGGTATAATGGTCCATCTAAGAACACCTAATAGCTGAATGCTGTTAAAGGCAGAACAGGTCTCCCCTTGGCCCTGCTGGTGTTTGCTCCTTCTCTTGCATTAGCAATGGTTCTTCTTTGAAACGTCAGTGATCGGGGGCAGGAAGCTGAACCGACTCTAAACTAACATTACGGGGAGAGAAAAGTTGTATTCCCATCAGATCTCACCCCTCTTTCTGCATCCACTTATGCAAAACACTGAGGAGTACAACAGGAGTCAGAGAAGTGAGGGGAGGGCAGGACATGGGAAACAAAGCAGAGACAAGTTGGACTAGCACCTGGAGTAGTCAGAACTGTTTGATGCAGAGGTTAGATCACATCAGCTGTTAACAGCCCAAAACAAAGTCATGAATTTGGGTAGTGACACACACATAGTTGTTTTCTCCTTACAATGTAAAATAATGCATGTAAGGTAGTTTTATCTTTCATGTGGCAATTTAGTGTTTTGAACACTTTCCTTGTCATTGGAAAATGCTGGTTTTGTTCTATTTCCCCTCTGAGATTTTTTGTGGGAGCTTTTTACTTTGGTCTTACATCACATATGAAAGACAACTATGAAACAAGCATATGAAAGGTTTGTTTCAGAGTATTTTGGTCTTCAGAAGTCAGTAAAGACATCTGCATAAATCAGAAGGTTAATGAGGTAACTATAAAATCATGTGGAAACCAGAAGTGAGACCTTTAAAAGCATAAATTTAAAATGTATAATTTTGCAAAGATAAAATGTCCTTCTATAAAATTAATTCACTTTGCATTGCTTTCTATTATGTTTTAACATTTGTTCTGTCTTGAGATACAGTATGCCCCAATACAAGAGCAAACACATTTAAAGAGATTTTTTTTTTGGACTCTGCCCACTCCATGAAGTATAGCTATGATCTTATCTTCCTGTTCTCTGGGCTCTTACTTTAATTTGGATACACAAATCCCTGAATAGTGAGTACAAAACAGCATCCTTTTTTCACTTTCTCTCAGGTTCTAAACTTAACGTGCAACCTTAGTTAGCCCTAAAAAGTGTCTCCAGGTTTAAAGGCATTCAGACCATTGTTCACTTATTGTTAAGAGTCTTTATAGACATCCAAGCGCTAAAAAATGTGAATTAAAACAACCTAGTTTTCGTGTTGCCAGAGAAACATTTCTGACCAAAGGAAAAACAGGAAAAAAAGAATTTTGTTCAAGGTTGTCTAAATTTCACTAAGATTGTGACTTCTAGTAATTGAGTTCTAGTACGGGTATTTCTGTCATTTTCACAGACATCCCTCAACTGAAACAATCTATTTGTAAGTAAAGCCACTGTGTGTAGTCATTGCTAATATTTTAATCGTGTTATGCAGATACCAAAGTCAGAGCTTCTATGATTTCTCATTTTATCCCTTCAGAAGAAGAAGCACAGTAGGATGTGCTTAATCAAAAAGCTTTGTTTTCTTTTTTTTCCATCTGTTACAATGTGGCTGCAGGAAAAGAATTATAGCCTCAACAATGTTGGGTAAGACTAATAAAAATATTTCAAAACACATAAAATATTGCATATATTTATATTTATATATACACAATATATAAATAGATATATAAACATATATATACTATATTATATATATGTATATATACATATGTAATATATTTAAATACCTTCCATTCTTAGTCCCCATCCTTGGCAAAATCACAAGTAGAATTTAGTCATTCAAAGCAATTTATGCAGAATTGGAAGCTTACTTTTGTGATAAGCAACACCTGTAGTATCAAACATTTTAAACCAAAATGATTTCCCTCTAAACTTGACATGCTCCGCATTCCAGATGCATTATCACCTATCCAGATCTCACCTAAGGCCACTTAGAACGCACAGCAAGGCATCCCTGTGCTTATGTCCAAAGAAAGAACAAAAGAGATAAAAAAAGAAAGAAAGGGGAAAGGGTTGGAGGGGAGAGGGGAAAGAGATGTGGTCTGCAGCAGAGAAAGTAAAGTTAATAGTTGGTCTGAGATGGACATTCTGAGTGAAGAGAAGAATTTGTCCCTAAGGTTTATGCAGCACAGAAGTAGGTGTAAATTATCTCATTCTTATCTTTTCTGAATTTGCCCAGTAATTTGAATTCCTTCTAGACCACTGAATTAGGATATCTTAACATCAATTTTTTCCTGTAGCTGGCATGACTAGTTTCCTAGCTTCTTTTATTCATAAGATCAGACTTTTCCTAAGGTGTTCCACAATAAAGTGTAAGTTTACAAAATTACAAAACCAGGATAGAACACTGTCTCTGGAGATAAATATTCTAGAGGAACCATAAAGGAAGTACAGTCACAAAAGTTTTCTAATTAATTCCTGTTGAAACTTGTCTTGTTCAGAGCATAAATTTTGTGTATATTTAGATTTGACTCTGTACAAATCTTTAATTATGCAAACACAATTCTGAAGTTTATGAATTACATATTCATTACCTTACTCTTCTTTTGATGCTTCAGATCCAAACTAAGTCTCTATTGTATTTCACCATATACTTGCGCTGGTTTGAATTTAATAGCACGGTGAAGAGATACTCTTATAGTGGCTGAGTTACAGTTATACTGGTGGAGAAATGAACATCTGGAGTGCAAGAAGGAACACAGCAGTGCCCTGCAAGATGTGAGTATTTTTTCTCTCTGTGTTAGCAATCAGGGCTTTGCTTTGTGTATTCCTTATACATTGTTTTTTATATTTTCCAAAAAGACTGTGAGGCTGTGTGAGAAATTCACTTCCCCTGTGGGGTACACCCTAATGCCCTGCTGGAATTCAAGACAAAGAGAATGGAAGGAGGCCTTGAGTCTTTTTTATGACAATGTATATCTCAGGCCAAGTTTAAATAATATTACATTCCCTTCAGCAAAGCATAAATAAATTCAGTAGCTCAAGACAGTTTTGATCCCCCTTACTATTAGCTGGCTTATGGGTTTTATTTGTAGTATGCTGTTGCCCAAATTACATCCTAGTATAACTTTCAAGGTAATGTTCTCAACACAATGACCTTGTGCAAGGTCAACAGTATGTCAAGAGAATTACAGATTTGTGTGATTTAAGGCCTTGCTGCACAGGACCTCATACAGTCAAATTTTGAATGTCTCCTCCAGTGATGGGGAATCCACAACCCCTCTGGTCTCCCCTTCCAAAGTCTACAACCTCTGCATTAGTAAAAATACTATCATCTGCAGTCCCTTTTTCTGACTTGTGTCCACTGCCTTCTTGTCCTTCCACTGTGCACCTCTGAGAAGAGTCTGTGTCCTTCTTCTACACCCTCCCACATCTGAAATATCTAAAGACAACAGTAAGATCCTCCTCTTTTAGTCTTCTCTTTTAAAGGCAGTTCAACCTCAGTTCCCTCCTCATCTGTTACACGTGGCCCAGCCCCACGATCAGTTTCACAGCTCTCTGCTGCATCTGCTCCAGTGTGTCAATGTCTTTCTCATACTTGGGAGTTCAAGACTTGACACAGTAGTCAGATTGAGGTACAACTAGTGCCAGAAGAATAGGAGAAAATTCAATTCCCTCGACCTGCTGGCTCCATTCTAAAAGTCATCTTGTTACTGTGATTGGCCTTCTGCCAGGGCTCAGTAGCATATCTGTGAAAATACTCTACTCCTAACAGAGATAAAGGTATTTATGCACTGACACTGAGTTACAAGGCTAGTAACAAAAAACATTCTGTTGGGACTGTATGCTTAAACATATCATCAAGCCTCTCTTACATTAATTTGAAAGAAAACATTTATGCATCTGTTATACTTTATTGTCCACCTTAGGAGACATTCTCCATTCAAGATGAAACTTAGCTCTTAGTCCCTAAGGGAAGAATAATGCAAATGGTATTTGATCCCAAAGACTGGAGAGTGCAGTAGGAAGAAATGGTTCAAGGGAAGAGATGTAATGAGAAGGAGCAAGGAGGAGTAATGATATGGGAAGCAAGAAAGAGGGACTAATGAAAGGGCAAAATTGGAAATGGTAGGGGAAAGGGCAAGAGAATTATTGTAGAAGTGAAAGCTGGGAAGAAATAGCCTTTAGTCTTTGAAAGCATCTGGAAAGTCTGGCAACACAAGCAAAGGCCTCTTCTCAAGCCCCAGAGCCTACTGCAAAAACAGACCCTGCTGACCTCCTCTTTCAAACCCTTTTAAGGTCCTAAACACTATAAAATCTATCCTAGTGTTTCAATAAACTCAGTGACTGCTTGCAGTGCGTGAATCCTTGATCAGTCTTTTGGCTCTGCATAATCAAATTTCCACAGTACACTGGGACTCTGGCATTGCTTCTCAGTGGCCAGTGCCAGCAGCAACCTGAGTTTCAACCACTTAAATTTGGAAGGATTAAGAATTTAAATCTAAATTCAGTGACTTGTTTGTTCTAAAGAGACTTTTTATACATAGAATTTATTTTTTTTTTAACAAAAATGCTCATCAAATCTAGCAGTTCTTCCTAACCCAGTTGATTTTCTGTTAATTTTGCTTTTCAGCCTTCACACTTTGTGTTCAAACTACCTCTCCTATTTTTTTAGCCATTTGCCCCAACAGGATCAAACAGGGCATTTTTGTGTAATGAACTCCTTTCTCCATGACCACAGCTTTCAATGTGGACAGCAAAAACGTTGCAAATTGGGCTTTATTTATTTATTGTATTTGTTATATAACACCCATCCCCATGTATCTGGCTGCCCTACAAAAGTTAAAGGCCAGAATAAATAAAATAAGGCCATACCCAGTGGCCAGAGAGAAGCAGCTGTTCTGCCAAGAGAAGAGCCAAGAAAAAACAACTCTGAGAAAAAGAGCTGTTGAGAAAATCAAGATAAAATGATCAAAGATGCACCGTCCAGAGAGGTCAGCAGAGTTTATTATTGAGGCTTTTGCATGCCCTGTCTGCTTAATTGCTGTATGTAAGCATTTTACAGTCAGCCCTGGAGGCTAATGCAGGTGGAGATGGTGTACAAACCTATCAGTGAAACCAAGAAGTGCTCTGCAGCTGTCCAAACGCCACAGCTGTGAAAAAAGAAAGAATAATGACCTCAACTGTGACTGCATAATGAAGATGAAGACACATACTAGAGTTAGCAATACAAAACATTAGTTACTGTGTTTGTATAGCAGGAATGAAGCAAAAATAATGTAAATTATCTTTACTATTAAAAATAAAAAACAATACCACAAATACTGCAGATAAGTACTTTTCCCATAGTATAAATAAGACATCAAAAATCCAATGAACTTGAAAAAAATTATTAGCGCACCATTTATGTCCCACTGTGTTGAGTCTCATAGGTTAGTAAACTCTACTTGAAATATGTCTCTCCATGAAACAGTGGGGGCAGTGTTCTTTATTCTATTTGTTTAACATGGCAGAATCCAGAAAAGAGATACATTTTGAACCCTAGCAGCACAGCTACATGATTTAAATTCTTGCATAGTACAAATTCCAGCCAGATTTCCCCCCCCA
>JAWWMP010000093.1:58295469-58308189 GCA_035047865.1 Dendrocincla tyrannina | reverse complement strand
TTAAAAAAAAAAAAAATCTATTACCAGATAATGTAATCTTTTTATGTGTCAAAGCATTGAATTTTATTTCATAATACAATATGGTCTTCATTCACTCCCTGCTGTTTTATAATATTCATGGTATGTAAGATATTATGATACTTTAAAGAGAGATCCAAATATTTGGTATCATGGGGAAAAAAACTCTGTCACTAGTTACTTATTTTCTCACAGGCGCAAGAATCACTGAGAAGAAGACAAGATCAGAGCAGCTGAGGGAATAAAAATAAGAGCTGTATACAAAAGCTGAACCAGGGAAATGTATTGTTATAGTGATTTTTTTAAAAAAATAGCGCTCTACAAAAATACAAGATTTAATAAATTAAAGTGGGTCAGTGTCCCCAGGCAGCTGAGTACCTTGTTTCCCAAAACGTAGAAAGAGTTGTTTTTTTTTCAAGAACTATTTTAAAGGAAGAACTGCAAGGTTAACAAGAAATTAACAAGAAATAGTCATGGAATGAATGAGGACTATAGCAGAAGTGGAGGCAGTACAAACCTGCAGATTTAAGTTGTAGTCCAGAGGACAAACAAGCAAGTGGACACAAAGAAGACGCTGAATGGTAGAACTTTTGTTAAACTTGGTGTTTCAAAAGCATCCTTAACATATGCTCCCACATGAGCCTAGGGAAATGAGAGATCAGAACCACCCTAATTTCTGAAGATCTTATTATCAATAGTAACAATAATATTAGACCTAGAAAAAAAAATCAGGACTAAACAATTGAAAACTTAATTGGAGTAGTCATGTACAAAGAGCACATATCTAGACCTCTTTTATGAAATATAGAGTTATCAAGTGAACGGACCATCACTGCAAGAAAAAAAAATTATAAATTAGTGGGAATTTTGCCATTTTCAGAAGACTACATGAGAATTGACATTGGGTCAAGCTGGCCACTCTTTGAACCGAGGATTGTCAGGACATATCTGCTGCAGATGTTTGTATTTCCTTTGACATTCCCATTTCATTTCCACTTAAAGGAGTGACACCTTCTTTTTGTGATTTCAACAAAAACACTTTTCCTGAGTGCAAAAATCCCTTTTATCAGAATTCTGCCTGCAGTTTTTCATGTATGCTACAATCATCTTTATTCTCATACTAAAGATACCTAAGGATCACTAGTTCATTTGGTTGCATTATCACATATTACTCCTGAGATGACCAAATTCATGGCCACTGAACTTATTCTTGTCAATTTGTAACAAGTAAAGTACTTCCTGGTATAGAGGTGTTAAATAAAAGTAACAAATGCTCTTCTCAACTACTGCAGATAGACATTAAATGACTTAAAGGGCTCCTTCAATTAAGACTGCCTTGTCTTTCTGTTTTCAAGCCCACTATACAGTCTGCAATATTCCAACATTCTAAAATAGACTGGGCTTTTGTGAATAATATGTTACTAATAAAGACTGAATATTTCTCTTTTTTTTCTTTTCTAAAACCAATTTATAGATTTCTTCCTTTTCCTGCTGAGTTGAAAATAATCTTATCCTGTTTAGAACTTACATTTAACATTTTCAAGCTGCTAAAAGATGGAAGCATTTCACCATGTTAAAAAAGTGTTTGTACATTGGGAAAATCTTTACTGAGCATGCAGAGGAATTGGTTTTCATAACCTCATTTGTCATGACATTGATTCTATCATTTGTCTTCAAAGGATATTGTTCCCCATTCCACAATCTGAATCATGTCAATGTAGGTGTACTGAGAGGATACCACAGTAGCAGAAGCAAAATATGCCATCTTCATTTCCATAGCACCTTTCATGCCAAAATCACTTCAAAGCACTGTAAAAAACACAGTCAACAAAACTAGAAACTTATTTCCTATATTAAAATACAGTATTTAAAATGATTGCTCTTTGCTTAGTATGGTGTTGAAATTAATATTTTAAATGCAATGAAGTCTTGAAAGTGTTAAATTTTTATGTTGAAAATTAATTATCTTTCTTCAGTTAAAACTTGTGAGTATACAGCTATGGAACACAAAAGAACTTGGGAGCTGAAATTTTCCTTCTCTCAGCTCACAGGCTTCCAGGTTCCTTTTCCCCAGTGACTGCCTGTCACACTTTTTTTTCTCAAAGCAGACAGAATTACTGCAAAGATGGACAGGAAAATGTTGGAATAATACTTTTAAACAAAGTATAACATCAGTTAAGCATCACTAAATTAATTTTACCAGCATTAAAAGAAGAAAAAATTATGGGCTTGGGAGGGAAGGAGATTAATTACTACAACTTCTGATTCAGGCATTTTCCAAAGAACAGTCTTCCTTTTGTGTCTCCTTGCAAGAAACCACATTTTTTCACACACTACTATGGCAGTTGCTTACATCCTAATACTTCCTTCAAATACAAACACATCAAAGAACAACACAAGTGCTGTCTGTGCTGGCAAGCAGCACAGGGCAGTAGGGGTTGGTTTGTGCAGTGAAATCGTGGGTGCTGAGTACCACTGTCCTTTCTGACTGTGCTACAGGACTCCATCCCACGAGCTGAGTGACCACTGAGTGTCTCACTGCATGAGGTGTGTGCACGTCCTGGTTCAGAATCCTCCGAGGCTGCTTGGCAGTGTAGAACAAAGCTTACTGAGCTGGTTGCTTTGGAACTTAAAAAAAAAACAAACAAACCAAACCAAAACAAAAAAACACAACAACAACAACAACAACAACAACAAAAAACACACAAAAAAACCCTGTAGAAGGTGCATTTTTAATTGACCTGCTGATGCTCAGTGTGTATTGAACCAATACCGTGACCTAATGACAGAATAGTGTTGTAAAAACGAATTTTTGAAAGAAAGAGCACTTTAAGGGAAGAGTATTGTGGACGTGTGAAACTCAAGAGATGGTCCAGGGAATTAAATCTTGATGAGGTTTACTGAAGTTTACTTTGAAATGTGTGTCACTTTTCTACAGAGAAACTAACTATTTTTATATACATTTTTTGGATTTATATATTAATTTGAATCAAATGTAACTAAGTGCCCAAACTTGCTAACTTCGTCCCTGGAAAAAAACACTGAGTCTACCCCAAAAAGAACATAATTATCTAAGTTCTCAGATTATCTAAGGTGTGATTTAACATCCAACAACCAATAAAATACGTCTTTTCTTGTTTACTATTATTATCTGAGTTATCTACCACCAAAGAGTCTTCACTGTGGTACTAAATAATGAGCAAAAATATATGACGTGTTTCAAAAACATTACAGTATCACCTTCCAATGGAAGGAAATTAAATACATAAAGTTAGTTCAAAGAAAGGGATGACAAAGCAGCAGCTAAACATCTGCAATTCCAAGAAGCAGGACAAGTGTTAGTAATAAAACTTTTAGTTGACAAACTAAACAAAGAAAAATACACAAAATTATCTGTATAACTGTTGCTAAAAATCATCACAGTGTAGTCCCACGGTCAAGACCAGGCTTAAGACAGCCATTGCAGTGGCTAGGGTTCTCTTTTACAAGTGTTGCTCTGCAGCTAATGTGTAATGGAAATCCATTAGAAATAAATTATTTCACAATAGGTAAAATCTGAAGGGGGCTTAAATCAAGAGACTACATCAAATCAGTACTTCTTAAGAAATTATTTAGGCTTTACCTTCCTTATATTACTGTGGAAGTACATAAAAAACCATTCAAATAGGTGCAAATCCCATTAGCTGCAGAATACAATGAATTTTTTAAAAATGCTTATTGTCAGTGCCTCAGAGAGATGAAATTTTTTTATATTCTTTGACAAAACTTATATTCCAACTGGAAAGTAAAGATGGATGTCTTCTGTTTTTTAAAATACCAATACAAATCTCTACCTTCATTAGTAGAAGTACAAACATTCATATAAAAATTGTGTTTATTTACCTTGCAACTCTCTGTGCATTTTTGTCACAGCTCTCTTCATTCTGTAAAGGAGGTATAAAGTCTAAGAATCACAGAAAATTGATTTCTCTCACCCAAAGGCGAGGTCTAAACTGCACACAGCACTTGTCCTTAAACCTTTGGTGACAAAGATACTACAATTTGTCCAGGCACCTACTTCAGTGTTTAACTACTCGAATGTGAAAATACTGGCTTTTGGGGTTTTTTTCCCACTCTAATATTTAACATAAATCTTTCTTCCTGCAAACTGAGCTGTTATTTCTTGTCTCAGAAAACACTGGTATTTCCCTTCCCATTTTTAGATACACTTTGCATATTTGAACATAAGTCATCCTACCTTTGGCTGAACAATCTGAATTCATTTTGGTAAGTTATTTTGTACATTCATACTTTTGTTAAGTTCATTTTGTTCAAGCTGGTAGGTGTGTTATGTTTTCCAGCAGGCTGGCTTTACTGATCCTTTGTAGCTTTTCTCCAGTTGCCCAAAACTTTAATGAAATATACTCATCAAAACTGAAAAAAGCACTCCATTTTAGCCTTTATCAGTTTCAAATGCAGCGGACATATTACTTCATATATCTTACTGAGGATATACTTATTTAAGCGTCTAAATTTTTTGTTTGATCATTGGACAGTACCATGGCAGTGCTGATAGATATTCAGGATAGCTACTAATACTCTCTGATCTTTCTTTGCAAATCTATCATTCTCTATCCTGCATTTTTCATTTTATTATTCCAACCTACTTCACTTTGAAATATCTCTCTTTTATGCCCTTCATATTTTTTTCTAAGGATCTGCTGGCAATCCTGAGCTCTTTATTCCATTAGAATTCTTTCCTATGGGATTTTTCACTAACTATAGTTTTATTTTCATCCTTGAATTAGTGAATTCTATAATTTCATTACCACAATCATCAACATTGCTTTTCACCATCAAATTCTCACTCTACATCAAATGTCAGATGCATTTTATCCTGTTTCCCTCCTTAACATTGAAATAAAAAAATTGGCCAATACATTCCAAGATATTGTTAAAATTTTGCATTCTGCTGCATGCTGAACTTCTACCAAAGTCCAGCCTACTCTGAAATTATTTTATCTACCTCATCACCTTTGATTGATGTTTTATCCTCAGTAACCATGAAAGCACCTTTGTGTTTTTTCTCTTTTATCATCACTACAGACTTTAAACAGGTTTATCTCCTGACAGATCCTGCCTCTCAGAGCAAGCATGTATGCCTCAATACATGGCGTAATATCTTACTCTCCTTCTTTGTCTGTCCTTCTTAATAAGGTTTCACATTCTATATTTGTATTTTAATTACAAGACCCATGAAATTACTGTTAGACCAAACAAATCATGATCTTGATAAAGTAACAGGATTTTCTACTCTTTATTTTTATATGTTTTGGTAGAAGAAATAATTTAATGTGGCAGTTTGTAAATAAAATATAAGCTTAGTCCAATTTATAATAAATTGAATTTAATTAATCTCAGTTATTTTTATCTGTTTAATTTGTTTTTGTTCTCACTGCACAAGTGGATGCATTACTGACTAGGTTTTCAAACTGTGCAGCATGACAGCATGTTTTTTTTTAAAACTGGCAAACTCATAACACTGAAACAAATCATCCACATTAAAAAGAAAAAAAAGAGAGTAATATTAAGAGTAATAGAACTTTTTTTAAAATTAGAAATTATCTAATAGAAATCTTGGATGCAAAATTTTTCAACAGCTCAATAATGCTGGAAAGTTATCCCAGTGTCAAAATATATTTATACTACCATGATGTTATTACCTTATAAAACCCCATGTTTTTAATTTTTAATTTTATGGACCTATAATACTAAACTATGATATGACAGAAACAATAAATGGACTGTCTGATATAATTTCAAAATTCTCCTTACATTTTCATTTGATTTTCCTTAAGATCATTTGCAGCGCAACAAGAAAAACTTTTAAGCTTATTGTTTATTTTTAAGGGTTCCTTTAATTGCTGTCTTAGTAAGATATTTAACTAATACAATATAAAAGGTATATATTCTGGAAAGTGCACCTTAATTTGAATATAATTTTAATGTGATGTGCAATTTAATGTATTTATTTTTATGTCTTGGTCAATGAACCATTTCTAAACATTCTAGGAGGCAAATAAGATGATTTGGTAGCAATAACACAGTACTCCTGTTATGTCTGAAGCAATAGCTACTCAGAGCCCTAGGGAAACTTAAAAAATGAAATGGTCGCAGAACCATGAACAAGAAATATCTCTGAAAACCCACTTTTCAAGCCATAAAATTCCCTAGAAGGATATGACTTAGTCAGTGAAACAGAAAATAAAGCAGTATGCTATCATTTAACAGATTCTTTTGTTGATCAGATAGAGAGAAATCACACTGTCTGTAGCAGCTAAGAGGTAACAACATAATTTTCAAATAAACTTCTTCCTGGGTAAAAGGCATACCATGTTGCTCTCCCAGATTCTGAGAGCTGTTCATTATTGCAATATTGTATTATTGCAGTACATAAACAAAACTTTCTTGCTCCAGCTGAGGTTGTACTTTGCTCACTTGGAATAATTCATCTTTGTGGGAGAGAAGGCATTATTTGCATCTTACCCAAGACTTTACTGGGGGAAGCTTTCTGTATCATTTTGATGTGATGACACAGGAGTCAAGGTATGGAAACCACCCTAAACAGAAACACATTTGCGTTATGTCCAGCCCACAGACCTTGTATCTCTAGTCTTACTCATTTGGGGCATAGCACACGCTCTAAATGATGCTTTAAGACAACTACAAATTGTTTCTACCCCTTTCTGTGGAAACTTTCTATTATCAGAATGAATCTGCTCTAAATTATATTAGCAGAAACTGACACAATGTAGAGGTGTATATGAATCCTAAAATAGTTTCTTTGGAAGAATATGTGTCTTTGAAAAAAATCTCATACTGAACACTAAAGTAACTGCTGCTGAACTACAATAGTTTGTAGAAATAAGATTTGTCTACCACCATCTATAGATAAGTCATCCAAAATCAAAATAATTTGTTAAATACATTTACTTGGATTTTTTCCCTTTAATACCCTTACATGGGCCTTGAAGGTCCATGTGGGTCAGATGCCCTCATTAGTTCACAAACTAGCATGAAAACAAAATACTCTACATTTTTAATCTTCTAAGAAAAAAAAATTACAAAGAGCATAACAAGATAAACATTGAACTGAACTGCTCAATTGTTCTACTCTTCCTTTCTTTCTCATTTGGTCCTTCTTTCCTTGGTTGTTTATCTAAACTGTAAGCTATTTTGGGTGAGGGGATTGTTTTCTGACTCTGTTAGTACAGATTGCTGGCATTCTATACTAGCAAGCAACTACTATAAAAAACAACATATATATTCTCATTCATACAAACAGTAGATTTTTAAACAATCAAGACTGAGGCTTAGAAAACAGATTCAATACCTCAGGGTAGAAAACTGGAAATTATCTGAGATGAATGAGCCAAACACCAGGAGTTAAAGCAGAGAAGGTAACAGTGCCAACAGCAGCAAGAAGCACTGGAAGGAAGCTCACATTAAAGGTCTGAAGGTACACAAGGGGTTGAAAATGAGTCATGAGTGAACCACTGTAGTGCAAATACAGCTTTCATTCAATAGAGCTGAATGTTTCTAACTATAAATCTGATATTATATAGCTTCCAGATATTTGAAATTGCCCAAGTCAAAATGCTGTTGGGAAGAAAATACCAAGCTTTATACTAACACTGTAGAACAGACAACAGTGACTGGATCTGAACAAAGGTATGTCCTTTCTTCAGTGCCCAGTTTGGCAATATCAAAGAGACACTATGCTAGAGTTATTTGACAGGCACCTCTGTCCTCAGCATCATCCATTTTTTCTATATAGATGGAAAAATTTACTGTCAATGTTAACCAAAAATACTAATGAATAACTGTTTTGGTTTAAAATGGAAATAAAGAATATATCTGTATATCACTGTAGACACTGCATAATTAACACATTATCAGATTCTATTAATCAATTAAAAATTATTATGTGTGCAATGGCATGTACTGAGTCTACTGACAATAGAAACATGATAGGGAAGTTTGTTTTTCACACAAATAGTCAGCTAGGTGTAAAACAGGATGGTCATTGTATAAAAAGAATTAATTCATAGTTGTATTCATGGAATTTCTACAAACACATTAATGAAGTACAATGCACATTTGTCAGTCTTAAACCAGGACTCAAATCACATTGCAGCAGGGCACATATAACACATTATAATACATAACCACAATTCTAAATATCACAATGTTTAGTAAGTTTGCTACTAAATGCCTTTGAGTAAGTCTTGGTTCTTAGTACACTTCTGTATAAATTTTGTGTCATTACTTTCATCACTTTAATTGAAATGATGTTACTTGCTTTGTCACAAGATTAAATAATTTTTCTTTTTCTCATCTGTAAAACTCCCATAATTCCTGTATCACAATATAACCATCATCAAATAAAATTACTGTTATTAAAATTTGCTCAGTATTCCTGGAACTATGACCTGGAATGTTCACTGCAGGGAAATTGATTAAAAAAACCCAATAAAACATGCAGATAATGGACACATGGATAAATACTAGTAAAGAGGAAAGCATGAACTTGGCTTTTAAGAAACAAATGATATCCCACAAATGTTTGGACCACTCTAGGTACACATCAATTCTTAATTTTTCTGTTACATGTGATCCTCCTGAATCAAACTCTCCCTCACTCTTAATATACAGAATGCTCCTATACCATTTCTTGCATTATACTGAATATATTTTCAAATGTCAGCTAGATACTGGCACAAACAAATTTGGCAGCAACTGGTAAGCATAATTAGAAGATTGAAAAAAATCACTTTTTGCTCAACACTAACTACTTTTTTAATGCTGTTGCTTTACCATTTCATGAACCTATCTGCTGTACAATTTAGATTACACTTTTTTTTTCCTTTTTGCTTTGCTAAATCTGTCTGTTTCAAATTTGTTAATCTGATGTCTAAAACAGTGGTTACAAAAATCGTTTACTTCAGGAATCAGACTGTGAAACATTAATTTTATCTGTTTTTAATGGAAGGTATCTAGACATCTCTTTCTCAAATACAAGATTACAGTAGGTTGTAAAAATGAAGACAGAAACTGGATTAGAAGCAGGTAAGGCATTAGAAAAATGTGTTAAAATGTATGTGTTCCTAGAGTAAAAAGGTGGACAGGATCATTTTATGATAGCTGATATCCAAGCATTTTTAGCAGTCAAGGGAGGAAAGAAAATTAGATTTTATGTAGAAATCCCGGCAAATACAAGCCACAACCTTAACGAAATGTCTCTATCTATGTTATTTTTATTTATTTTTCATCCACTAACACAATTGTATTGTTGTTTCCACAGTATAGGCTGGAGATATTACCATGTCATCTGGTCCTACTCAGGGCAATAGTAGGAGAGAAAATGCTCACAGGTTTCTCAAGAAAAAGAATTTTTACTGCCTGTAAAGATGAGATAATTTATCAATGTTGTGAAGAGGACATTTGGAATATTACAAGGGATACAGTAGGACTGAATGAAAGACAACATCAAGGTACCTATCAAGAAAGTCAGAAGGAAGGTCTGAACTGAGAAGGTTCAGCCAGGATATGTTGGTATCTGATATTAATAATCATACTTGACAAAACAACCCATACTGAAAAACCTCTTATTTCCTAAATGTTTAATTTCCTGCCTAGTTCTAATAGCAACAACTTGTACCAGGGTGGTTTCACAACTTAGTATTTCAGAAAATAAAACTGGTTGCTGATAAGGAAAGCTGCAAAGCCCAATTGAAATTTTTCAGTGTAGGGAGTGAAACTATTTTTGACTAGTTTATCTACTCTAAGCAATTCACTTAGCCTTTCTGTAAAAACTTCACTAATTATTAACAAACAAACCTTTACAAATTAACTTTATTATTCAATGTTCATATTTTCAACATGCTATATTTTCATGCTTGTAGCCTGCATCTCAGATAATCCACACCCTTTTAGAACTGTCAGGTCTTGAGAGTAAGCACTGAGATAAAATACAGAGGATCAGAGGAATGGAAACCACTGGGAGAGCAAGAGCTGTGGAGTAAGTCTTCTCTAAACAGTCCACACTTATATAACTGCTCAGCTGAAGAGGATTTGATCTCTTTATTTTAAAGAAACCGAAATTTCATAGGTAAGAAAGAAGAGTGAGCCTTTGAATTGCTACCATTTACTTTTCATATGCACCATTACTTTCTCACAGCTCTGTAGCATCCAATTGCCTAATGTTTATATAATGTATTTTTGATACAACTACCTGTCTTTCTAAATATATTCACAGCTTCAATTTCTGCTGCTGTCTTTACATATGGGAAGCAGTTTCACAGATATCCCTCTGATATAACTAAGGTCTTTCACAGAATCATTTACGCCATATAGATTGATAGATTTCTTCATGCTGAATTAAACTATTCTTTTCAAGTTAGACAAAAGACTATGGCTTCCACCATTTAGAATGTCAAATTTTGAAAATACATATTATTCCAGAGTGTCCTAATAAGTTTTACATATTAGTACTATCACCACACATTTACATTCATTGAGTGACTCAAATACTTTCTCTCTCTTTTACAGAGTTTGTCCTTCTTTATAATCTTACAGGAATCTTTGTTTTCTAAAAAACAGGAAAGAAGTTTGTTTGAAAGTACTTTTAATTATGCACTTACATCTTAGAGACTATACTCGAGTGGGAAAGCTCGCTCTTCAAACAGGAAGCCGGAGCTGCTCCTGTATCACCATCTAGTGGGGAAGAATCCCACTGCCTGTAACGCAGCCGAGCTACGTGAGAGAGAGAGCAGATCCCTGACTGAACGCCCCAAATGATGGATTACACATTACCTGCTTTATCTAAATCTTTATGCCCCAGCATAAGTAACTCTCAGATAGGAGGCTGAATGTTACATCAGAGTATGTCCAAAAAAAACAACTTAAGAGCTCTGGGTACATCACCTTTTCTACCTTCTATCTCCTTGGACCAAAAAATTCAGCATATTTTTGAATGCTCTAAATTTCATGTTTGGAGACTAAAAAATTAGCAACTGTTCCCTAACTGTGATTCATTGGAAACAACGTGTTTCTTGTAAATTAGTGAGACACAAAACTTGCATAATTATTTAGGGAAATAAAAAAACTGGACACAATTTGCTAAAATCCTGAAACAAGGACAAGAAGACACTAATGGTAAAAGAGTATCTATGGGGTAAATATTCAAAGAATAGAGGAAGATTTCTAACACTTATTATTCTTTTTTGCAACTTAAAAGCAATAACTTTAATGAAATGGTAAAGGAAAAATTTGGTTCCAGGACAAATTATACACCCAGTACTGCTAAGATTTAAAAGCTATATTGATACTTTCAGGGTCTTCAGAATGACATGTAACTATTCACAAAATTTTACTGGGGCTGAGGCATTTGTGTATGTGCTTCCAATAGATTTCAACTATTAAGAGGCGTCATTTCTATCTTTACATGTCATTATAGCATTTAGTGTCCTTTTTCTGACCTAACTGTGTACTTCCACACCACAGTATATTTACAGAATCACAGAATTACACAATGGGTAAGGTTGAAAGGGACCACAGTGAGTCACCTGGTCCAGCCTCCCTGCTCAGGCAGGGCCATTGCAGAGCACACGGTGCAGGACTGTGTCCAGATGGTTCTTGAATATCTCCAGCAAGGGAGACTCCACAACTCCTCTGGGCAACCTGTTCCAGTGCACAGTCACCCACACAGTAAAGAAGTTCATCCTCATACTCAGGTGGAACTTTCTGTGCATCAGTTTCTGCCCATTGCCTCTTGTTCAATTGTTTGGCATCACTGAGCAGAGCCTGGCTCCATCCTTTTGACACTCAGACACTGATAGACATCAATGAGGTCCCCTCTCAGTCGTGTCTTCTCAATGCTGAACAGGTCCAACTTCGAATTTCTTGACATGAGAACTAGACACAAGCTGGCAGATTCCATGAGGGGCATTCAGTTTAATGCACTGCAAAAAAAAATCAATACAGACAATGTTAATTCAACTAAAAGCAGCCATCATGCCTTCTGCAATTAAAGGTTTATAGTTATTCTGAAAGACAGAACCCAGAGTTGAAACAAAGGGTTTATATTTTCTCCTTGTGTATTATTAAAGATAGATAAACAAGCTGTATATTGCGAGAATAAAAACTCCAAAAGAACAACCCCAATGGCATCATTTAACCCAGACATCAGCCAAACCCATACAGTCATTTGCTCACTTCCTTACCAATGGGATTGGGGAGAGAATTGAAAGGGTAAAAGCTAGAAAATTTGTGGGTTGAGATAGAGACAGTTTAGTAGGGAAAGCAACAGCCACACATACAAACAGTAACACAAGGAATTAATTCTGTGCTTCCCATGGGCAGGCAGGTGTTCAGCCATCTCCAGAAAAGCAGGGCCCCATGATGTGTACTAGTGACTTGGGAAGACAAACATCATCACTCCAGTCACCACCTCTTTCCTCTGTCTTCCCTCTGCTTTATACAGAGCATGATGTCATGTGGTCTGGAATATCCCTTTGGTCAGTTGGGTGACCTGTCCCAGCTGTGTCTCCTCCCAACCTTACTTGCACCCCCAGTCTCCTTGCCAGCCTGGCACTATGAGAAGCAGAAAAAGCCTTGGCTCTGTATAAGCCCTGCTCTGCAATTACAAAAATACCTCTATCA
>JAWWMP010000093.1:58141828-58156546 GCA_035047865.1 Dendrocincla tyrannina | reverse complement strand
TGATGCTATAAATTAATGTTTCTGACTTGTTTTCAAGAGTGTAATTCTTTTCTCTTCACAGGATACTGGTATCAGTGTCAGAAAAAGAGTCATAAAGATACTTAGGGATATCTGCATTGAACAACCGACCTTTCCTAAAATTACAGAAATGTGTGTGAAAATGATTCGGAGAGTCAATGATGAGGAAGGCATTAAGGTAGAACGAAACATATCCTTTGGATTTTAATTATTGTTATTTTAGTGTTTCCATAGTTGACCAGAAAAAGAATCTAAGTATTGCATTGCCCCTTTGTAATATTTATGAATTTTATGAGTTTTTGAGAGGAGATAATTTAATTTCCTAAAGTTCTCTCTGACTTACTTCTCCTTCTTTTCTATCCTGCTTTCTTGAAGTTCTTACTGACATTCAAAATGTTTTAAGAAGTTACTTTCCACAGATTTTTTTCTTCTTGAAAGTATTTTCCCTGGTGCTTCTCTTTTCTAACAAGTAAAATTGGCATATAAAATTTATTTCTGCAAATAAAACACACTCTAAGTCAAAATTAGTTACTTGACATTAATATAAGCCAAATTTGTACATTTTGCTTATAATATTTTACATAGTGTTAATAATAAATAAAAGTAATTAAATACTAATCTGTGATAATTTCACATTAGCTCTGAGTATTCAGTGAATCAATCATCCCCCTAAAATGTTACTTAAGTACTCATACTCTACCCTTTGTGCCATGTATATACAAAAGTGAACAAAGCTAAGATAATGTGTTAAATCATAAAAACCTTACAATGATTACGTAGTTTAAGTTGGGAAAATAATTTTAAAATTGTTGGGTAATTAGAAACAAACCTGTAATAATTTTATATCACGCTTTCAGTAAGATTTGAAATCTGCAACTTTAAAGCTGCAGCAGATAATTTTACCATTTGAAATATGTTAATGCCAAGTGGCTTTCTGAGAAGACTTTAATCAAAAAGCAGATGAACGTCTAGATCCAAGGTGCTGCTAGGAAGGGAGAATGACCTTGCTCTCTGTCATCCCTCCCTTTCCCTTTCTAAGAATAGCAAAAAAAATGAGGCATTATCTTCAATGTGTTCTTTACATTTCTATGAATGAAGAGTCATTTTGGGATAATTTTGTTCACTTTCATTCTCTTCTAATTTGTTCTCCATTCAAAAATGTTGGAAGGGAGTATACTTGCTATGTTTGCGTAGAGGAACTTGGTTTCTCTATCTTTCCTACCTTGTCAGACCTGTTTTGAAAACTAAAGGAATCTACCATTGCTGCTATAGTTCTGCTGTAGAAATGACAACTCTTGGTTCATTTGTCAGCTTCTTGGAGTTCTGTGTTTTCCTGAGGAATGCAAATTAATGCAGGAAAATGGTAACTCCATTTTCTGTAGCATCATTTGCCATTGATTTTGCTAAAGTTCGCCTAGAGGTCAGTGTAACTCCTGTAATAGTAGTTCTGTGTCTGTCTCAGATATTTCCTATGACAGTCTCACTTAGGTTTCAGAATTCATTATGAAATGTCATGGATCATCAACGAATCTATTGTATGGCTCTATTAGAAATAATACTTGTGTGACCATATAAGTTTATTTATTTATTCTAATATTTTCTTTTCCTTCAGAAATTAGTAAATGAGACATTCCAGAAGCTCTGGTTTACTCCAACTCCACACCATGACAAAGAAGCAATGACAAGGAAAATACTGAACATCACTGATGTGGTATGTTAAACAGATTTAAATTGTGTGCAAAATTCAATTATGTTTTTAGTATCTTTGAAATAATATCTGTATTTTTTTAATACAATAATTTAATTGTCAGATGGTTTTCTCTTTATCTCCTGGCATGAAATGTATGCAAAAATTATTCATCTGATTGAACATGCTGCAGGGAACTTTAAATGCTTCACTTAATCTGCTGGCAGTGATAACTGTGACCACACTATAGTCAAGGTGTATGAAGTACTTGTTCAGTTAAAACACAACTAGCTTCTACTATATTTAACAATCTGCAGGAATTGCTGGTAGAAGTGTATAGTTAAACCTAACTAAATTGTCTCTTGAAGGAAAATTTCCCTCAAGCTGTTGATAACATGTATTTGGAATGGTTTATAAGCTGTTTTAATAAATACAGGGTCATGTTCTCACTCAGGGTAAATTACTGTCTGCATAGTTGTATCTTACTTTTTAGGAGTAGCAAATTAAATAGCATTTCTCAAAAATAACAAAATAAAAATGCTTTAATTTGTAGTGAAAATATGTTGCATAAAACCACGGTGCTGAAAAGGTGCTTTAATATCAATTATACAAGGATGTAAATATCAAGTAAAAGTACTGCCTTAATCATTTACAATTATAGGTTTACAGTTTATTCTGCTTTACAGTATGTTTACAAAATTATAGTCTAGTGTGCATCTTTCCATTCTGAGAAGTCAATCAGTTTGACTGCAGCTTAATTCTCTGTTCTCTTGCCAGTTTTATTTTGAAGTATCTGTATGGTCTTTCTGATATAAGATACCAGTGAAGGCTTGGTTTGTTTATATAAAAAGGCATACATACATACATACATACATACATATATACATACATATATATATATATATATATATATATATGTGCATGGGTGTATATGGTATATAAGTGTATACAGATAAATATATATATATGTATACTTCTCTCTGGTGACCAGTGAGAGGACCTGAGGGAATGGCATGAAGCCTGGTCAGGAGATGTTTGGGTTGGATATTAGAAAAATGTTCTTCACTCGGAGGGTGGTTGGGCACTGAACAGGCTCCCCAGGGCAGTGGTCACAGCACAAGGCTGACAGAGCTCAAGAAGAGATTGGACAACACTCTCAGGCATATGGTGTGACTCTTGGGCTGTCCTGTGCAGGGCTGGGAGCTGGACTACATGATCCTTCTCAGTCTCTTCCAATTCAAGAGACTCTGTGATTCTGTGACATACATGCATGCCCATTTTCAATGTGTCAGGCTTGTATTTGTGCATAAATCTGTGCAAAATGTTCTACAAAACAAAAGTTTTGTTTGCCAGCAATTAGAGCCAGCAATCTCCAGTAAAATGTGTAGGCTTTGCGTTATATGAAATATAAATTCTGGAGTCACCTAAATACTGAGAATTATTTTTCAAATGCAGAAGACAGTTTCTGATGTCCATTTTTCTGAATGCACATTAAAATATATCTATGCGTGTTTACTGGTCTTTTGAGATGACATCTGTATTGAAGTAATTTTTCCTCAGATGCCTTTTTTACTCACCAGTTTATTCTCAAAAATACTTCTAGGTTGCAGCGTGTAGAGATACAGGGTATGACTGGTTTGAACAGCTTCTTCAAAATGTAAGTAATGAATCTTGAATGTATGATATAATTGTTAGAATTTTAATGTTTCTTTTGGTACTAAAACACATAGAAATTGGACTCCTAAGAGCAATCTTTTACAGTAGATAAATTCATAGGCTTTAATTCAATTCATACCATCTGAACTTTTTTTTTTCTATCTTCATGAGTGCAGTTTTCTTTGACATTGGTTTCTGTCTTTGCTTATGATCTTATTTAAAAATACTTCACTTCTTGGTTTTGGAAGGGGTTTTGTTTGTTTTTAATGTCATTGTTTCTTCGATAGAGTGACATAACATGAAGTCTGCAGCTAAGATACTTAATTCTGAAATGAATAGTAGACATTTTTTAAATGGTACTTTCACATGCAATGTATTTGCTACACGGTTTATGGAAGCAATAAATCTTTAGAGTATAAATTCTGCATTATATTTCACTTATATCTAATACAGATATTTCTAAGAATTGAGCTTGCTTTGTTTATATTGTTTATATCTCTTAACCTGTGTTATCATTCTCTACATCTTGTAAGCACTGGTTAATTTTCAAGCCAAAAAATCCTTTTGATTTTACCATAATCTGAAGTGTCATGGAAATCAGTAACTGGGTAAATCAGAACCTTCTCATTAAGAGCCTCTTCTCTGAAGGAAAGGCTATAGTATGATCTCATTGCTTCTTAGATATTGAAAGAACCTTCATGGACAGTACCTGAAGTCGTATGGAAGAAGGCTAATTAAAATGTTGATAAAATTGTGTTAGATCCTCATTTGATATTTTAACTTAGTGTCAAAAACAACATTTGTTTTGAAGTTGCTCTTTATTTCTGTAAGCACTTTAAAAGCCTTCTAATTCCTATTAATTTCTGCATTATTCCATTAAACATAAGGTCATCTTTAATTCCAATACAAATACAGTAGAACTTCTATGGATTTTTATTGCAGTTAATTTTTCTTTACGTATCTTTGATTTTGGTTTGGGTTTTTTACTTTCCATAATTTTTTCTTCAACAAGTAAGGTTTATGGAGAAATAAATACTTTTGTAGTCTAAAATCCTTGTGTATCTATAGGTATTGTTATTTGGATGAGATACATGCTGGTTTTATAAATGCAGCCATAATACTAAACCATTTTCTGTTTCATCTGCTACAGCTGTTAAAGTCGGAAGAGGATGCCTCATATAAACCTGTGAAGAAAGCCTGTACTCAACTTGTTGACAATTTGGTTGAGCACATTCTTAAATATGAGGAATCCTTGTCAGGTAATAATATTTACAACCCAGTAGCTTCTTTGAACTTTCTATGATACTGTAACAGTGGTGGTTCAAATTACTGTTGTGAAAAGTTCCTGTTACAGAATTCCTATTACAAAACTGATGGTAATGAATTATTGTATTTCAGTTCATTATGAACTTTCGAGCACTGTATAATAATAAAGCTTCCCTATTTTTCTCTAGCTAACCACATTAACAGAACTAATTTTAAAATACCTTGTTCAAATTTTTAGATCACTAAAACCAAACAAATGTGTCAAGCTTTATTTGCATTAATACATTCTACAGTTGTAACAGGAATCATTGTCTGGGCCAGTGTTCTGTGCACAGTAACTAGTTTAAAAACTAGTGATGTCTTTGAAGCATCTTTGCTTCTTAATTTTACATATGTTGTGATTGCATACAAATGTTAACACATTATGTTCTCATCTCTAACCTAATGAATATTCTGTATTGATCTTGAGAGATATGTTATGAAAGAGATATTCATATGATGTTTTGGCCATATGTTTTTCATTGCTCAAACATTACTTTGTGTATTTTCTAATTTTTTTGCAGATTCTGACAACAAAGGTGTGAATTCTAGTCGCTTGGTTGCTTGCATAACCACTTTATTCTTATTCAGCAAAATCAGGCCCCAGCTAATGGTCAAACATGCCATGACCATGCAGCCATACCTGACCACTAAATGCAGTGTAAGTAGAGAAAATTAGAAAATCAGTCTTTTTTTTTTCCCCAGATAATTAAGCATGGAAATTAATGGCTGTTTTGTATGCTTGATGAAATTGAAGGCAGGAAAAGAGAAATAAAAATTGTGTTTCTATGATTCATGATCATCATATCTTCTGAAGATATTAGGTCCCTTTTGATGATCTCTATAGCTTCTAAGATGTTGTTTCTCACCCTCTACCTTCACATTTTACAGATAAATGAAACTGGAACCTGTACTGCCTCTTTCCCTTGAGGACTAAACCACAGTTTTTCATCTGTTATGAAATAATTTCTTAAAATTGTTTTGTTTTATAGTCACAGTCTTAAAAGTAGTTGATTTAACATAGGAATCTTAAGACTAGAGGTATGGTTCCATAAGATAGAGTGATCTAACATATAGCAAATATATTAGAAGGAAAATGTCCTGGTCTATCTTTTTCAGCAGTTCACCTCTCTCTTCCCTAGCTCTGGTGTTTTTGTATTTCCCTGTAAGACAGTTTAGCTCACAAAAATGATAGAGAGCTACAACACTGAACCCCCCACTCTGATAAAATGGCCACCTCCTCTGAAACATTGCATTGCTTTCTGCTGTTTTGATTAGCACAGTCAGCTCAGTGAAGGTTGTGATGAACCCCTGATCTGGCAGAAGGAGCAGGACAGGATCATGCAGCTCAAGGAAGAGCTTGGCTGAGTGGGGGGGCAGCAATCCATTACATTAGGTCAGCTGCCCAGGGAAGGGCAGGCTTGAGAATGCTTGTTATCAGCTTAGCTTGTAGATATAGCCTAGCATTTTACAGTTTCAGCCCTGGAGCATTCTCTAGGCATATCTACAACAGACTTAGAGCCGCTTCTGATCAAACAGTATAGGGAAAAGTTATCTATTTCCTTGCTGCTGATACCTGTTGCCAGGTGTTGTGCATTCTCTAGTGTGCATGTATCAGGAAGAGTTCCTAGATTTGTTTCAGGACTTCAAAAAATTTTCAGGACCAAAAGTTTTCAAGTCTGTCACAGCCTTGATGAGAGGTGAAGTTGTGCTTCTACAGATTTTTTTTTTTCAGAGGTTCTGTAGAAAACAAGAACTTGCTTTCAAAAGAATATGTAATTCAAAAGTAGATGTAAACTATATAAATATTCTTTTAAATATTTGCCAAATAACTTACATATGATACATAATTGTATTATACTATTATGTAACTGTTATATTAATATGTAGTCTATATGTATTGCATAATACATAATAATAATACTTAGCTTATAGGTAACACAGACAGAAATGTTAAATGCTATAAATGCTGTTGTTTCAGACCCAGAATGATTTCATGGTGATCTGCAATGTTGCAAAAATCTTAGAACTTGTAGTGCCACTAATGGAACACCCAAGTGAGACCTTTCTTGCCACTATTGAGGAAGACCTCATGAAACTCATCATCAAATATGGCATGACAGTAAGCTTTTAATTGCTGCTATCCTGTTTCACAGCGGTTTTGTTTAAAGACTATCTTCCTTAAGAAAATAACTTTTGAGCCATAAAAAGTCAGTGTACTGGATTTTCTAGATTTTGTATGTGGTGTTGCTGTATTATGAGTTTGAGCATGTTTACAGAGCAGCCTAGGAGCCAGACATAACATTATATCTGTTAATGGTTAGTTTTAGTTCAGCATAGCTTCTTCCTTCAAAACTTCACAAAAATCTCTATTTTAACTTCTAAATATACAATTATTTTGTTCTTCCTTATTCCTAGGTTGTACAGCATTGTGTGAGCTGTCTTGGGGCTGTTGTGAACAAGGTCACCCAGAACTATAAATTTGTGTGGGCTTGTTTTAATAGATACTATGGTAAGTAAAGTCACAACACGTACTCATGACTTTTCAGTTTTGACTGCAAGTCTTATCTCAGGAATACACCACAACTAAACATTGTGAAAAAACTTTTCTCTTACTGCAGGTGCACTTTCTAAATTAAAAAATCAACACCAAGAAGACCCCAACAGTACAATACTAACTGCCAATAAACCAGCACTCCTTAGGTCACTTTTCACTGTTGGCGCACTGTGTCGGCATTTTGATTTTGATCAGGAAGATTTTAAGGGCAACAGTAAGGTAAAATAACTTCTGTTTGCTCTCCATGTCTTAGATATATTGAATGCTGTATTTTAATTTGAAAGTATATTATTCCTAGTTCCTCAGAGCATTTGTATTTTGCTGTAATGCATATGGTATAACTTTTTGAATTTTAAATACATGGTTTTGAAAAGGCTATGAAGTAAGATTGTGTTTCTCCTTTTCTTTTTTATATTTATGCTTCTTATAAGAGATTATAAGCATCTGTTTCATCTTCAAATAGCTATTATTTTTGTTTTAATTTGTTCAGGTTAACATTAAGGATAAAGTACTTGAACTGCTGATGTATTTTACAAAGCATTCAGATGAAGAAGTACAGACAAAAGCCATTATTGGCCTTGGTAAGAAATATTAATAGTTTTTATTATTCTGCTCTAGTAAAAATCCATGCATATCAGTAGCAATTCATATATTTGTTTAGTCACAAAGGAAATTGTTAAAAATCAAAATTTACTGCATGTTTTGTTTGAGAACTGGCTATAGGAAAGCTGTCAAAAAGTTGCTAGTTGCATAATTCTGCAGCAGCCTGGGTGCTTTTGACAGTGAATGCCTTTTGATGTGTGACCAAGTTGTAAAGTGCAGCAGATTTCCAAAGTAATGAAGATGTTACCTTTTTCTCCAAGAGCAAGTATGTTTTAACTCCAAACCTTGTTTCTCAGTCTACAAGGTAAATAAGTGCTGGAAAAACTTTGAATATTTTAAGTGTAGGAGCATTCTGCAGGAGTCAAGGGAACTCTGGCAGTTTATATTGACTGAGTGGCCTCTGTGAGATCAGTGATTTGCAGTGCTAAATAAACTGCCACTGAATGGTTCATACCATGTTCATTCTCTACTTAAGCACAAAAAACGTACATCTGAGGGAATCTTGTTTGGGCAGATAGGTCTTCGTTTCTGGAAGAGTTCAATTCATGGTTATTGCTTGGTCTAAAGTAAGTTGTCTCCCAGGCAGGTGAGCTTCCATTGTATGATTTAACTGTGAAAAAGAATTTGCCTCTTTCTGTTGCTGTTTAGGTAACTTTTGAGGTATTCTGCTTTAATTCAGTCTGGGAGTCTGAAGATAAGGACTAAGACTGAATCTTCATTTCATGTTCTATGAGAGACCATTTCAGACAGCTGAGCAGGATTAACGGCATTGGTGTTGCCTCTATTGCAGGAGCAATTCTATGGTTCTCTGGAATACTTGGAGTTTTTCTAGGCATTAAATCAGTGTACACAACCCTTGACTATACTCCAGTCCAACTTAATTGTACTCACATAATATTGCATGTGGGGTAGGAACTTTATTCGTAATCATAGACATGATTATTTTGTTCATGGATATAGACTATGTTACACCTGCCAAAAATGTTTCTAAGTGATCAACTGACCTGTGATGGGTCTTGGGCAAGGGGAAAAATAGGAAAGGCAGTGAGTAGTCATTCTTCAGATTTATTACTTTTTTCTCTGTTTTTAAGTCTGTATTTTAATGAAACCTCCCTTTTTTAAGTGCTGTATCGATTTTATCCGTGTACTGGTTTCATTTTGAGGGTAGCTGTTGGATGTATGGAGATCTGGTAAACAGTGTAAATTTCCATCTTATAGGATGCTAATTAAGCAAATTTGTCAGACTCATCCAATGTCTGTGAGCAGCAATAAGTTGAAAAGGACTAGGAAGCTAATTCAGCAACTGGACATGGTGAAAAGTGTCACATGAAGAGTGTGTACTTTCCTATCAACCTGTCATTTCAGTAACGACACTCAACAGTTTTAAGCTTTGCTTTGGCTTGTGCCACTGCTGTTGAGGGATTAAGCTTAACCTTAAGTTTAGTAATTATGGTTATGCTTCTCTTCCAAATATGTACTTGCAAAAAAAAAGTTGAGGATATAAAATTTTAGTAAATTTAGGTAGCTTGTTAGTACCTAATAGTTAATGTCTTAGTCAGCCAAGTTCAGTGCTTACTCTAAAGACTTTTTAATAGAGTGAAAATAAAGGTATGAAGAGAAATGGTGTGACGGCATTTCTTGAGATGTGAAATCAGTCCGTAAGAAAACACAGCAGGTGCCTTTCTTTGTCTCCTATGAGAGCCATGCCAAGTAAGATTTCTTCCCCAGTTAATCAGGGATGAAAAAAATGTGAATTTCTTGAGAATACTGGGTTTAGATTCCATAAAGCAAATGAAGGAAAAAGTGTTATGGGTTGTTACACATATGTCCATGTGCTTTTCATTTTAAAAATTAACCTTAAAAGATGGGTTGGACTTGCACAGAGGTAGTCAAGTTACAGACATCAATTGTATAGAGTGCACAGCCATACCATATCACAGTAACCATGGTTCCTTTTTCTCTTCTTTTCCCACCTGCTTCTCTGATTCTTGTTTTGAGACTGAAATGTGATTTTAACACATTGAAGTCTTTCCTTGGACTTAGCCTTTACCTACATTGTCTTTTTGTGTGTATGGAGCCAATTTTAAAAACATGACTCAGTCTTCCCTCTGATATGGCTATTTTTATACATTGCTCTTGCGTAATTTTATTTGCTTTCATTTTCCCCCTCATTCTTCTTTTATGTTCCTGTATTTTCTGTGTGTTCATTCAAAATCTGAGTTTCCTGTGGTCATAGAAATTACATTTAATGTGTGCTTTTTCTCAATAGTCTTAAAAAAAAAAAAAGGAGTTACATGTAAGTTAAATTAGAGTGTTATATTCCCATTACTGGTTTTTATGATACTCTGTAAGAGTTTGTCATCAGCACTTTTAAATCTACCTACACAATCTAAAATGGTGTATACTACCACTAATTTAGAAAAGTTTTTATGAAATACAAACTTAAGAACAGATAGTTCCTTGGCAAGGGTAAGGCTACAGCTAAAAACAGTTCTGTAGTGTGTATCTTCTAACACATGTAGTCTTGGGAACACTTCACATAGTTTTCAAGAGGAGATCTTAATAGGTATATGAATAATGACAGCAAGAGGCATAAATGTTGCTGTGTCATTGGTGATTTTTTTGTTCTATTATGGTATTAAATACTTGTGATATTTATCAATTTTCACGCATTTTCTCTGCCTCCATATGAGTTACATTTTACAGTTTCAGCAGAATGTTTGTGTCCAAATGTATTAGAAAAATAACGGGTAATTTTTAGCAATGTTCCTATCTTGTTTTTGTGAGAGCTCTTGGTCACTGAGATGTAGTCTCTACACTAGGCTGGTTCCAGACTTGTATAACTTCTTAGTGCAGCTGCTCTGGGTCAACACCCCCTTTTATCCATCAAACCAAATCAGGGTTAATGGAACTGTCATGGCTATCAGAACTCCTTATAACCTATGGATGGTGTCCATAAGGAAATGCAATACTGTATGGATTAGAAAAAGCTATCCTGTTGAGAGGAGATAAATTTCATACCTCTCTTTTGAAGGACTTAAAAAGCAGAAATACAATTTCTAGATTATAATAATGAGAACTATTTCCTCTTTTTTCCACCTTTAGGATTTGCATTTATACAGCACCCAAGTTTAATGTTCGAACAGGAAGTGAAGACTCTGTACAACAGCATTCTTTCAGATAAGAACTGTTCGGTAAACTTAAAAATCCAGGTGTTAAAAAACCTCCAGACCTATTTGCAGGAGGAGGATACACGTATGCAGCAGGCAGACAGAGACTGTAAGTGCTGAGTTCTTCTGTGCTAATGAGGCTTGCAAAACTTGACTTTGTTGCATCCAGTTACTGTATGTCTGCTTCATGTCAATTAAAATTGTGATCAGATCAGTATCTTAGAATAATTTGAAAAGAGGTATATGTGTAATAGGTGTGCATATTATTTACTTTTAAGATGTACAAGTACTGGAAGCCATCTAGAATGCTTAATTGCTGTAATGATGGTAGTAATAATTTTTATCAAAAAACCCTCCTAAGATTAATTTGTAGATAAAAAAAAATAAATGCAACTTTTAAAAAAAAATTAAAGGCCTTTATTAAGGAATAAATCTTGAATTAAAATAATTTCCAGTTTTTTGATATATATTTAGTCATTAAACTGTTCTGTATTTCATGGGACCATACTCATTTTAAGACAGCCGAAATGTGTGAAACTGAAAGATCAGCATACATCAAGTAATGGCAAAATAAGTGATTATAGTGTGGTGAGTGTTCTGTTGCTTTTGTCCTTTTTACAGGGAAAAAAGTAGCAAAACAGGAAGACCTGAAAGAAATGGGTGATATTTCCTCAGGGATGAGTAGTTCCATCATGCAGCTGTATCTCAAACAGGTCCTTGAGGCTTTCTTTCATAACCAGTCCAGTGTACGCCACTTTGCTCTAAATGTCATTGCACTGACGTTAAACCAGGGTCTCATCCATCCTGTGCAGGTATGATAAGCTTTTGTGGTGAGACTTTTTGCTATTTGTGTTTTCAGGGGCTTTTACACTTGCTACATAAATTTCCACTTTTTCTATTCCACTTAAGTTATGCTAATTTTTTATTGTAGCAAGAGGCCTTTACAGAAAGTATGTTTTGTAATTTTCTTTGTGTTGTTTAGACACAATTGCAAGTGTCTAAATTAGACACAAGTGAGATTCCAAATGCTGTATTATCTACTCTTGGATTAAGATGTAAAAGCCCAGGCAGTGCCTAAAGAGCATGCAGAAATGTATATTGGAGCATATTTATTTTATGAATTTGAGGGGTATGCCAAGTTGTTTTCTTAACTCTTTAGCCTGTGTCATCTTGCTTCCACTTAAGTCCCTATATCCTCTAAATGCCTTGAAACTTCGCAGTCAATTTCAGTCATCATCTCCATTATTCTCTGCTTACCAAATGTTTTTGCAATTAATTTTTGGTACTGCAGCCACTGCACATGTTCAGTCATAAGTCGTGGCTTGTTGGTTTTTTTTAATGGAATTTTCTGCATTCTAAATTACTTTAGAGTTTGAGGAAAAGGAAAATACTCCCTGAAATGTCACATAACTTCTTTAGAATGCTGGTGTCTCATAGTGTTACGTACTACTAACTTGTGAAAAATAGGTAGTAAAGTGCATAGAGGTTTCTATTCTAGTTTCTGAAGTAGAAACAAAGAACAAAGACTAAGAAAGAGAGGGTACAATGCCTCTGAATAACCATTTCATTTGTTTTTCAAGTGTGTGCCATACTTAATTGCTATGGGCACAGATCCAGAGCCCTCTATGCGAAATAAAGCTGACCAGCAGTTGGTGGAAATAGACAAAAAATACGCTGGGTTCATTCACGTAAGTAATTCTAATTTAATGTTTTACAAAATGCTGTTATATTCTTCAGTGTTTTTACACCTGAATATGCGTCAGCTGCTGAAAGAGAACATAAAGTCACAAATAAACCATAACTGTAAGCGGTTGCAAAAATCATCTTGTTTGGATATTTCTGTTATGAAAAACAGGATTATGTAATTTGAAGCATCTCTTCTAGTCCAAAATTTCCTTTATTATAGTTCACAGTACTATTTTCCACACTGAATAGTGCTTAAGAGCATTTATTTGGTAAGAGGTAAGGACAGCTGTTTCATAATGCTTGTCACTGATTTTCCTGTATCAGTGGAGTAGGAAGAGAACACCATGTAGCAGTTGATGAAGTCCTTGGTGAACAGTTTCAAGGCACCAAGGCTTTATAAATTGTAATCTAAGCAGGAGGAGCATAGGAAGCTGCTTAGATCTGATGAATTTTGCTGAAAGAAAACCCAAGGGCTATGTGAGGATATGTGGACTTGCAGCATAGCACCAACTGTTCTGCGTAAGGTCTGGAGTTAAGCTGTGGCATTCTCCTTATTTTAGAAGGACCCAGTCTAGGTCCTGCATGTGTACTGCATTGTGGAACTTCTCATGAGTGCTTGTGTTCCACTGCAAGTGGAGCATTGCATTGTTGATGGCATCCAAACAGATACCTAATCCATTAGGTGAAAGGTAGCAGATGGAATTTGCTATTATAGGCAGCTGGAATTTAAGACAGTGCACAGACAACTTTGCCAAACAGCACCAGAGGTAGTATGAGGAGAGTTGGCTGTGCTGCCTAACTTTAGATTCAGTTTATTCTGAAACTCAAGCAGGACCCTCAAAGTATGTAAAATCAACTGGAAATTGTAGGATATATGAAAAAAAAAACCACCTCATTTTCTGTTTGTTAGTCCTGTTGCACTCATATGGATTCAGTTGTTGGTTTCACTGCAAGTGATATCAAGCATATACATTTGGTAAAATGTCCTGTTCATGTATGAAAATGTTTCAGTGTTCTTGAAAATTGTTTAAACTGGAATACCCAGCTATAGCGAGTAAACAGATTAGCTGTATGTTTCTAGCAGAATTTACTGTCAGAGCAGTTCACAAAGCATTCTGATCTCTGTCACAAGTTCTGTTTGCCAACAGAAATCTGTGTGCCAATTCAAAAGGTGGTATTGCCTCAGTACGTGTTTTAAATTTAAGCTTCAGATGAGCATCCCTTTGAAAGGAGTAAGTTGTAGTGCTTTGGAAGCAGTGGTTTGAATAAAAACAAACACTTTCCATTTCAGATGAAAGCAGTGGCTGGTATGAAGATGTCTTACCAGGTACAACAGGCAATTAATACCTGCCCGAAAGATCCTGTGAGAGGTTTTAGACACGATGAATCATCCAGTGCACTGTGCTCACACCTATACTCCATGATCCGAGGGAACCGTCAACACAGACGAGCCTTTTTAATTTCTTTACTCAACCTCTTTGATGATACTGCAGTAAGCACCACATTTTATTCACTTACAAAGAATCTAAAACACACCATTACAAGCTTAAATTCTCTTTATACAATGTCTTTGTGACATAATTATTGATAACTATTTCCCTAATGTACTTTTTTATTAAGTAATATAAGGTATTTGTCTATATAATAGAATGCATTTTTATTTTTAGATCACTTTGTACCTTTTTATACTCAGTTTGGATTAATCAGAAATACTGTATCTTCAGGTGTGACTAAATTTGCAGGTATCAATGTTGCTTAGAGTGGGTTTGGGGGATATATAGAGTAAAAATTATGATCATGTTTTTGCTCTAGACTATTTGGAACACAGGATAAGTGTATGAATCCAAAATATTTGTATGTGTATTTACATGTTATTTTTTCTTTAACTTACAGAAGACAGAGGTGAATATGCTTTTGTACATAGCAGACAATCTAGCCTGTTTTCCTTACCAAACACAGGAAGAGCCACTGTTTATAATGCACCACATAGACATTACACTATCAGTTTCTGGTAGCAACTTACTACAGTCATTTAA
>JAWWMP010000093.1:58043526-58059131 GCA_035047865.1 Dendrocincla tyrannina | reverse complement strand
CAAAAAGGATGTAGAAATATCCTCACTTCTGTTTTCAGAATCTGCTCCTTCAGACAGCAGCTGATGTTTCAAGAGACAGCAAATAAATGTGGTTGTCTAAAATCTTACTATATATATAAAAACACATTTTTACTTTGTCCTTTGATAGGAATAAACTTTACTACTTTCTAAAATGGAATCTGCCCAGCCATCCAAAAGTAAGTGCTGCTGCCATCTCAACTTCATTCACTCCCTGCTTCTTTTAGGATTAAAAAGAGAAACTTCTTAGGTTAAAACTTTGTTAAGAGGCTACAAAGAAAGCCGAGACCCATTCACGTAACACGTGAATATTTACTATGCAGGCTAAACAACTTGCCTAAAGGAAAGTAACGAGGTGTGCCAGCATATATCTTTCCAAGTAATGCCAACTTCAGACAAAGCGCTTGCATTCTGTCAGCGGGGTTCAGAGATATACTATCGCTCAGTTCTGGAAGTGAAAAAAAAACATTCAGGGAGAACTTCAGAAGACAAGTTCCACATTTCTACAGATTGACACTGAGATACTTAAATTTACATAAATAATACATCAACTGTCAATGCAAAATCAGCACATGAAAGTGAAAACACAACTTTTTCTGGTGTGCATGCGTGGACATTCAGAGATTTTTACACCTCCTTGAAGTTCCTTGCAAATCTACTTAAAACACAACCACACAAAAACACATCTTAAAACCCCACAACAAACCCACTACCACAGTTTTTCCCTCATTATCTCTGTCAATGTTGTTTGCCATAGTGCAAACAAAACCCCAAAATGACCCCAAAATCCAAGGGGAAAAAAAAAGGAAAGAGAGAGTGAATTACTAACTCAGGGTAAAGGATCATTGCAGCAGAGCTGTGCCCACTACTGTTTCTTAATAAATGGACAGAACCCTGACACTTGTGCTCCTGTCAACATTATAAATGCTCTGAAGATTAATTTTTGTCACTATAAATTTATTTACATTTTAAGATTTAATTTACATTTAACATTTTTATTATAATTTCCTAATGGTGAAATCTTCAGACAGAATCTCATGGGTATTCCAAAGTCACACATAATGGCATGAGATGAAACAATTTTTCAAGTGTTATCTGGAATGGTACTATTCAGGCCATATGCACAGTATGCTCAAACATATATGTAAAAATACCACTTTTCTCTCCTTTAGACACACAAACCAAAAGTAATAAAATTAATTGTTAACTACACTTCAGAAATTTGTTACAGAATAGTCCAGAGAAGATGCATCTCACTCAGACAGCACAACAGTAGCAGCACACTCTCCCTTGAAAGCTATAACTGTATCATTTTTCTATAGTTCTAACTTGTACCACTCTTAAGACCTACCTTTTTCAATGATTTCTTGCCATAGAGTTTGCACCAAGATAGGATCAGAATGACCTGCACAATGTATAATTGCAAGCTTGCACTCTGAGAGCTTGAAAGGGTCAGCGAATTCTCCATACAGCTGAAAAAAAAATTACCAGGCTTTATATTTCATGTAGGATAATTCTAAAGGAAATTCTAAGTTAGCTCCTCTTTAATTTGTGTGGTACCCATTAGACTAGTAAAGGTGCAACTTCAGTAGCTTTTGTCAATCACTGAAGTTTGTTTTTGCTATGTTTAGTTTCACTTCTTAAATGCAATCCCAAATTTTATATGAACTTAAAACTCTTAATTTTTTAACAATCTTAACAACAAATGAAGAAATCTAAGAGACTTAATAAAGAAGATGAACATATGGAAGAAATTAAAGTACTAAAGACTGAAAGACTACCGAAGTACAGCAAGCAACAGTGTAAGGTAACAGACATTCTGAGACCAGGAATGCCAAACTGTCTATTACTTTTCCTAGTCACCATAGGATCATTCTTAATAAAACCCTTTTTCCCCAGTAAAATCAGATAAACTGAATTTTAACACAGGGAAACTTCAATCACCTTGGTTATATCCATCAGCTCAGCATCAAGCTGGGAAATTGCATCTTGCACTGAAGAATGATGGGAATACTGACGCTGTAATGTTTCTTGTATTTGAAGCTGGATCCTTGCAACCTTGTTTAAAAAAGAAAATACAGTATTTCAAAACTGAAGGAATTTAATCAAAAGTTTAAGAATAGACCCAGAATAAGCTTTAACTTATTTAAATGCAGAAATACTACTGCCTTACAACACTGAGTCTATTATCAACTGCATAACTTTGCCATGTCAGGAAGAAAACATAGAAACCTCTTTCAACAGAACTGGTAATAAAAATGTCATGTGCCAGTGAGAAAAAAGTGAAAGAAAGCATTTACAGTGTAGCTTAGATTATTATTTTTTCTTACTTCCATTTTCTCTTCTAGTTCATGTAGGAATTCACCATCTGCAGCTACAGAGGATATGGCCGTGGAACTTTTGGCACTCAAAATGGCACGTGCAATGTATTCAAGACGCTGCTGAAGAGAAATTTCTGTGCTGCAAAACAAACATTCAAAACAAAATGGGTCTTAACATAATTATTTGAAGATTAGTTATATTCCAACTAGACCCTAGGAACTGGCATGTGGCTTTTTCTAATTTTACTAAATCATGCAGGACATGATCCAACCATGTAAACCCATCTTTGTTGCAGGCTCAGTTCTCAATCCACTACTCTAGTTAAACTATTGCATTATAAAAATCTGACCACTTACTATACGGTACTTGCAATAGGAAATACATTGCAACCTGATGTATAATACATAAAATAAACATTTTAATTCCTTTTCAATAACTGCCTGGATTTAAAACTAATATATTCTATTAATTTAAATTTTTTTTTTTAGGAAACCTCCTTGGGCACTGGCCTTTTCACATCCTCAGCGTTTTCTTAAAATGCCTACAAATAAGGTTTTGATTTTTGTTCATTTGTTTTTTCCCTAATTACCTCAGTATATGCAACAGATTGCACATAATCCATACCTGTGTAGGTCAGCCAACTTAGCCAAGACTCTGGCAGCATTACTAAAATTTCTGTTCTTCTCAAAGTATCTCCACAGTAAATCCATATAACGGACTTTGTTTTGGTCAATCTTGGTCATCCGCACCAGGTAGGGTTCCAAAAATGGGGCAGTAACCTGCAGAAGTTAAAAAGATAACATTTATACACTTGTTCTTCCATTTTCTTTAAAGCACCAGTATTATCACAATTAACTCTTCTAGTTTGCTGGCTGTGGTTGACCTTACCTGTAACAGTTTGTCCGCCAAGTCAGCTTGTATCAACCAGTTGTAAAGTGCAATACTGAAGAGTTCATCTGTTGAACGCTGAGCCAGCTTTAGCATTTGTTCAAACTAAGGGAAGAAAAGGCCAAACCTGTTATTCTAGATGTTGCTATATAACATTAAGCACTGAATTCATATGCAACAATACATCTTATTTGCATGCCATTGTTTCTATAGAAGCTCTAGATATAGAAGACAACTCACGACAAATCTTTACTTTGCTAAGTATTCCATAATTTTAATAATAAATTCTATACCACTTCAAATCACACTATTTTATGGAGTGCTTTTTAGTTTCTTACATGGTGTCCTGCTTCTTCATTGCTTAGCATGTTGGGGTCAGATGACAGCACTGGAGGGCCTGGCTTTTTGGGTACACTGGGAGACTGAGGAGCAGCTTTACTTTGATTCACTAACTCCTGAAGGGTGTCAGTGATACACTTGTAGCTGTTCAATCTGTAAGCAGAGCAAAAGAAAAGTCTTGTTCATTACAACTGTCTCTGAAAGACTCTTCTAATGTGTTATTGTATGACTTTGTAGATAGCTACTAAAATTGAAAAAGGTCACAGAGTATTGTCAGCTAGTTGTCAAAACCTGGTGTATTCTCATTCATCTTCCTAACAAGTATTTCTGTAATGTTCAGATCACAATATTTTCCGCATCTATCATTTTAGCCTTTGTTCCAGATTAAGCTGGTGCCACATTAGTCACAATCAAGGGGTGCTACTGCGCAAAAACATTTATGTTGTGTCCTTTGTCATAAAATGCTTGTTTGTTATTACCCTACATACCTTCCCTTAAAGAGTTCCTTTTCCAGTCACTTGAAAAGAAGCACCCCATATAATGACAACGAATTATCGTGTAAACTTGCCTCTCCTGAAAAGCCTGGAGTCCAATAACATCTTCTTCTGGTTCTCCATTTTTATAGAAATGAAGGCCAAGACCTTGAGGATCTTTCTTCTCAGCAGCCGTAAGAGAGAGTTCTACCACTCCCTCATAGAAACGCACTAAGAAAAAAAAAACAAAACCACTATCACTGTTCATTATTGTAATAAATCTAGAACAAAATGCTAAGTGACATCATGACTCCTCATTTTAGCAAGCAAGAAAAAATAAACACTATTCACTCTGGTCTGTATCATACGAAGGTTTGCACCTCTACCTAACCTGTGGGACTTATACGCATATTTTAAGTTAAAATCAAAGTTGCATCAGAACGTCTTGCACAATGTGTAACACTGTACAGACTTGCCAGTTACAACAGTTACATCTATGTTTAAACTATGTACCATCTTCTACTGCACCAAACAGGATTCAGAACCATCTTTCAAACAGCTTATTTGGTATAAAACCTTACCTGAAACCATCTGCTTACATATAGCCCAACAACTTTACTAAAAATTGCTAGTTAAATCTAGAAAGGCTTTATAAAAATAGGCTGGCACATTTTAATTGTAAGAGTTATTAACTAACTGTTTATGGCAACACACCGTAAAAGCAGTTTAAAGTTAGTAAACAAAACACATAGAAAAGAAGATGTCATGAAAGGATACTACGGAAACTATTTGACACAACACAATTAGTGACTGGCTCTTACCCTGCCTATACTGTGCACAAACATTAGCAAGGTCTACTTGATTGCTGATCTTCTGGTACTCTTTCAGTGACTCTCTCAGCATCTTCTCTTTTTCCATTTTGCTTTGCGCCTGTCGAGAGCGCTGAAGAAGTTCATTTGCCTAGACAAATCATGGGAAAATGGAAATTACTCACATGAGCATATCATGAACAGATCATGGATACTGGCAGTGAAGTAATATTCCAGACTTCAAAGGTGAAACAGTAGAAACATCACCCTCTCGAAAGCATTCTCTGGTCACTGAGTTTCCAACAGGAAGACTACAACAGCAATAGAGAGAAGGGCTGAAGACTTAAAGTAGTTCCCCATTCTCTTCTCACAAGTTCCTTATTTCAAATTTATTTGAAAACTTTCAAAGACCAAAGGTCTTAAACAAAATTATCTTTTACAAATTCCACTAAACTATGCAACAGACAAAACCCAAGACACTATGCTGAAGAAAGACTGAAATAAAATATTTTATCAACATAAGGAAGACAGATACGTGTTAGATTAGAAGTAGAGACTCTGTGAACATTACAAACAACTGCAAATGCTGCAAATAATTTTCATGTAATGTTGAGCATTAAACAACTGAAAGAATATGTCCATGACTTTTTGCCTTTGTTTTTTGTACTTCTGAAACTACTTAAGCATAATGACTTACAAGCCGTCAAACTTACCTGATGTGAATGTGCTCTACAGTTGTGTTTTGGTGCTTTAAAATCTGGAAGTGCTCTTACCTTGGAACACACAGCATCATCAGTGCTATAAAGAAGAGGACAGATATCTTGCAAATGGGCAATGATGCCATCCACAGCAGCATTATCTCTGATGTAACAGTTTATGAGAGAAGCAATTAGTGCTCCAGTCAACTCTCTGTCTCTAATCACCAAGTCTTTAAAAGCAGTAATCTTTAGCTGTTCTTGAAGTTCCTGAAGACAGAAAGAGTATCATCAGTTTAACAGATCTTTTACTTTATTCTGTTGTTACAGCAGGAAAATTACCTGTTTCCAGTAACTAAAAACATAGAAAACTCCAATGACTGAAGTGCAAAGCACAGAAATCTATTGTTTAAAACACACATTATATAGCAGAATGGAAATACTAAAAAAAAGGGTATCAGTGAAAGCACTAGATCCCCAGATGCCTAAGGACAGTAAGAACTCCTCTTAGCAGACTTCCTCTTCCATCTTCACTATGGGCCACTTTTGTTTCAGACGTCTAAAAGTAGGAATGGAACTAGCAGTTTCTCTCACTTCACAGGGCACTGTCAGAATGTGCACCCTATAAAATGAGTATACCATACCTTTTAAGAATGGGAACCATCTTACTGTCATAGATGAAAAAAAAGATACAATAACGGGAGGACTTTGAAAAATTCAAGGTCTGCACTCTTTATGATTTTTAAAATGACACTGAAAGTTTTTAATTTTTTATTAGGAATATTTGCTCACATAGAGTTGCTAGTAGTGTCTATGTAGCATCTATAGATGATCACTAACAGCAAGATAATACTATTATAAAAACTCTAAATCTGAAGACAGAGGAAAATATTCTGTTAAACAGTTAGTACACTCCTTGTCCAACACAAGATAAAAGCTGCCCAAAGCACTCCAATGCAACAGTGTGAAGAATTACAGCTTCTGTGCATCTTTGAGATTTTAAAATTATTCTTTTTATGGACAAAAAATACAACTTCTCAAATTGTGCTAGGACGGAACACCTAGTATTCAAATTAATAGCTTTCTCAAGGGTTGAATGCAAATTTGACATTAGCAAAGGGTGCACAGCAGTAGCACCCATAGTCGTGCAAGTTTCCTTTTTTACAAACCAGGAGAGGCTAAAAAAACTGGGATTGTTTAGCTTGGAGGCTCAGGGACAGTATGTGGGATCTTACTAATATTTTTGGGAAGGTGTAAAGAAGGTAGAGCCAGACTTTTCTCAATGATGCCCAGTAACAAGACACAACACAATTTTCAGAAGCTGAAGCAAAGGAAATTATACCTGAATATATTTTTTTTACTCTAAAGGTGGTTCAACACTGCAACAGACTGGCCCAAGACACTGTGGATTTTCCATTTTTGGAGATGTTAAAATGCTTACTGGACACAGTCCTGGGCAACCTGATCTAGCGGACCCTGCTATGAGGGTCAACTAGATTAATCACCTCCAGCAGAGGAGGCCAACAATTTCCAGTGATTCCTTTCAACCTCAGCTGTTCCTGTGATATGTTCTGGAACCCTATTTACACAGAAGTGCAAAGACCCTACTACTCTGTTGCTCTCTAACTTCTACCAACACTAAGGCAAAGAGTGAATTCCACTTGGCTGGAAAACATTGGTCTTCCAGAATGTGCTTAAGGTGAAAAAAGAGTCATTTAATAAACCAGACTCGTTATTAACCATCAATATAAGTAAAACATAATGTGTTGTTAGTGACACTACCAATTTCATAAAATTGGGTGATTAGGTCAGTATTAGATGTCAGACTCATTTGCAACTCGAATAAAAATCTCTATGTTGTTTAAAATTCATGTAATAGTCCTCTGGGAATACTAAGCTAGTAAAGGAAATTGAAGTGATTGATACAAACAAATTAAAGCTATACGATCCAGATCTCACCTTCTGAAGTTCACCTACAGCAACACTAAACTGGTGCTCACATAGCAACTTCCACAAAGCCAATGCCTGGCAGGTTTTGCGAACAAGCTGCTGGATGCCTTGAAGTGAGGTCTTCTCAGTTAGCTGTGCCTCAGCTGAAAAGGCAGAGATTGTCAGCAAATAACTGTTCTACAAGCTTCAAATTATCATGTAAATTTTTGAGGTTTTACAGCAGCAATCTCCTTAAATTTATTTTTTTCCTCTTTCATTCTTGATAAAAGCTCTCTAGCTCTCTCTGGAGAGAAGCACAATGGTAACATTTCCCCAAAACAGGTATCATCTGTCAACATGTACTTCAAATCATGCAACACAGGCAGAATACCTTCTGAAAAAGAACTATGTTTTCCTGTGAATGCACTAGATTTACAAATCAGTCTTAAATTCTTGCCTACTTTTTTCATAAACAGCTATTATAAATATACATATTATATATGAACATAAAAGATATGAAAATAAACTCTTATAGATTCCCTTTTTGATTACCTATATTTACTTATAGAGAGAACAATTACAACTGTGGTCAACATTGTCTGCACTATCTTTAAAGCAACAACTACTCCAAAAACTAGTAACATTTAAATGCGGTAAGATGTATTATATTAACTGAAGAAATGTATCCATATTTGTAACACGAGTGGAACATAACTGTGACAATTTAAGTCTGTACTCTTGAGTACTTACAGTTCACAGATGCGGAAATAATAAAAACACTTTGTCATTTAGCAATCCAAAAGGGTTTATTAGTCTTGTAAAGAAGAAAACTTAAAAATAAAATTATTAAATGTCTACCAAATCTTACATAATGACTTAGGAAAAAAAAATTATATTTGCACTATTGAAACCCCAGGATTATACTCACAGAGACCATCTTCAATTCCACATACACAGCAGCAACACTTCCCAACTTGCCTGCAAGTGCTGGGCAAAAGTTGCACCATAGGAGGACATGAATTCAAATGGGCTGTGTGACAGACCTCATATTTCTAAACAAACTTTTGTAGACATTTCAGTGATTTTACCTTTAGCAACTTGTACCACAGTATTTCTTTTTAATAAGTCATTGTGCTCAGTTGTCTCATAAACTAACTGCTTAGCAATTGCTATCCTGAAAATATAAATGGGGGTGCAGCTACTAAGTACTGTAGTGAGGAGATAAAAAATCTTATGAATTATGGAGAACATTAGGAAGGAAAAAAAAAGGACAGGCAAGTGTGTGAAAAAGCCCCACATATTATTTATTGTAAAATTTGTGTGGAGAAAAGGCCTTTTCAATCAGAGGATTTCAAAAGAAAAGTGAGAAAAGCAACATCCAAGTTCACCATTTCCTGATACTTCCTGTTTAAAATTTGTTACATACCATGATACTTCCTTTGGAGTTCTTGCTGGACTTGCTGAGAACTTGCACCATCAGGCCGCATAAAACCCAGGAGCCTTTGCTGGAGATTGGCTGGTGTGCTGAAACTGCAATTAAAAAAAATAAATGATAATACGAATACAAGTATTGAATCTTTTAAAGATCAATCTAATAACTCATTTTTAGCATCTGAATAGTTGAAGCTTGAGATCATGAAAACACTTCAGCACAGGCATGGTACAGTTTATCAAAACCTGGACATTACATACTACCAGTAAATTTACCACAATTATTAATACCTTGGGTTTCCAAGGGCTCCTACTGTAGCAAACTGTGAATTTCGATCCAGAAATTCTTGTAAACCTTTTAGTTCTTGCAGCACACATTCCAGCACACGAGATGGAACACTGCTTTCTATCTGCAAAAGAAAGCAAGCTTCTTTACAGAGAGCTGGCTTTTCCCATTTTTGTCAAAAAATTTTCAATTTTAAGCTAATGCCACTAAGTAGACAAATAAGAGGATACAAGAAATACAGAATGTAATAGTAATGGATCACTAGAACCCAACATCATTACACCACATTGATTGAGGGGGGCACATGTGAAGAGGCAGGAGTCCTCTGAGACATGCACAGTATTCAAGATGCTACTTTCTTTACCCCTCTGGTAACTAAATAAGCTATGCTTTACTATTTCCAGCTCTAAACTAGAACAATGATTGAGCATTGCTAAGACACAGTATAACTGCCAAAGTCTTCCAGAGTCTCCCAGTTACCTTAGGAGGTAGGAGGAGGAAAGCTCATGTAGCAGTTAATCTGCAGTGTTGAAATTACTCAGTTCAGGATTCTATTAACAGTCACAGTCAGAAAAGATTTTGTTATTTTGATAATGAACAAAAAGTTAAACAGCATGGTGTCAGTCAGAAAAAAGATGGAATTTTTTTTCCATAACTGCATACAACTTCCATAACTGCAAGGACTATCCCAACTCACTAAAGCATTATATTTTTGGAGTTTGTCTAGAGGGGGTGTGCAGAAACCCTAAGGGGGTATGAAGAGAGGACAGTAAATAAACACAGAGAAAACTGGCCACTGCCAATTAACAGTAGAGATAAAATTAGTTATGTTTCTTAAAAAGCTAACATTCAAAGTAATAGCTCAAAAAGACAACTAATTCTCAGTTAAGAGCTGAGGACTTAAAACATTGACAAAACAATGATGGGTTTTGTATCTTAGCAGTTTATAACTGGGAACAGAAGTTTAAAAGTACCTCAGAAGTTAAGAACTTCAGACAAATACTAAAAGAAACTCTTTAGAACACAAAATAATCTTTTACATACTGCAACAACTTCTCGATTGCCACTCTTGAAAACTCTCTCCACAACTATGCTGCCATCCCAAATATTTCTGCAACACAAAACAGCTCTGTGTTAAAAGCCAAGTAATTTAAGCAAGTATTTTTGCAAGTTTTCTATGTCTCATCTCTTAAGAAAGAAGTGGTAATGCTTTTTATTTCAAGGTCTAATATAAGGATTTAATTTGGAAGAAAACTAAATATTCAAAAAAGTAACCACTATACAATTTTGAACACTTCAGACACAAATAATTAACAGAATTCCAGATTTTAAAACTTAAATTAAATTTGATAATTTCAAGTATTTTAACTATAGTCCAATATTATTCTCTGGAAATACAGTGCAAACAAACAAGTGTTGTAATGAAAATTTTGACCCCAATCAGCATGCAAAGGGATGACCAACATATGCAGAGCTCTGTTCTTGCAACATCCAACGAGCGGATGTAGCAACAAACCCTTAATTTCTGTTTCATTGCTCTGACTTAAGCATTCAGTTCAGAGATTTCTAATAAAAATTACTTAAGGCCAGGATTTTGATCCTGTAAGTCCTCCTGCATGTCTGTTTCATCCTTTAGCTGGAGTTAAAACATACAGCTCAGTTCTGGAAAATGAAACTGCGTTTTTCAGACTTGTGCTTATGCGCTTGATTGCAGTCAATGTCTAAGCAACCTTCCTGCCCTAGGCATTCACTGAATGTATTATTAGAAGAGCTGAAAACAACGTATCATATCAACATAAAAATGCACTTTATTAATTTCCAATTTAAATTATATTAAAATAGAATTAATCACCTACAAACATTACTGCAAAGAAAAACTAGTAAACAAATTGAGTGACAGGATCCTTTTTCACACAAACACCTCACCCTATAATACGAGCAAAGTATATGCAGATGCCATTGTGTCTTCCAGAAAATACTATCTCAGGACCCATCATTCCACTAATGGAGGTAGCAGGGTGAGACATGGAATTCCCAGAAGGAAACATGGGAGTTGACATAGTAGGAGGTTGTAAACCTAGGGTAAAAATAAGGAAATATTATTGATTTGAATGCAAAAAAACCCAAAAAACCCAAAACAACAAAAAAAAAAACCCCAAACCAACCAAACAACCAAAAAAAACAAAAATAAACCCAAAACCACAAAACAATCTCTGTCCAGAAAAGGAAAAGGTGTTACCTTGCCCAGATGTCAAAAAGCTAGGATTAGGATATGGACTATCAACAGTCAGAGGGGAACCTAAAAAGAGAAGAGAAATAAAGACAAGTTTCTTAAAAACAATCAAAAAAATAACCCAAAATCTAATCCTTAAAATACCTCTACAAAAGCAGCAAAGGTTTATTTATAGTAAAAGCATCAAATTGCACTAATTTCTTAACAGCCAAATACGCCGCAAGTGAACCAAATGGATACACTTCCTTAAACAGCAGTTATTAAGCACTTTTCTCCAGCATTTATGTGTTATTTATTGCACACCTTCTGTTCTCTGCATTGAATGTAATACTGTCCACAGACCTTTTGTTGTTCCTCTCCTTTTAACTGCTCCTATTCCTGATATGGCCATATATTCTTAAATCACTTGCTTTCAGTCACTTAGATATTTTGAAATATCGATTTTACCTTTTGAGCACTCAACTGAAAGACACTGATATTACTACCCCTCATTTTTAAAGACAGACAAATCCTACTGCAACACTGTTAACTTGGAACACTAAGTTTGAGACTGCCCACAGCCTCAAATTCAGATGTGAATACTCAATCCTCCTGAAACTCAAGTCTGAATACTTAAGTCCTCAAAATTATGAGAAATATGTGTGGTCATCAAACCAAAATGTACATGGACACATAAATGTTCACGTACCATCAATAAGTAAGGTGATCTATCCCAGAAAAGGCCTGAAAACTGGCACTCTGAAAATCTGACTTTTATCAAAGAATCAGCCCTTCTTCCCTAATTCACTAGTTATCTCAACTTGGCAACACAGAACAGCACAGAGGATAACACGGTGCCAGTGCCTTTTCAGAGTACATTCTGTGCATTAAGCAAAGCACAGACTTGCAGAAAAGCACCATGCAAATGCACGACTAGACTTTCAACGATGGAAAAAGATGGAACTAAGTTAAAGATGCCTGGCCTTTTAAAGCTAATGTTATTGCAATGTAGTGTCACATGCAAAATTATGAGGCGTTTTAATGAATGTCTGTCAGCACTGTCTGACCCACCACACGGGACATCCACAAAATCAGAATCTTAATTTCACATGACAGTTCTCTACCCTTTGAGCAAACCGAGAAAGTAGTAGCAGAAGAATGGTGCCATCTTCCACCAGGACCTGTTACTGAAGCAAAATGGAAACATGTACTTTGATACTAGGTTTGAAAGAAGAATATATGACAGAGTATGAGAAAAATATCCAAACATTCAGACTTGGGAAAAACTTTTACTTTTAAAATGAGTCCATTTATGAATTGCAGAGCTAGCTGTCATTTCTCCTACAGCTTACTTTCATTCTCAGTCTGCTTCTACCATCTGTTCTCCCCATGGCTGCTGTTTTCTCCAACTCAGATTTAATTTTGCATTTTCATGCCTTGCCTCAGCTCCCACCAACACTACTACTGTTTCACAACATAAGGCTTGAAAAGTGATGCCATTGATGCATGAAAAACAGCTACTCTTCTTAGTGTTTAATAGTAGTTAAGAATTCTGAAAAACAGTGTCAACTGTTTTTCCAGAACTTCATCCCAGTTCAGTACATCTCTCTTCAATATTTAGGAATTTGGATATATGTCAAAAATGGTATTGAAATGGAATTTCTTTGTATTCCAGGCAAACAAGTTTATTTCCCAAGTCTGTTGTGTAAAATTGAATGCCACCTGTCAGGTCAGGGTAGAGCATCTTCTACACTGATGAGTTCTTGATTAAAAAAAATGATTAGCTTATTTCTTGATCAAAATTTCTCCTTTCCATTACACAGTATCTGCAGAGGTATAACAATGACACTGTAGAAAGATAGAGAGCAACCAAATAAACTTTGTAAAGTTTGAACTATACTATTAATAAGTTGTTCTCTGGCTGCCGAAATGACTCTGGCAGCAACAAATGTATACCTTCTGCAGAGTATCTTAACAGATTATATGCAAGGTGGAGACTAGTTTGAGATAGCATGACCACCTCATAAAGTCCAGAAGTTATTCAAGAGAAACAAAAAAGAGTCCTGTCATTAACCAGTGAGTGAAGAAACAGTCTATTTCAGACAAAAAGAAGATAGGTACTCCTGAGAATACAAAACACAACATATTTAAAGCAGAAAAATCTGCCAAAACCCATGAAATACTTGCTACATACCAGCAGGAACAGGAGAACCCAGAATAGGTCCAACGTTGCTTGGAGGAGGCAGAGCTGACGGAAACCTCATTTGGGCTTCTCCACCATACCTAAAGTTTTCATGCAAAACAAAAAATTTCTAACATGGCATACACAGTCCCTTCAATTTTCATGTCTCTGAAAATTAACAGCAATCTTGGGGTTCTTTTAAAATGGGGAATAAAAATCCCAGCATAGTCTTAAAGAGAAATTTCCCAATTCTCAACATCAGGCTGACGATTTAGTGTATTTTCAAGGTTTGCTTCTACAGGAAAGTGGAAAGAAGGGCACAGTTGCAATGACCCATGCTTGTCCTTCTATTGTCCACAAGTAACTTCTATTCAACTCTTTCCTACAGCATTACATGAGCACTTTGCTATGTCTTCCCTTGCTACATCCACCTCTCCATAGTTATCATCCATATTTTTTCTAAGGTTTTGTAATGGAATTGAATCTAATAAAAAGCAACCATTCACAACCTACTGAAAATAGGTGACTGACTGAAACACCTGCATAAGTTTTGGCAAGGAACAAACAGGTTTTTGGGACCATAACGCTCAAAAGCTGCACATTTTATCATCAGTCTTCACTCTCAAAAGCTAAGTATTATCAAAACTGCTTTTTCCTACTGGCTACAGACCCTGTGAGGACAGCCAAGAGACTCACAATATGGGGCAACTTTTTACAAGGATAGATATTTGTTAGACAATGGGCCATGGTTTTAAACTAGAAGATGAGATATAGTTCAGATATTGAGAAGAAATAGGGAGAAGTAAGGCATAGATCAGCCAGAAAAGTTGTGGGTATCCCATTCTTGGAAGTGTTCAAGGCCCGGTTAAATGGAACCCTAAGAAACAAGATCTGGTGGGTGGCATCCTTGCCCATGGCAGGGGTGTTGGTTACAACTAGATGATCTTTAAGGTCCCTTCCAGCCCGAACCATTCTGTGATCCCATGAATACACAAACTTGTTTAAGGGCAGCAAAAGAAAACACACGTATCTGCACCATACCAAGGATAACCAGTAGTTAAGATAGACAGATTACAAATTCATCCTCCAGAATGGAAGCCCATACTTCATCACTCAAGTTGTACTGGAAAAAACCCAAATGAAACCAACAAAAAAATCCCCCAAAACCCACCCTTCAAAATCTAACCCCCAAACAACTAAAAAGAAACACCCCAAAGAACTAACAATAAAAAACCCCTCAAACCAAACACCTCCCTCACCTGCAAAAAAAAAAAGACAACCACCACCACAAAAAACCACAACACTTATGACCAAAAGCCACCAGACAGTGAACAGCATATAAGTTTCCTTGGTGCAATGGTGAACAGTAAAACTAATTACAATATGATAAGAATAAAACATAAAACCACAGCAAAAAATCACACCCAAACCCCTAAAAAATTTTAAAAAAATCTTCCCTTTTATTTTTTCAGCTGCCTGAGCTGGTCTCATTAAGGATATTAGTACACTCTGCACTTCTGTGAACTGGGATAATGTGAAATATATATAAAGGGCATTTCAAGAAGATTAAACTGCATTTTCAATAACCTTCTCTACTTGTGGAATACAGGCGTCCTAGAGGGGAACTAACAAGAAATCACTGTTTCAGGAGACTTCCTTTGTTGATGAGCCATAAATTAGTGCAAAAGCATATTCCGCCAGCTTAAACAATCTACCCTCCTTTTAAATCAAGGCTCATTCAGACAGCAGGTTAAAAATCCTGTACAAGTATTTAGTGGTTGTAATGATCCTGAGCATAATATTCAGAATGACACAGAGAATCGAAACTCACCTGAAGAAGGCTCGAGTGGCCCAGGCAGACACTTCTCTGTCAAATGCAGCATTAGAGCAGGCCAAAATAAGGCAAGTGGCACAGGCCTGATCCTCCTAGAGCATATTATACTGTTAGAGTGGTGTCTTACATCAAGTTGATAAGAAATGTATAAAAGTTACAATACCTCAATAACTAAACAGTCAATACT
>JAWWMP010000093.1:58008832-58024263 GCA_035047865.1 Dendrocincla tyrannina | reverse complement strand
AGGAACATTGTTTTTTCTCTATTCCTAGTTCGGTTTTTTTGCTTTCTTGTTATAGAGTGTCAATAGACACTTTTATCAAATTGGGTTGCTATGAGCTTAGCAACTTTTGAGTCCAGGGTTGGCCTAGGACTGCACAGCTCACATTGGGTATTTTATGGAATAAACATAAGGTGCAAGGAGGAGATGGTGGTTATTATCTTTCATGGGAATTTTTCATACCTTATCAGTGATTTTATGGGAAAACTATTAACAGCAGTTAATTGCTGAATAATTGAATTAGCATTGATATTTTTTAAGTATTATACATTTTTATAATTTACATTTACTTGTGATGTAAACGGAACATAAACTTCTCAAGAGAACCCTAGGTATTGTGTTAAATGTGTAAATTCTGACTTGAGTTAGTTTTCCCCCGAATTTATATAAGTTCATTTTAGATATGCAAATCTTTGTGGTGCTGTTGTAAAGCATTTTTACGTGTTTGATTAAAGTCTGTAATACTGATGGTAGTTATATTTAACAAATACATATTTAGATTTCATGATTTATTCAGTATCATTCACATCTATTTCTCAAAAGTGATGGTTCTTAAAAAGGCATAATATACTTGTGTTTATACAAATGTTTGACAGTGTTTATTTTGTAGTAGTATAAGGAACAGTGCTGTATAAAGTACTTTTTAAGGACAATAGATACGCTTGATAATAATTCCCTCTGATAATTTTGTTTTGTTGTAGTATTCTTTTTTTATATGGAAGGCTTACATTAATTTGGGAAGTGAGGAAAATAAGAGGATGGCTGTTTGAATTGTGATCAGTGCTTTTCTGTAGTGCTTTTTCTTTTGATAGTGTAAAAACCTGTTTGGTTGTCAGTGTCGATTTTTCACGTGGTCATGAGCTGAGAGGCTGAAGGAGGCAGCAGAGCATCTTCTGTAGTGTGAAGCTTTAGAGGTTTGTCTTCTGTCCTGAGAACTAAGCCTTTCTGGAAAAATTGAAGAAAATCTTGAAGAGAGAAAACAGCTTATTTTACAGAAGGTGGATTCTTAATGAGGGCAATATTTCATGTGGTAAATGTTGAGGCTGGGAGATATAGTAGAGTCTTTGACAGCTTTTTTGCCCTGGAAAGATGCACTGGGAGTCTGTCTGGTGTTTGTGCCATCAAAACTGGCTGGAGGGGAACTAGCAAAAGCAGTCATGTCACAGTTGGTAGGTGGACAGCTTTAAATCTAGAACATAAACATTTTTCAAGGGATTGGATGACACCTATTAAAAGATTTTAGTAAGAGAGGGTGTATTTTTTAATGCTCTCTTCTACATGTCATTAGAAAATGTGCTGAGCTCTTTAATAAACTTAAAGGAGTTTCAGCATCTTGTGACACTTTTCCTGACTTGAATCAACAGGTATAAAGGTAATTGTTGAAGAATTTGCTGAATGGATTTGTAAGGATTTACCTTCTGTCTGGAGCTGAGTTAGAGTTGATTCTTTTTTGGACCAGAGAACTGTTTCTCTCTGCAGCACCAAAGGGATACTAATCATGTTGTAATTATGTCCCTGAAACAAGTACAGCCTTGGGCCTCCTCAAGGCCCAAGGCTGTACTCTGATTTGGCATGTTTCCACAATGATAGCAGAGCTGTATTCCAGGTTTTAGAATCATTTTGAGATATTTTTAAATTTTTTGCAGAAGTTTAAGAGGACATAGCAGTCATACTCATTTGTTCGGAATGGAAGACAAGCATTTCCTGCTGATTTAGGTGGAGAATTTAAGTAGACTGTAATTGCGCCAATTAGAATTTGGCTATGGAACCAGGCTAAAAATCATGGTGTTGTAAAAATATATAAATGTTAGGGGAAGTTTCAGTCATCCTAAGGTTTTATAATATTTAGGCTGTGGATTGTCTGCCCTGGTAACTGCTGAATCTTATTTACCCAGTCATGTTTCATCTTGTCTAAAGAGGAAAAGTGTAGTAAGCCGAACAAAACAATTTTTGTATATGCAATAGAGGCAGAAAAGTTGGCTTGACAGATGAGAGGCATAACCAGTTCTTGTCATTGATGAAAAGTAGGTAGCAATTACCACTGCTTTCATTTTGCTTGTGTGTTACCTTCCTGTAAATCATGAGGAAAATGCTTTTGTCATATATGTGCATAGTGTGTTCTTAGGTCTTGAAAATAAAATCAGATTAATATATTAGCTTTGTATTAAACTTGGAACAAGTTGTGAAATTTTCATTAAAGATCATTGGTGTGGTTACTGGTTTTGCAAAGAATGAGAATGATTATCTCCAAAGTGAGTTAGAATGGATTTGCAAGCTTCACAAAAATTAAAAGAAAATAAAATCGGACCCCTAAAATTTGTATAATGAAGCTTAGTCTAACAATGTGAGAGGATCAAACAGAATTAACATAAGAAACTTAGAGCATCATATGAAGAGGAAGCTAACGGGGTAATTCCCTTAGGAAATGTTTGTCTTTGATAAAAAGGTATGGGGTATTTACTCACCTTCTCTTCAATCCAGTGCCCCCAAATCTGTGATTACCAGTTGTTCCTAGAGAAAATGAATGTACTTGCAAAATGTTTCTTTATTGATTCTGCCCAGCTTAGTAAGGCTAAGCCTTCACTACTGTATATTGTGCCGTGCCTTTTTGGTGTATGATATTGAATTTAATTTGTAATATGACAGAATATGAGAAGTTTTAGGATGTTTCCTCTGCAGATAGATACTTAGTTCTACGAGTTTGTATCTAGACATATTTTGTGAGGATATTAATAGGCATATATGTGTTGACTGCCAGGTACTTAAAAATTAGAGAGAGGTGACTTTAGCAGTATTAAATAAAATGTAATGTAAAACATAGTTACTGCTACTGCTGCCCTTCTTAACGAAGTTCTAAGTCTTGTTATGTACCGTTTTTACTTTTTGTCAGCTCCTTTATAGACTTAATCAGGTCAGTTGAAAACTGGTGGATCCTGTAGAAAGCTTCTTTAGGAGCTGCTGGTACTCCTGGTGTGTTTGAAGAGGGAACTGTTACGGGTGATGCAGTGTTCTTCATCCCAGGGCCAAATAGCCTGTGGCAGTAAACCTCCTGTGCTTGAAACATGGGATCCTTATGCGACCCTTGGTTCTTTACAGTCAGAAGGTTTTGTGGAAGTCAAACATCAACATCAGTGATGACATCTAACATCAGTGTTAGATGTCCTCACCTGTCCTTGGAGAGTAGAATTTGATTTTTGTTTTCTACCAGTGTCCTGGTTATAGTGGTTGGGACCAGTTTGTCACTCTGTGGGTGCGGCCAGGGTTTTGTATTCTACACCCTCTGTGTCACTTCCCATGGACTGCTAAAAGTGGATCATTTGCAGCAACTGCCCCGGGCACACCTCACCCCTCAGGCTAAAAGCTGGGTTTTTAGGAATTCTGTGAGCTAAGGAAGTTTTCCTGTCTTCACACCAGAGACTCAGTTGTGATAACTTCCCTATGGGGAGGGGGCGTCATTAGCACCTTCACACCCAGCCTCAGGGGTCATGTCTGCTAATGGGCCATCAAGGAGCATCCTATGACTCACGGTGTAAATCACCCATTGTGAAACTCCTCACCCTGGGGAAGGTACTGGGCATCCCCACCGGAGTCTAAGCATGTATAACCTTGGGGGTTTGGCACTTCTGGGTCCACTTGTGGGATCCAGAGGAGGACCAGGACCTCAACAGGACTGCAGCTGCCACTCTTGACCAGACTGCGACCATCATTATCATCGACAGGTTTTCTCTTTCCTTTTACTTTGTGCAGAGTGGAGGCCACATGGTGCTCAGCACAGGGATGCCAAGCTCCATTCTGTTCGTGCCCCATGGTTCTGTGTTGACATTGGTTTCTGTAGGTCAAGTGGATTTTTCCTCTGCATCATTGTACTTGTTATAATCTTTTTATTAAATTGTAATTCTGACTTGAAGTCTCTTTTTGAGTTGGGTTCATTTCTCCTGCTGGTTTACTTTAAACCGTACAAGCAGGTATGTTTGAAGCATGGGTAGCCTTCAGACTGTGCAATTCTGTGACCTATTCCTCAAGAAAAAAAAGTCTTTTTAAACACATTAAGCATGTGTATCTCAGTCACAAGACTGTATTTTGATAGAGTATTTTAACAAGAAAGGGTAGATGGAAATGTTAGGAAATTCTGTTAATACAATGGTATTTGAAAATTCAACCCTAAATATTAGTCCTTGCTTCCAGTAGAAGTTGGGATAGTTGGAGGTGAAGATATTGAAATTAATGTATACTTTGACAAGCTAAAAACCTTATTCAGGAGAAAGTGGTGACTATCTCTTTACATGATGCTTTTTTTGGCAATTGTAACAAATTTCCAATCTACTTTTAAAAAGAAGCACAAATAGCATATTGTTTCCATCAGTGTCAGAATATATAAAATATTTTTAAATTTGGCATGGGAGCTAAGAGCAATGCTCACACTGTATTTGACCTTGTTGATACCACTGTGGAAAACATAAATGGAAGATAGCAAGTTTTCTTTTTATCTGGCATGTGAGTGATATCATTTTGAAGGGTTATTTATGCTCTAAGCAGCATAATGAGAAATACAGGTTCAGAGAAGTCGTGGTTGAATCAAGAGGAAAATAAAGTGAATGATAACAAGTATTTGAAATATTCATGGTGGAGATGAATAAACAATTTAGAAGGATTGTATTTGAAGGAAGAGTGTAAGTGACATGCAGTTATACTTCCTCTCCAAAACAAGTCTTCACAGGATTTTTGACGAAGAAATGATTTATGTTAAGCTTTTGGAACTGCAGATTGCTCCAGTGGAATCCTTGGAGAGTAATTTTCTTGACTCCAGCAATGTCTGCTGTATGTTTAAAAGATGGCTTCGGATTTTTATGAATGTGAGACTGCCACATGTATTGTTTTACAACTGCTGCAATGGCACCTCTTACTTGCAGGTGGGCACTTAGCAGTGTATAGGGACTACACATAGTTGATGCTAACAGTATCCAGATCACACAACAATCCTACTGAACTTCCTCCCATTACTCCTACATATCCCTTTTTTTTAATTTTGAAACCTAATAAAATTATTTTCAAATTATTAGGATCTTGAATCGTATTTTGCATCATTACCTTGTGTACTATTTATAAGTGTTTATTCAATGCATCATTGTAATTGAAGAGTGATAAATGTTCATGTAGCTGAATATTATGGGAATATGATAAGAATTTTTTCTGTTTTCCTTTCATAAACCAAAATAATTACTTTTTTTCAGAGGAACTGAATAATCATAAAGAATCATTTGTATGATTTTTTTATTAACCATGGCATTGCATGGTCCAGTTCTGAGGCTTTTGAATTGTGTTTAAAGCTCTTAGTTAGATTCTAGGGATTGCAGTTGTTTTGGTAAACTATTTATTCCTTTATTCTCCTAGAAGTATTTAACTTTAACTTTTAACATTATCAGTTTTAATTGTGTTGGTTTTGTATAAAAACTTTTTGAAACATCTCAAAGTACCTGCTTAATGACAGATAAGATGAAGACTTCTTTTTCAGTTTTCTCCTAAGATCTTCCATCTATTTATAAGAGGACCCTAATATAGTCTAAAAAGCCAGGTGACTTTGTTGTAGCATTTGATTTTGAAGTAAAACAATATTTTTTTCAGCAAAAGTTACTTTAGTATCATAAGCATCTTGTGCAAGAATAGCAAAAAGGTGATACTTTATGTAACCTTTACTTCCCAATTAAAAAAGAAAATAATTTAGACAAGATCTTTGTGAGGTAGGGATAGGGAGCTTTCTACTCAGTTTTCTGAAATAGAGCCTAATGCAAATAGCTAATAAATAGTTATCTCATGAAGCTTAGGTTCATTCTCTGCTGCTGTCAGCAGTGCAGTTAATACATGAATTAGTTGGATGAATCACAAGTTTGAGTTTGTCCATGTGCGATGCAGCCAATGTTTGACTTAAAACTTTTCTGTTTCTTAGGCTCACCTTAACCCTAGTACTTCCAGCTAACATCAGTACTTTTTTTTCCCCAAAATTGCACAAGGGGGCAGTGGAAACACCGTAGATTACTGCCAGCCTTCTGGGAACTTCTGCTCGTCTTGCGTAGTTTCTGCAGCCCTCTTTAGCAACTAGCCTGGAACCAGTTTTTAGAGTAAACAGTACTAGGTCAGGGTTCTGGTTTGGATTATTTGGATGTGTGGAATTCATTGCAGCTCTTTCATGTGGTGAAACACAAGGTGCTAAATGAGGGTTAAACTCAGTCACGGTGGCCACTTGCAGTGCATAGGCGGCCCCATAGGTCATCTTTCATATAATAATGAGTATGAATGCAGGAAATAAGTTCTGGAACAGCTGTAGAAATTAGGAGTAGAACTTACTTTTCTACATATGATTAAAACTTTTGTTGTGTAAAAAAACCCAGTTTTGAAGACTGAGATTATTCAACAAATTAATTCAAATCATATCTGGAATCAAAGCGAAAGCCAGAGTTCTGTTTAGTATGAGGTGTTTGCATGGAAATGTTAGAAATCTTGGCTTGTTTTTTACAAGTCAAGTGTTGAATTAATATCACAATATAGTTGATAATTTCCTATCACTTACTGTATGGTATGTATTTGTATATTAATTCAGGTGTCAGAAAGAGCTGATCATCTTTATTACAGGTGAAACGTACTATGAATCAGGACAATTTTTGTATTAAGGTCTGCCTTTACTAACTTACGTGAATTAGCTGTTCTTTTCATATTATGTAGTACAGGCAAACAGCAGGACTTAATACTTTTTACTTAACGATGGAAACAAACAATCAAAAAAATTATGCACATAACCTTTCTTGTATCTCTCATTAAAAATGGAATTGTCTACTTTGGAATATTAGTTGGAGGATGGAGAAGTTGCTTAGGATTTATGCAGCAGTGTACATTTTTCAAAGTAATGAGAAAACTTGACATGAATTTTTAACAGTGATTTCCCGTGTTCAATTTCTTTTACTTTTATTTCAATTATTACGGAAAGTATGAAAGATCTTTTGTTTGAGTTTGGCCATTTAGCTTTTGCATATTGTAGAGATTCATTCTTTCAGCCTATCCTTGTATAGGAGGAAAAGTGTCCTGTGGCTAAAATGTCGTCAGTCTCTGTGACAGCAAGTGTGTGGGTGATACGGTGTCTGTGACTTTGTTGATCACACATACGGTGGACCAGGGCCATTGTACCTTATCCAGTGTGGTATTAGAAAACAGAGACATGTGGAACACATCAGGGCATGGTTTGTTTCCAGGTTGAGCCAGGTGACCAAGACTTACTATGTTCACTGCTTAGCTGTTGCCTCTGGTGAAAAGAATGTTGTTGCTAAATTTGTGGAGTTTCAGAGCAAAGAGCCTCATCACAGGACAAATGCAAGCACGCTAAAAAGGGGTCTGTAGGGACATTTCTGCTGCAGTGCCTGGTGACTCACCATTTTGTTGGGAATCAAATTTGGAGGAACTTAGAACCTGCTTGACCCCTCAGTATACAACTGTGCTAGTTCTGCCTGTTTTGAAATACCAGAAAGTAATGAGAAACTTCAGTTTTTTCAGAATGCATACAATTTTTGTCCTTATTTTGCTGTTAGTAATTGTCTCCAGAAGACAACTATCAAAATGGGTGATGAATTCTCTGCATGTTATTGAACGTTGATCTCTGAGTCTATTTTGAAGCCTGTCTTTATATTTAATGCAGGTTAAGTGTTTGTAAGTATTGTATGTGTGCTGCACATACTGCAGGCACAAAGCAAATCTTGTGAAAATGCTGTGTTGATAGGATTGAAATGCTATTCCTTGTTTTTTAGGAATTAGGAGTAGAAGATAAGATTTCCTTCAAAAAATAAATTATTCAGAAATGGGATGGCTCAGAGGGTTCGGTTTAAAAGGTATATTGGCATTAGTTTTCAAGAATAATTTGTAATTCCTTGGAAGTGGAGAACTCTCATTCTTCATATTGGGAGTATTCTGAGCAGAAGGGGAATTTAGCAATTAATTCTTAAACTTTTGGACTGCATCTGAATGGCAACAATTATGGCTCTTGAAAAAATATTTTCAGCCTTTTTGAATTTTAGTGTGCAGTTTTCAGACTAGAATCTCTCAATGCTTTGATCAAGAAATTAACTAGCTTAATCATCCTCAATGTCTACATACTGCAGCGTGCCTGTTTTACAAGAGCACTGTGACACAGAGGGCTGAATCATTTTAAAGACAACCCCTTCTTGTTCTGCAGTCTTAAGTATTGGTCTTTATGAACATTCTGTGCCATTTTAGGTGCCCTAAGACCATCTGAAAAGAAATTGGGGTTTATATCTATTAATTTTTCCTGTGGAAAATATTAAAATTCTCAAGAGGATGTAAACACTCATGTACTAGTGGCTTTTTTTATATCACTCAAATATTTTTCATACATTTACTTTTTCTTATGTTAAAAATGCTGTCTTGTTTGGATGACATTCTTGGGTGAACAAGCATGCAAGGTAAAATGTTGGGTTACGTGCAAGACTGTGGCCATTTTTGATGGATTAAAAGTCTATAATCCAAAACTGAATTCTAGAAATAACAACCCCACAGTAAACCTCACAGTATATCTTGATAGAAAATAGTTTAAAAATTCTGACATGGATTTCTTTTCTGTCAGTAGTATAAAAACAACGTTTAAATTAATTCATTTGTTTTAACTTGGCATTTATTACATTTCTTTTTGCAGAGTCCTTCAGAGTTGTTCCTCTATTCTATGACTAAATGCAGCCTTATGTAGCATTTTCCTTGGTGAGGACAACTGGTTGTTTTGGGGCTTTTGTTTTGGTTTTTTATTCTATGACAGACCTATACTCTGTCATAACTGATAGTTCTTTCTAAGGTGCCTTGTAGGGGCCAGGCATTCTGTTGATTCTTTCTGTCCCCTTCTTGCTCATATCCCTATCTCTGGTGACTGTAATTTTTTTCTTCTTTTTCTAAAGGGATCTCTGAAAAACAGATTTTTAAAATAGCAAGTGTTTGTATTTGTATTGACTGTGCAAGCCTGTAAGTAAGAGAGTGGTAAAATACAATTTTAAAAGCAGATCCCTTCCATTATTTCTAAATTCCTGGTATAAATAGTGCTAGGCTTAGTCCAGTTGCTGTCCATAAAATATTTTCCTTGTGAAAGGTAATTATGATACATTGAATAGATAGTAAATTTATGAGGAGGCCTGATGGTAGTTTTTTGTGATTTCTCAAAGTCTTGTAGTCCAAATAAGAAACTGCAATCAGTGTTTCAATACAGAATGAGCAGTAGTAAAATAATTCAATGCATTTTCAGCAAAAATATTAACACCCCTGGGTAAAATGAATGTCGCTAAATCTAAATTAGTTATAACTATACTATTTGTAATGCTGTTTTAAATGAGCATCTGCTCAAATCACGTGTCCTATCCTGTAAAAAATATAACAGTTGTCAGCTGTAGTTTAGCTCTGTAATTTAATGCAATTTGCATTAGTTTACCTCTTGAGAATTATCTCGTAGTGTAGGAACTAATGGAAGCTGCAACTCTGTCTGATACTTTTAGGGAGTAAACTCATGGTGGACTCTGCAACTAAGTTGGGGTGGGTGGGAGAATATAATAGAAATTACCCAACTTCTCTGGGAAGATTTTGCATCTGTCTGTATCTTGTGCAGGATGGATGTCTGAAGAAGAGTCAATATCACTCTAAGTAATACTCTTAAATATAGAAAATTTCCATAGTGAAAAGTATGGAGAGAGAAAAAGATACTGAAAACATGAAATTGCAGAGGTTGATGTTTCCTTCTGGCAGTTATGCATTTATCAAACCTCCTCACTTTCTAAGTGTAGTAAGATTTTTTTTTCTGGAGTAAACCTTGGCACTTCTTTTTTGTCCGCCTTGTTAGAATATGAGGTGGTGATACAGTATTTTTGGAGCATTTTAAACCTAATTATATATAGGTGAAAAAGTATCTTTATGCTGTGTTCTGTCTTATGGTTACATAACCATGAATGTAATTTCCTCGTTTTCAGAATTGAATTGATCAGGAGAACTTTTTGATAACTGTTTTGGTTTGAAGCTGTTTGTAGATGTCAAAGTTTTTGTAGATCAGAAAACTAAATCAGGAGTGATTGAGTCACAAATCATCTTAAAGAAAAATTGTTGGTAGGTTTAGGCTTTCTGTATTAGGAGACATGTCTTGGAACTCCAAACGAACGTGCAGAATGTTTGTATTTGAAATCAATAAGTAATGCTTAATTTATCTTTAATCTGTAATAACTCATCTTTCTTCATAAAAACAACACAGCTTTGTATTTTGTAGGGTTTCTGAAAGCAGTGTGGCAGCCCCTGACAGTACAGTTCCTGACTTCACTCAGTGCCATTGTTCTTGCTGAAAAGGCATGCAGGAGAAGCTCTGAGGCACATTGGCAATAATCTCTCAGCTTGGCACTTTTACTGTGAGAAGGACTTACTGTGTAAACGTTAGGCTTAACATACCATACCTTGTTGTAATTACAAGTTCTGAGAAGGTCATCTCGGGTCTTTGATCCTTTGGGGTGGGTAGGTTAAATTGCACACAGTTCACATTATAGCCTGTGGGTTTTTTGAGTTCTATAAGTGCAAGTTTGTAAATACTTGAACAGTAATTATCATCTCAGAGCAAATATGTAATCTTACGAAAAATTCTGGTGTCTTAGCCAGTACTCTTCTACTCCCTTGCAAAATCTTGATATGCAATTTGTATCTGTCCTGTCCCTGTCAGTATTAATAGATACTTCTAAGCCCTTGATACCCGCAAGCAGCTGTAAAAATCTATTTATATGCCTTTGCTCACTCTTTCTAGCTTGTTCCTTCACCTATGGTCTCTGCTACTGGGATTGTTCGGTATCATAGTGACTGTGGATTTCAGAATGCATGAATAACTTGTATGGGTTTTAATAATTTTTTTAAATGTTTGTGTCAAACTGGTGATTGTGTTTTAAAAGCAGGTTTCTTTTGCTTTCTTTTTTTTCTTGGTTCTGTATTACACTTAAATTCTAAATGTGAGTGGCTCACAGGTGGGAGCAACTTACCCGGTGTCAGTTTTTCCATTTTAAAGGTTTTGCAGTTTCAGTAAACTGCCCTACAGAGTTATTTCTGAAATGATTTATTGAGGGAGTTTCTCCCTGTCTGTAGTGGTCTATCAGGGTCTCAGGAGAGGAGCCTAAAGACAAGGGGTTGCCATCTGTCTCTACCAGAAGGTCCATTTCTGCTGTTTCAATCTGGATATTACTTGGGATACCAAATCTAGTGAGGATTTAGAGTGTCTAAAATGTATGATACAGAAGGCGAGGTAAAGCTTAAAAGCAAGCATGTAAAGAAAAGTGACTTCAAGTGATCTGTACTTTACACTTTACAATTTTTCTGTAAAAAAAAATGGCATTGCAAAACTCACGGCAAAACAGCTTGTTTTTTAAGCATATCTACTGTCCATTTTGTGTGGCTCCCAAGGGGGGTGGAATGTAAATTCTTAAGAGGCTTGGGAAACAGTCAAGTCTAGGACAGCAGTAGGTGTTATGTGAGGTAGCATTCGTTTCAGAAATAAACCATGTCATTTCATGGATCACACGTTCAAGGAGGATGTCAAACATGAGGTTAATGCGAAGAATTTGGGCTTACAGACTGAATTCCAGAAACAGGAGTTAAATTCTACCCAAGCACAGCAAACTGTGCAAAATTGGGAATCCTTGTTTTGGCTTCCTTATTAGTTGTCTGGAAAATGTCCATAGCAGGGAATTTGAACAAATCTGAGCAAAAAATCTTGGACTGCATTCGATTCAGATTATTTTATGGGTCATATGTTCCTTCCCACCACTTCATCCTTTCCTGTGGAAAGCCAGTAAGTGTTTATAAGCTCTCTACTTCTCTCACACACATTTTTGGCTTATTTTATACTTTTGTTTCTCTTTTGATAGAATAGCACTTGGACTTACTCATTACAGGGGAAAAACTGCTGGAGGATTTTTTTTAGCTTGCTTTTTTAATGGAAACAGTAGTTATGGAATCATGCATTCCCTAGGAACTCTACCAGTCATTCAGCTAGGAGGTATGAAATACCACAGTTCTGTTTTCTCAACAACAGCAAGATTGCCCTTGTAACACGAGCATTATACACAAAGCTTGGGGTGTTTTTTGTTTATTTTTTTGTTTGGTTGGTTTTACATTCCTGGGGAGTGGAGGCATGGAGAAGTGCAGAGTCCTTCCTGCTGCCAAGAAGGGCTTGGGGGTTCCTGTGAATAAAAAGCTGGACATGACTTGGCAATGTGTGCTTGCAGGCCAGAAAACCAACCATGTCCTGGGCTGCCTCCAGAGCATTTAGGGCAGCAAGTCGAGGGAGGGGATTTTGCCCCTCTCTTCCACTCTGATGAGACTCAGAGGAGGGGCACAAGGATGCTCTAGAGGGCTGGAGCAGCTCTTCTGTGAGGAAAGGCTGAGAGCATTGGGCTCTGGAGAAGGCTATGGGTAGACCTTCTTACAGCCTTACAGTACCTAAAGGAGCCCCACAGGAAAGATGGGGACAAACATTTTAGCAGGGTCTGTAGTTACAGAACAGGGTGTAATAATGGCTTTGAGCTGAATGAGAGTCAATTTAGATTAGATACAAGGAATAAGGCTTTTACACTGAGGGTGGTAAAACACTGGGACTGGTTGCCCAGAGTCGTGGTAGGTGCCCCTTTCCTGGAAATGAAATTCAAGGCCAGGTTGGATGGGGCTGTGAACAACCTGGTCTAGTTGAAGATATCCCTGCTCATTGAAGAGGTTTTGGACTAGATGACCTTTACCAGTGCCTTCTGACTCCCAACTAATTGGGTGGTTCTGTATAAATAATAGGCATTAATAATGGTTTGTCTCTTGGTGGAATCTGAGTGGCTCAAATGAATGAATGAAGCTACCATGCTTTTTATTTTATCATTGTAGCACACTTGCAAGATGGAACATTTTATCCCACTTGAGACATACAAGCCCACAAGCAACTGTCCTATTGAAAATTTCATAGCATCTATGTAGTAGCAGTAAGTATGCAGTCTGAAATCTGGAGTTCCTTGTATCTTTGAGCTTTTTTTTCTTGACTCCTGCAAAGAAAGTAATTGTAGAATTTCATCTGAATATCTGAAATTGTCGTCCCAGTATTAGACTGATATGAGCTAAAAATATCTTGTTAACTGTCTGTTGTGACCAAGTTGAAGATGCATGTTGTTATTAATTTCCCTCAGCTAGGTTAGCAAGTTTATTTTGAACGAGGTTAATGGTGACTTCATTTCAATCATATAATCCACACTTAAATTTTAGAATGTAAAAGGAAGATTTTTCTTGTAACTCCAGTGATCCTTGGGTAGTATGGAGTACCTGCAGCAGCTCCTTGTGAGAATCAAGAAGCTTATTGAATAAGGAAAGATGTCATAGGTTTTCTCTAATGTACATTTTCTAAATCTTATGAAACTGTTAAAATATATGAAATCTTAGCATGATGTCAGTAAAAGTCTGTGAAATTAGGCATTTCAGTAAGGTATGATGTTCTTGAATTTTTGCATTCTTTATGCACAGCTAAAATGTCTGTTGTCAATGGATCATAGTCTGTGTTAAAAAGTGAAAGCATTGCTTCTGTATACTCTTGTAGCTCAGGCTCCTTGAGGAATGACTATAATAAGTGTTGGATTTGACTTGGGCATCATTCCACTGGAAGATGTTTTGAGGTTTTTGTTCTTCTTCTGTGTAACCCGGAACTGAGCAATACTGAGTAGTTACAGTTTGATTGCTTCGTAGAAATCAATGGCTCTCTGTCTAGTTGTGTGTCCTGTCGGGTTTAGTTGTGTGTCTGTCAGGTTTAATTGTAATAATAATGTGGAATTTTCAGACTGTGTTACATGTATGGAAATCAGTATTTCTGGTACGGTATGCTGGAGAAATCTCAACATATGTAGGTACTATAGTAAGGCATACCATATAAATTCATAGAAGACAAGCATATTTCATAATTTTTAGGCACAACATTTAAAAATTACTTGGTTTATCATTACAAATAAAACCAGGATAGTCACAATGGTTGCCGTTTTTAACCCAGTTCTTAGTATTTGCCCTGAACATTTTGAAAATTATTTGCAGTGCTATTTGGCATCACAACAATTTTAGCAATATGAGATACATAATCTGGCCATAATGAACTTCCTCTTTAGGTAAAGGAAAATACCTGAACGAAACATGAAGAAAGGTGTGTTGCTTCCAAGCATGGATCTCAAGTCTATACAGTATAAATATAACTCTTCCTCTTATCAGATGCATAGTTAAAGTGACTTAGCAATTTATTTTCATGTCACATTACATAAAATTGTGCTGCTATAAGAGAGCTTAAATGTTAATGTTTTGAAGGTAATTTATGGGTGGCATGGGAGAATTAGTAATCGAAACAGTAATAGAATTGGAACCAGCTGTGGAAGCTACATAGGAAATTGTTCTTCCTTCCTGCAGTAACTTAGACATGCTGTAATTTTTAACTCTCGCCCCCCTACCTTCACCCCGCAGTTGCAGATCTTTGCATGACTAGCTTACACACACACTTTTAATTCCTTATCCTAATTATTCAGTAAGTTTGTAAACAACTGCAGTCATTGTCACTGAGTGGGATGGTATGCATGCATAAATTTCTGTCTCTCAAGATCCCGAAGTAAACATTTGAGTGAACAAGTTTTGCAGTAACAGTTGGAGAACTGTTGAAAAGTACAGTCTTTGGATATCTCTCCCTCTAGAGCTGTGATTGTTTAGATTTGCTGACTGTAGTGTGTTTGCTAAGAATAGGATCCCTGAGGAATTTGAAGAACTTCACCAACATTGCTGAATAAAACCTTGTAACAGATTCCTTATTCATATTTTTTCAGATGAGGAAAGTGAGGTATGCAGGAATGAAATAAATTGTCACAGGTCAAGGATTGGTCAACATCAATGGTGTATTGTTTTAATTTTGGTCATTAAAGCACATATAATTTAAAGGAGATGGTTCACTAATGAGTGAGCTATTGCACTGCTGTAGAGGTTCTTCTTTGTGGCACCTTGATGCTTATGAAATTCTCTGCCAGCATGTTCACTGGAAGTCTTAAAATGAGCACCAGGCTCTTTTTTGACAGGAGGAAAAACGCATTTTATTTCAGTTTTAGTAATGTCCATGTCTGTTTTAGGCAGCAGTGCCAGATATTGAGTATCTATTGGTTGCACTGGCTTTTAAGTTTTGATGAGTCCAGTACTAAAAATCTTGAGTGTAGTCTTGCTGTTGGACTTAATTCCACTGCTTACGTGGCTTGTAAAAGAAACTTTAATACTATTCTACTGCATATAAAATTTCAATGTACTTCCATGGAATTGTATGTAACTAAAACTGCTTTTTTCTGCATGAG
>JAWWMP010000093.1:57902152-57919327 GCA_035047865.1 Dendrocincla tyrannina | reverse complement strand
GTGTAGCAACCTTTAAAAAAAAGGTGAGACTAGTTTCAAGAATAATCAGTAATATGTTCTTATATTATTAGGCAGTTGTTTAAGAATATAAACATTTTCATCCAGATGGCAAAAGAAAATGTCTTTAAAATTGTATAGATAATTGTATAATTGACTTTCAGTTTTAGTCAGTATTACAAGACAATCAGGTCACCTGAAAATAATTGCAAAGGCCTACTATGCAGTTATTAAAATAATTACAAAGGCCTCTGTTCTAACCTCTCGCATAATGACAATGTAGAAGGTTAATTTGGAGTGTTTCTCTTTCTGTTAACAATTTTAATATTTTGCCTTCCTGACTTCACAAAGCTATTTTCACAATCTTTTCCCAGTATTTCCCAATGCAAACTACTGTGTTTGTATATGCAATAGATGTTGCCAAAGACTCTTCAGATTGATTTCCTTTGAAGAACTTAGTGCTTTTGCCTCAGCAAAAGTACCAAAGGGCTTTTAAATCATTACTAGTAATTACCTTTTGTAATTATAGTCACAATGCTGGCCACATCAGTTCCATGGAAAAATTATTTTCAGGACTTCTATGACAGGCTTCCAGGACTTCATGCTCCGAGAGTATAGTGTCCAAAACATCCATCCATTTTTTTCAAGTGTTAAAGATGTTTATTTGATGATACATTCTACATTTTATAATTTTTATTTATTATAAAACATTCTTTTCCATTTGCAAAACTAATCTATCTACAATTTGTTAACTGAAGGGTTTTTCTGTTGTGGTGCTGTCAGTATTTTCTGAGGCTGTAATTCATGGGATTTCCTGACGACCTGTACTACAGCTGGTCAGGGCTTTTCTGCTAGGTTTCCATATAGCAGCTTAATTCACTGCACTTTTACTTCTCTTTCCAATCATGAAACCATCCCGGTAAGTGGAGTGAGAGCTCTCAGTTTGCTCTTAACTGCTGAGGCTGTTTCTTCCAGCCTGAACTCCTGTCTTGAGGACAATGAAAACTGAAGTCCCACCTTGTTCGGGTTGGGTTCCATTGCAGGGCACAACCTTAAAATGCAACAAGCAATTGTAGAATGGCAAACACCCTTTCCCCCTTAGAAAAACAGAAAGTGGCAGCAAGAAGTCCATGGCCTTTGCGTTCCTCTGCAGAGCCCTGGTGAGGCACATCTGTAGTGCTGGGTTCAGTTCTGGTGTCCTGATGTTAAGAGAGAGGTTAACAGAATAGAGTACTGCAAAGGTGATTAAGGGCTGGGCATATCTGGCACAGACATATTGCCCAGCCTGGAGAAGAGGATTCTCATGGGGAATCATGCATAAATACTTGAAGGAGGATGGAAGGTGAAGCCAGTAAAGCAAAGCTCAATAGTGCCCAGTGATAGGACAAGAGGCACCAAACTAATTACAGGACAATACTTTCAAATATAAGAAAATGGCTTGGGGTTTATGTTTTTTTTTAATGGCTCTAGAGTCTCCATCTTTAGAAAAAGTAAAGTTCAAATTAAATTAAAAATTGAAACCCAAGCTGGATTATATCCTGAGCTGTCTGTAGCAATTGCCCATGCTAGGAGCGGGCTGGTTGAATGAGTAATCTTGAGAGCTGCCTTCCAACTGCAGCTGTTCTGTAGTTGTATAAAATTCAGTGTAAGTAGTTGGGTATCTACCTATATGCCCAGGTTAGCCAAGACAGGAAAACACTTCTTATCTGCAATCAACACACTTATTTACTTGGAGAGCTGAGAGTTAGGACCTGTTTTGAGTTGGAATTTGATGGCTAATATTTTCAGTGATAAAGATGTCTACCTGCTCTATTCCAAGTGTAAATAGTAGTCTACAATGATACCTTTATTGTAGAGTTCATTAGAATTTTTACTTCTTTAGGATTATATGATTGGGAAAATTTATTAGCATATAATTCAGGGATTCAGTATTTAGGTATTTTTAAAGTATTGTCAATTTCTAAAATAATCTGAAAACTGCATAAGTAGTTTTTATTATTTCTTATAAAGTAGGTTTATATGTTAGTGGATTAATAAAATTACTTGCATGTTCAGAGCTTGTGTTTGTTTAGTCTTTAACAAATTATATTCTGGGGACATTTTATGGTTTCAGAAGATTTATAGGGCTACATTTAATGGCAGTTTCTTTTGCCTGCTCTGTAGCACGTGCCATGTTGGTTTTAAGTGTGCTGTGCATGTTTGACAAGTTAGAAACTTAGCAAGCCCTATCAGTGCTGAGCCACACTGTCTCAAGCTTGTTTTTGTTGGCTGGTATCCACTACCATGCTATAAAATACATTTACTTGACAGTAGAAAGTGGAGAACCACATTAGCTACAGAGTTTAAAAAGGCTGGCTAAACACATGCAATAAATATTAATAAAAGAAAAGGCCACCCACCTTTGACCTTCAATACTTGTCACTAGCTTTGGTGTTTTAGAGTTACTTTAGCATTTTGGGCTCCACATAACAGTATGTAAGGCTCTCTTACTTAAATCAAGCCAACTTTGTGCTTCATATTTACCTCTAAAATTATTGTTCTTTAGTTGCCTTGTAATTAGCAAGCCAGGTATATTTGTGTGTGTACGTAAATAGGGAGATATAATGGTGTATATGTATCTATGTAGAAGGAGGACGTTTTGCTGACCAACCTTGTAAGAAAGGCCATTTGATTCATGAAAATTCATCTCACTTGGTTTTTATTCTTAACAAAACACAAACCAGAAAAACAGCTCAGAAGAGTGTCATTCATCGTCTTGTGGTGAAATGAAGTTCTGATTCATGATGGCTGGATGAGCTTCAGAAGTGTTGTGTGCCTCATAACATTCAAAAAAATAGGATCTGGACCAAACCAGAAATAGTATAGAATGTGAAATGGGAAGTGATTCAGCAATCACTAGAGCTGATACATAACCATTTTCCTCTAGATCAGATGGCTCTTGTCTCCCAAGTTGTACGGCTATATTACACCACTAATACTTTATCTTTTCTGTTTTTCATTTGTTAAGACATTCGTAGTTACCATTTGGTGAATCCCATCTGCTGTATTTGTGAAACAAAATAATTCCATATAGATACTTAGATGGATAATAGTGGTGCAGTCTTAAATCCTTAATTCATTCTAAGAGTCTATTCCTGGCTTTTGAGAAAGAAGTAGTAAGCTGCAGGGGTGGAAGGCTAGAAAAAGAAGCATTTTTCCATGAAATTCTCACAGGATGGTGCATCTTGCTGTTTATTACATAACTGGTGCAAAACAACTTCACCCTTGGACAGCATCCCTTTAAGGAATTACTATCTCTCAAAAAGAGATATTCTTCCCCCCATTTAGTCAGATGCACATACAGGTTTAGTGTTTGTGATGAGGAGGGTTGTCCTTTGTGGCAGATTTTTCCCATGTAGGCTCTCTGGAGTCAGAAGCTCGAGTCTCTGAGTTTGTGTGCCATCCTGCTGAATCAGATGGAAAACAGTTGTTATCACATGGATATTCAAAGTCACATGGAGAACCATGCTGTGTGTATAAAGGAACAATACTCTTAATGTCCGAAAATAAGTTTTGCTGCTGACCAGAAGGGTGACAGTGCTCTGAGACATTGGCTTCAAATACCCAGTTCCTAGTGTTGTGGGAAAGAAAGAAGCAAGAGTGAAAATTAACGTTTTCCATTTCTGCAGTCAGCAAGTGAAAGGTCAGCAGCGTATGAGAAAAATAGGGAAAACATGAAAAGCAATGAACAAAGTGGGAGAATTAAGAATTAAAAATAAAAATGTAGAAGTCATGAAGACCAGGATTGCTGTATCAAATCTGAAGCCTTTCACTATTCTCCTTCAAATCCCTCTTTAACTTCCCATTTCCATTTTTTCATGAAGACTGTGGAGCTGTTAGCCTGTGGAATCCACTGATTATCATCACACTATCACCAGTTTTTACTTCCTGCTCTGCCTATATTCCTTTGTTGTTACTCTCTGAAGAGGAACTTCTAATCATTCACATATTCACATATTCATTCATGTGCTTGTTCCTGATACAGTGTGATCTACTCTTTAAGAATGAGAATATTAATTCTAAGATCTAAATGAATGACCAACTAATTATCAATATGTCTCTTTGTTCCAGAGTGTTGTGCGTTGCCTTTGGCATCCCAAGCTGAATCAGATCATGGTTGGTACTGGAAATGGTTTAGCCAAAGTGTACTATGATCCTGTCAAAAGCCAGAGGTATGTAATTATGTTTTATGATTAAAAACATTATCTTGTTTTTCCTCAAATTTAACCTGATTCTGTGATTCAGTGGTTATATTAAGAAGCGAGAAAAGCTGGTTTATTAACATTTGTTTTGCGCAGTTTTACTTATTCAGCAACAGTAGAAAGAGGGAAAAATAGCCCAAAATTTTTGTTTCTGAAAAGTGGTGCATTTTCCTCTGGGATTTTCGTGGTGCAGTATGCTGGCTGTTCTACCTGAATATACAAACACTTTAATTTTTTTAATTGCATGAAATCTGCAATAAGAATAACCACCCTTTCATCCTGTCTTTTGGAGTTTGCTGATGTAGTGTTGCTGAATGGATATTTATTGTATTTACTTCTTTAATGTATATATTTTCCCTGAAGTAAAAATCTTGTTTAGAAGTATTAAACTTCAGTGTTGGTGAGTTGATACTGGAAGACCCAGTTGGAGAAAATGCAAACCAAGGAAGCACATTGCAGTCTTTCCTCTGGTCTTGTTCCCCCATCCCTACTATATAACATGTGCATTTTGCCTGTGCATCTAAGGGAGGGGTGGTAGTGATTTATCAGAATGTGACTTGTTAGCCTGGAATGGTGAGGGCCTAAGTAGTCTACAAATACTGTGTTTGTGATAAATTTGCTTTTATCATCTGGAGAACTGGGTCATGCTCCCTTCCTGTCCGCAAAGAGGAAATGTACACTTCATTGATACTGAGAGGTATTAATATGATGTTCTTCCCTTATATGTGCTAATTTCTGTTTTGCTGGCATCCCAAACCAAACTGTGTTACAGTTTGTGGTTTCTAGCTACTTACTGTGACCTGGACACTTGAAAGTGAAGATAAACTCTGGTCTACAGGATTATCAGGAATAAGTTTTATTTTTCTGGTTTGGTCAGTTTAGAGTACGAGAGAGTTAGTCTTCATTGGACCCTTCTCCAGAGAGCAGCCTGAGTCTCCTAGGTACAGACCACAGAGCCCTAGTGTAGTTTTATATCCAGTTTGTATTTACCATGAGGAGGAAAATAGCACTGGTTTAAATCAATCTGGCTGCAGCCAAGCTTGTGCAGTCTTTCCTGCTGCAGTGTTACAGACACTTCTAGTTAGATAGCTGCCACCTCTGCTGCTTAGGAAGAATATTAGCAGCAAATCAATGCCCGTGTTTGGAGAGCAGTACTTCCCATGTGCACACTACAAGTACTGTGGACAAATGAAGTGTGAAATGAATCTTCCACCCTTATTTCTGCATGTCATATAAACCGCTCTGTGACAGAAACACTATAATCTCTCTACCCTCTTTCACATGTGCGTGAACAGGCAAAGATACACATATTCATGAATATTTAAAGTGCTGTATAATTTTGCTGAGACTGTCTTGAATAAAAACTGGTTTCTCTTTGATGTAAACAGGCCATCTGAACTGCTCTGTTTCCTCCTAGGGGAGCAAAATTATGCGTGGTCAAAACAAAACGAAAAGAGAGACAAGCAGAGACTCTTACGCAGGATTACATTATAACACGTAAGGAATTTAAACATGTCTTTATAGCAGCATCTTTAGCTTTTTCTTAGGTTTGAAATTATTTGCAGATCATTTAGCTTTATATTAGTCCCCCTAAAAAGTTGCAGTTTTTTATGAAGTACTGATCATTGCTTTGAGATATTGGTGCTTCATACAAAGGTTTTGTAGCCTTGCACAACCAGCAAGGTACATATATTCTGTATGCTCTGTAAATTTTTAATAGAAGTTGGTTTCTAGATTGTGGTGCACCTGAAAGCCTCAAAAATTTGAGCTTTCTTAAAATCTTCAATTTTGAATTACTGAATTGTGGAGTTTAGATGGGTTTAGGAAGAGTTTTGCCACTTCGGAATGTTAACGGTATGAGTGACAAAATTGGAGACTTGAGAGATAGGTCTTGTACGAATTCCAAATGATTTTTCAGAATTTATAACTTACACAGAGCTATACAGAGTTTTGAATGGCTGAACTATCTCTAGCCTCTGAGTTTTTAAGACCTTACATTCATAATAAGGCTCACTGATGGATTAGGAGTAGTTGCCATTGTTTCTATAAACTGTTTGATGTTCTGCCTTTTTCCAAGGAAAAATTGTACAGTGGGATGAGGGGATTGACTGAGAGATTCTGGCCCTCCCCACTGGCATTAGCCTGTGTACTGTTTCCTCATGTGAAATGAGTACAGTCACACAATTGGGCTTTCTTGCTTCTCTCCATCCTCTTCCAGTTCCATGGTGTTTCTATTCAGCTCTGATTTCTAGCAGGCTTGGTTTTACAAATACTAAAACCATTTCTGTAGAACAAATGAGTTGTTTGGCAGCATAATAAAAAGAAAGTTTAGAACGAGAAGGTTTGGGCAGGCTTGTTAACTGGACCCATCTCAAGGCACTTTGGCTCTGGGTTCCCATCTCAGGTACTTTCCCAGCTACAGGTGTCTCCAACCTACCTCACTGCTGCAGGTGTCCAGCTCCAGGTTTTGGGGTAAAGTGAGTAGTAGGTGCCAAAGATCAGGGATTTTTGTCTTCTTTGGGTGCTTTTTTCAATCCATCCTTACAAAATCCTTGACTGTAATAATTTGTGTACACTGCATGTATACTGGAAAGAACTTCTGTGATCTTTTTAAAAAAAATTCTGCTTAAAATCCAATGCAGCTTGTGTGTTCAATGACATTTATAAATGTCATTGAAAGATACAGGTCCAAATTATGCAGTTTGGGGATTTTATCACTGAGTTCTAGCTGTTCCTTCTGCATCAATTTGAAGCTAATAAGGATGCTTTCATGTAAAGCAACATAGAAAAATGTAAGGATTTGTTTAGAAGATTTTTAAGTTTATTGCATATTTTGGAAGCTTTAAAGAGGTTAGATGCCTATCTTTTAAGTTTACAAATAGAACTGGGAAGAACTGGAGAGCTCCAAAGTGCTTTTACCAAGAGAAGCAACCCCTTTTTCCCTTCTCGTCTTCTTTTCTTCCCTCTTTGTTTTGTTTTGTTGTGTGTGTTTTTTTTTTCTTTTTCCCCTTCAGACTTCTAGTTGTTCTTTAATATCAGAATTGCCTGTAATGGCTACTTAAAATGCAGGAATGTTGTTTTAAGGGATTAAGTGTCACTTTTAAAACACAGGAATACATAGCTTGGGTTTCTCATAGACAACCTTGACTCCACAAACGACAAAAGCTTGGATCTGTGCATTAGTCACCTCAGATGCTCTATGGAAAGTGATCAAGCTAGTGCTTGCCAGAAAATTATCCCAGGCGTTTCATACTTCATGAAATCTGCAAAAATAAAACCTAATCATTTATTTCCAAAGATCTACTGCTGTGTCACCTGGCTGTGACTTTGCTCAATCTAATAAATTGAGCAGGCTCACAGAAATAAGCTGAAAACTCAGACTGATTCATCTCCCTGAATGCTGCCTGTTGCTTTTTTTTATTTAATATAGAGATGGTGTTCCTAAATTTAAGATTTTTTGGTAATTTTTTGGATTTGCTGCGTCATTTGACCCCTACACAGTCTCCCACATTTTTGGGAGAAGCAGCAATGAGCAGCCGAATGTGAGAGCTAAATCTCACTTCAAGAAAACCAAGTCCCTTAACATGGTGTTTCTCTGTTGCTGACAAATGAGTCTCCTGTCTGAGTGGACCAAAACCATTACTGTGACTGAAGATACTATACCACATTCATGAGGAAAAATAAGTTTTAAATCCTGACAATTTAGCCAGATTGTCTCAATTATGAGTGTTTTTCCAATGGTGATTAATCTTATAATTTAAGAAAGAACATGATTGTGACTTCATATGCATAAAATTACATTTGGAATCATTGAGGGGTTTCCGCCCCACTCTGTTTCAGATCCAAGAATGTATCAAGGGCTTTGTGTTGTTCCTAGAATATGAGAAAGCTGTAGAAACATGGGAAGTTCAGAAAAAAGCAACTGGTTGGTCGCAATACTAATGTAGAGAGCTGAATGACAGGGAAATTAATTAAATATACATAAACTGTGCAAGTAGTAGTTCAGATAAGAGGCTCCTGCCTGAGGGAACCCTGGTATCTGGCTGCTTTTATCCTTGAAGAATTCAGTGGAAAGAAACCCTCTGAAGTGCACTTATAAAACCTTTAAAACCAGTGTTTCGATATGGAAGAACCAAGAGGCTGCTCCTGCCACCTTTTCCATTGCAAGAAAGAACGTAAGTCTGTATTTAAAACCTCAGAAAGGCAATGGAATTTCTAACGTTTCTTTTTCTCCAAACTGTGACCTTTCAGCCCATGCACTTCCAATGTTCCGTGAACCACGACAGCGAAGCACCAGGAAGCAACTGGAGAAGGATAGGCTGGACCCCTTGAAGTCTCACAAACCTGAACCTCCAGTAGCAGGAGCAGGTAATCTAAGCATAACCATTTCAGCCTGTCGTATGCCAAAGGGACCATCATGCTTCGGGTCTACAGTCATTTGGATTTGCGTTCAGACTTTTTTGGGTGGTGCCTTTACACTTTAGATGTATGGGCAGTGTCCAGCAGTTTGATGTCTTTCATTGAAGTGCTTGCCTGCAAAAAATCATTAATCACAATGGCTTACTTGGAGTTACGTACTCAGTAACACACTTGTGTGAATGCAGCTCTGAATACGACCCCTTCTGTAGTACTAAGTGACAGCTTTGTATCAGATCACTGTTACAGACATTGCCTATTTCTTAATTGTTTCTTTCCTTCTACTGCAGGTCGTGGTGGGCGTGTTGGAACTCACGGAGTTACCCTGTCATCATATATAGTCAAGAATATTGCCCTGGATAAGACGGATGATAGCAACCCTCGAGAGGCCATTTTACGTCACGCAAAGGAAGCAGAGGAGAATCCGTACTGGGTTGCTCCAGCATATGCAAAGTAAGGAAACAATTTAAAATACAAGTAATATTTCTGGAGGCCAGTGGGAGTTCAGTAAAAATAGAAGAGACATTTTTAGTGGTATACTTTGCCTTTTTTGAATTGCTGCCACAAGTACGTAAACCAAGAATATACCATACTCTTTTGTGAAGGTGAGAGTTTCCAGGAGGTTAAATTGTTGAAATTTCACATTTCTACTTTTAAAATGTACCTGTCAGTGCTAGAAAGTTATTTTAAAGCTTTCTAAATTGATTAGAGTTTAGAATATTCTCCAAATCAATGTCTGAAATTGCAGTATACCTTTTAATAGGGTGTTATCACATTGACGTAACGGGATGATTTTCCAATCTTCCTTCTAGTTCTGACTGATTCTTAGGATAAACCTCTAGAATATTTACTTGGTGTTATGACAGCGTATTCTAGATGATTTCTCAGCTGTCATATATTGTTAAATTAATTTTTTCTACGTGAGGACCCGAGTAACTGTTTGAATGAACTTTGTTTTAAAGGTACAGCAATATTAAAAATTGCACTGATAAAATCTCCTACTGAAAATTTAACATAAAGAAGTAAGTTTTCAGTTGTCACATGAATTAAAGAGCCTCACCAAGTCTTTTATAGTAAAAAAACCCTTGTTAATCCCACAGATGGTAATTTACTGAATTTAAATTGTGTGTGAGTGTGGTCTTTGTGTGTATGTGTTACAATGAAAATTGTGCAATATGCTTCTAGAATGCTTTCTGCCAAAGGTTCTTTTTCTTAAAAGTATTTCAAACAAATAAATACATGCACAGTAGTACTAAAATAAGTACTAAATAAATGCATTTTGTACTACTGAACAGAAACTACAACTTTAAAAGTTACTGGAATTGTCACATTTTATTATCATTGATGGTTTTTTTACATGAAATAGTCTGTCAAGTAATGTTTTCAGAATGCATAAGGAAAACATTTTGAAGCCATAAAATAGTCTTCACAGAACAGTCTGCCAGTAATGAATTGTTTTTGTTTATTGCAGCCCAGTGTTCTATCTCCAAGGCTATACATGCGTTAGTACTTTACTGACTACTTTCTTTATGAATGTTTAGCTCTGTAGTGAAACAATCACCACTTCTTTCCAGAAACTTGAAATATATTAAGAATCATAGCTTATTTCTAATGGTGACACTTGCTTTTTGACTTGACCCACATGTTCACAAAGAGAACAAAATAGTTGTTTGAAAGCAGCTTGAGAATATCAGTGAGCCAGCCTGGCTTTGCCTGGGTAATTAACAAGTATGGCATCCTGGTAATGGATGTGGCATTTGATGTTGTCCATCAAACCAGTGCTCTCTTAGTACCAAAGAAGGGATGTTTGAAAGTCTGATTCTCTAGTTATTGTTTTAATGAATATGCCACATACCAATTTTTAATTGTTTGAGAGTTTGTGCTTGCTAGAGATGAAATAGGCTTAGAATGTGTAGGCATCTGGTTTTAATTGAGGTATCCATGCTCAAAAGTAAATACAATCACACTTTCCATCAGGTAGAGAGATACGTCAGTGTATTTTTGGCTTAGTAACTTTCTTGATTGTATATTAAGTTTCCTCACTGACACCTGCGATGTCATAGACATGGAAGTTTTAAAACAAAGCTGTGTTACTGAAGGCTTTCTGTGTCAGGTGGCCAGATCTCATTACAGTTCCTTGTTAAAGATGTGGCTGCAGGGGAAGAAGAGAGCTGGCTGAGAAGTGGGCAGGATGCAAGTCCAGACTGCTATTAACTTACACTCCAGACGGTGATATGTATGTGGGGGAATTGGACTGCAGCCAGCAGCATGCTGCCTTCATGGCTTTGTCAGCTTATAAATCTCACGCTAGTAAAGCTGCCATTATCCGTGCTTTAAAAGCTTGGCATTAAGATGTACTCTATACCAACAGTGTTTTAAAAATTATTATTATTATTGCAATTATTGGCTAAGATTCTGAAATGCAGAAACTTTATTATTTTGTTGTTTTCTTAATTTTCATAAATGGGGGTCTATATTAACAATTACAGAAAGCTGTGTTCATTATATCCTATATCGGACTCTGTGGAGCATATATATTTAATCTGTATATAATGCCTCTTGCAGATTTATTAGAAATTTATATTTAATAAAATATGCAAATTGAAGGCAACTGGCAAATTATCATGTAATACTGGTTGGTATACTGGAGGGCTGCTTTACCTGTAGCATAAGATATACCATAGGGTTTGGAAAGGTGAAATTCTGATATATACTTAAATTACATACTTTCTTAAGGCCTAAAAAGCATACATCCAGTATACTTCATGTTTTAAATAGTATTTATTCTTTTACCACTTTATTCTGCTACCAGTTTTTCCACATTTCTTGTAGTAAATTTGCACTTAAACATGGTATAAAACTATCCACTTGATATATCTTTTGATGACAAGGCTTTTGGTCTTGTGTTGCCTAATGGGTGGTTATTCATGTAAAGTTTTTCATTCTCCTTCTTCAGGAAATGTCTAAGGAAATTATGTCTATAGTTACTTAATTTTCTCTAGTGATAGTTACTAAATAATTTTTGACTGAGAAAATTAAGAAATGCTCTTTTTTTGGTTTATCAGTTTTCATAACTCAAAATATCATGCCTAGGTTAGAGTTCACCTAGTTCTGATCCATACTGATTAGATCATTTTGAGTCAGATAACTATCTTAATGCTTTTTGAGTTGTTTACAAGGGACAGTGACTTTTTCACAGGTGGGTAGTGCGAGGGGAAATTATTTTAAACCATAAGAGGAGGGATTTAGATTAGATGTTACAAAGAAATTATTTTCTCATAGGGTAGTGAGGCACTGGAACAGGTTGCCCAGGGAAGTTTGTTCCATCTCTGTAAGTGTTCAAGAACAGGTTGGATGAGGCCCTGAGTAACCTGGTCTACTGGAAGCTGTCCCTGCCCATGGCAGGGGGGTTGGACCAAGATGATCTTTAAGGTGCTTTCCAACCCAAACCATTCTAAGAGTCTGTGATTTTTCACTTTAGTAAGTCTTACAAGAAATACATGACTTCTCTTGGTTTGTGCACTCTATGTAAAAATATATTCGGGGTTTTTTTGAGTTGAAGGTGCCTATTTTATTCTTGAAGCCAAATTGCCATTTGCATTATTTATCACTTGAAAATTTTTTCAAGCTTGGTATCATAAGCATGACTTTTCCATTTCTCCTGACATTTGAGACAAAAAGGAGGGGGAAGTACATAAGAGGCAGAAGGATGGGTGAAAAAACAGATGCTGCTGAAAAGGATACTGGGGGTGATAAGAAGTACATGCTGAATCAGGAGATGACATGTCACAGAAGCCCAGTGTGCAGTGTCAAGATGTGATCAACACAGCAGAAAAGTCATAATGGATGAGGATAAAGAAAAGATCTTGAGATTTCTCAGGAAAAAGCTTGTTAGAGACCTTGGCAAGAGCCATTCCAGTGGAGTGAAGGGAAAGGAAGGACAGATTGAAGATTTCAAGTAAAGAACTACAGGAAAGGAACTTGAGGCATCAGTTGTAAATGTTTGAAAATTACATTCTTTGTGAGCTGTTTGTTTTAACACAGCTGTACAGATATACTGTAATGACTTCAGATGTCCCTCTGAAGGATCAGCAGGAATTACTAAGCATTGTAGCTGAGTGCCTAATCAGGCCCAGATGCAACTTTCTTCTGTACCAGAGAGAAGGTGAGGGTGAAATTTCCCTCTTCCCCCAGATAAACCAGGGTTCTTGAAAATACCTTTCAGTTCAGTGAATTTTGCCCCTATTTTGCAGCCTTTGTTGTTGCTGCTTGTCCCCGGCAAAAAGGAATGACTTCAAGCAACAGTCTGTAGTTGTGCTGTGTTCACTGAACTTTTTCTCAAGGGCAGTGCCACTGTGTGAAGTGTTAGTCATGTAGTTTCTCGAGTATCTTTAGTTGAAAAATCAGAACTGAACAGAATGTTTTGTAACAGCGACCTTGTTGTCACATGTTGGTATGTGCACCCTAAATCTATTTTTGTAAATTGGTAATTTTGAGAGGTAAGTCCCTGAGATTCAGAGGAGTCTGGCTGGCTGGTGGAGTGAAGAATAAAAAAAGGCCTGATGCTGAAAACCTTGATTTTTCAGTCTGGAAGTAGTCTTTATGACATTATTCTGGTTTCCAAGCCTGCTTTAAAGTATTTTTTCCTTTGTTTCAGTGCAATATAAACACAAATTTCAAAAGTTACTTTGACATGAGTCACATGTTGTGATATGCAGTTGTCATCTCCAGCTGGTTTAGCTGCAGCAGTATTATTTATCAGCTAGTCTATGATCCTCAGATGTCAATGAGCTACTTTTATTGGATCCCTGAAAGGCAACTAAGAAAAACAACCCATAACCAAAGGGATTATGGTGACTCTAAAACGCTCTGCATGGCCTCTGGAAATTTCTAGGGGTCTGCATATCTGAATGTGTTGAAACCTACTGAAATAAAGGGAAACACATAGCATAAATAAATCATGCTAGTTTGTTTTCACATTTTTGTTTGTAGCTTGTTACTGCAGCTCACAATAGGAATGCATTTTTCAGTGTATGAGATACTGGTTTCCGCTGACAGTCATGTGGAAACACGGGATCATAGAATAATTTAGATAGGAAGAGAATGCCTGAGGTCATTGAGTCCAAGCTCCTGCTTAAAGCATGTTCACTTAGATGAGGCTGCTCAGCTCCAGTTAGATTCAGGTTGTTCAGAGGCTTGCCCAGCCAAGGTTGAATATCCTCAAGGATGAAAATCCAACAGCACCTTTCTGGGAAGCCTGTTCATGCAATCTCGTTGGTAGGCACAGTATGGCCTTGCTAAGTCCATGATGGCTGTTCCCTACCACCTTCATGTACCTGGAAATGCCTCCCATTGGGACTCATTCCATGGCCTTCTGGGAACTGAGAGTAAGTAGTTCCCCAAATCCTCCTTTTGCCCTTCACAAAGATGATGTTTGCCTTTTCTAGTCATCGAGACCTTCTCCCAGTTATCGTGGCATCTGAGAGGTGACAGAGTGCCCTTGCAGTGACATGGCCCAGCTCCCTCAGTACCTCTGGATCCACCCCTTCTGAAATCATGCATTTGTGCTTGTCCAATGAGCTGCATACTCTCTGCCGTCCTTTTCTGTTGGTAGTGGCTCACTCTCTAACAAAGATTGTACTACTGGTAGTATAGGGGTCCTTGGAGGTGAGAGGACAGACATCAGGGAAAATGGAGCCAAAAAAAGCATTGAGTATCCTGACGTTTTCCATGTGCTGTGTTAGTGGTTTACCTGCCCCATCAAGAACATTTTCCTTACCATTCCTTTAGCTGTCAGTGTGGCAGTAGAAGACCGTAGTGTTGACTTTCTCGTTTCTTTTCTGTTTCAATTCCTGCTGAGCTTTGGCTCTGCTAACTCTGTTACTACATGTTCACATAATGCTTCTATGCCTGTTGGCTGAGGTTGTCCCTGCTTCCCTTGTCCATGTTCTTCCTTTTTGGGGGCTCACGGTTTATCTTGGTCACATCCATATGCATCCATATGAGGCTACTGCCAGGCTTTGCTTTCTGCACTCAAAATGTAATCTGTTCTGAGGAGACTGCCCACAAAGATCAACCAGCTCTCCTTGGCCCCTCTCCTGTGGGATCTGCCAGGCAGATCCCTAACAAACTGAAATCAACCCTCAAAGTCAAGGATAAATTAAATTGAGAAATTTGATGGGGAAAAGAGCACAGCTTTCCCCATGTATTATTTAGCTCTGAGAAATAAAAATATTTCTAAGTAGTAAACTAGTTTTGATAATTTTTGTATAAATATTAATCATCCAGCAAAGCAGTCTCTGGTGCAGTTACTAAGCAGAAAAAATTGTGTTTAAATTAAATGATCACTGCTGATAAGGCAATAACAAAAACAGTGTTTTAAAATGGTCAGGCACATGAATCACTGTAGGTGCCCCAGTTACGGCTGTGCAGCTTGTGGAGGTGGAACAGTTTACATTTCAGCTGAGCTGAGGCTACAGCTATTTCATGGTAATTTTAAAAAGCAAGATAGCAAGCAGACTTGATTTGCTCTCTCTGTTATTGCTTCAGCTGGATATTGCTAGATTAGGCTACAGGTTTTCTTTTTCTTCTCCCCCCACCCTCAGTTTTGCTGCACTCAGTAGCACACTTAGATTAGTGAAGTCTATGACTTTTTTTCTGTGCCACTCCTCTCCTGGAAGAAACACAGATTTTGCTGCTTGTTTCACAAATTTATTCATTCTTCTAAGCTAGAAATTTCTATACAAATTATGACAATTGGAGGTTTGTTTTCAGAAATTAGAGGTTTGCACTTGATTAGTTGTGCTTTACTAATGAACATCTCAATACTGATGTGATCTTATTTAGATACCCTTCATCTATTGTTGTAAAAGGAAGGTACACGTCAATAATCTTCTGTCAGTATGTTCTGACAAAAGGAGAAGATTCCATGCATTCTTCCTCCACAGCAACCAACAAAATCCAATATTTCAGCCAGTAAAGCCTTCATCCCTGGTGTCTCTTTTGGATTGAATGCTGGGGTTTTTTTTCCATTTATTTTTTTTAATCCTTCTTCAGTGATGAGTTAAGTAGAGTTTATGTAACTATTTTCTAATGAAATATTTTAATTGGAAAATATTTTTGAAATCTTAGTCATGCTTTCCATGGACAGTAAAATGACTCATCTGACTTCATAGTATAAGTCCTCATCTATGTACAGGGTCTGCTTGAGGTTATTTAATCCTTCAGCCAGCACCCAGGTACCCTGTGCCAGTGGGAGTTCAGCAGTAGGGTAATCTCTGGAACATCTCAGTGTATGCTCCTTACCTCCATGGCAAGCTTGGAGGATGGAGAAGGCAGACCAGTAGAAATATCCTGTATTTAAAGGGAGTTGTCTTTGACTAGTTTTAGTGATTTTAACAAGTATTTAGCAAGTGGAGAATCCTGGCCTTTAGCGTCTGATGGCTTGCTCTTAACTCTTTGAAGGCAGAGGCAGCATTGAATTATGCCTATTGGGTTACATAAGGCAGACACAATTTTGTTAAGATTTTTGTATTTTGTAGGGTTTGTTAACAACTCATAGCAATGGTGTTTCACATCCTTAGACTGCTGTAAAAACATTAGTTAATACATGGACAAGATGATCGCCTTGGCTGTGTTTTATACTTTGTCTTGTCTGTGTAATGAGAAGTCGAGCACAGCCAGTGTCAGTAATCCAGTCGTTTTAGCTCCGCAGCAATTGCACTGAGGATTAAGCTGGAAAAGGGGACCATGCAGTGATTAAAGTGTAAAACAGGGGAACTGAATGTCCAAACAGTTTATTGAATTGCTACTTGATACTGTGTTCGTTTAAAAAGTAATCAATAATTATTTTTATAAAGTTTAAGTGGTATTTAAAATACAAGTAAACAGTGGAGGAATTGATACCATCAAGCTTGACTGTAGGATACACTGTGTTCTCATATGAGGATCATTAGGTTTTTCATGTTGCAGTAGTGCTGGATAAAGTCTCTGGAGGAGTAGCTGTTTCTTTCATGGATAGGCCTCGTCAGAAACCTGGCTTAGCTGTTCTGTTTTCACTTACTAGCTGCTGTCAGTGTTATCAGAATGGAGGTGTCTTTTTAAAAAGTCATGGAACGAGGAGACCAGTGGCTCCAGTTTTCTAACATTGAATGAAATGTATTTTTTTCCTGTCTTCTGTCTTAATTTTATTCATGGAATACAGATAATGATTGCGAGCTGATGAGGAAATAATACTTGCAAAATACATGTGTTTGTTATGCTTGTTTGCCTGTGAGCTGCAGGTTTCTTCAGTTCTTAGAAGGCTAGTTGATATGTTAATGTCAAAAATAAAAAATGGGTGAGTCTAGAATGCTCTTTTTTCTGAAGTGTATCTGTATACATACATACATACATATATATATCTTGTTTGTGTTTAGTGCCTGTCTAATGTATTTTCTCATAAAGTATTGTCGACTCACCACTATTTTAATCTTTTTAATGTTTTCTAGAACACAGCCAAAAACAGTTTTTGCAGAAGTGG
>JAWWMP010000093.1:57859173-57882673 GCA_035047865.1 Dendrocincla tyrannina | reverse complement strand
TCCCTATCTCACAGAGTTCCTAAACACCCAGCTTGTAGCCTGAGGTGTCAGGTGTGCCCTGGGCAGCTGCTGCAAATGATCCTTTGTTAACAGTCCATGAGAAATGACACAGAGGGTGTAGAATACAGTTTGGGTTATACCCACACAGTGATAAATGGATCCTGGCCACTGTAACTAGGACATGCTGTTTATAAATGCCTAGACAAATAGGACCCCAGTAGGACAGCTAGACTGTCTTTCTTGTCCCAAGGCATGATCAACATTCCGATTTGCCTCACTCAGAACTTCTGCACAGTCAGGCTTTGGTTTAATCTAAAGATTAAATGCAATTTTTTTACCAGGTGTTTCCCCAGTCAATATTTACCACATGGAGAATTTTCATTCTCAATTACCTTGGACATAGAGTTAGTGATGGTGAGTGAGAGGGGCATGGGGAGTGCTGTGTTCATCTGGTTGTCCTCTGCAGCATAACATTCAGCTTCCCAAATTAACATGATTTGTTACACTCCACAATCAAAAATATTGTTCCAGTAATGCAGGGCAAGCTGGAATTCAGGAGCCAGCACCTCTGCTAATGGAAATGAACACCAAGGAGCTGCCAAGACTTAAGCCAACAGAAGATGTTGCCTTGGGTTTTAGCATGTTTATTTTTCCAGAAATTGTCACAAAGACACTAGTTTTAACTGGACAGAAAGTCAGGCCAGAGTTCTGTCTGCAGATCGTAGTACTGCAAAGTGGAAGAAGTGAGTCTGCACCAGCACAATGCAAGCATATCTCTGAGGTGAGCTAGTTGATTACACAAGGGACAGGGACCAGCTGCCAGCTCTCCTGGCTGGAGAACAGCTCTGGGCAGCAGTGATGGAGAGTGTGCCAAGAGGGAAAGTCAAATGTCCAGAATGGAGATGGTAGGGATTAGCACAACTGTGGTTTGGGGATAGTAACATGTGAATGAGCATCTTCTTCTGCATACTCCATAATAAAGTGCCTTGGTATCAGCACTGTAGAGAGTCTTGTGCCTTCTCAGTAAGTGCAAAAAAATCCATCAACCTCTATTCAATAAATTCCTACAGGCAGAGAAACCTCTGAGCAATTAGGAATTAGAACTTTTGAGATTTAGTGTCTTAAGTCATTTAGACAAAAAACACTACAGAAACAGAGAGGACTTTGAAGCTACAATTCTCATTGCTAGAACACAGTTGTATAAAAATGTCAGAAAGGTTAATCAGATTAAATAGGACCACTGGGTTTGTATGTGATGGAATCTGCAGAGTTTGTGTGTGCAGTGTGCACAGTATACAACTTACTTGGAGGGTGTGCACAGTGCCTGGGTGCACATCATGCCTGGGATACCTGCAGTGAAAGCCCTGCTTTCCTGTTCTTCCAAAGTGGGACATCCATCTATGTGATTTTCAGCAGTTCTGCTAGTGTGTCTAAGCTACCACGATTAACTTGTATCTGGAGGTTGTACCAATAAATTACATTAAATATGCCTCTCTTTCCCGTTAATAGATTGCAGGAAAGAGGGGTTGCAGATGATACTAGTTTAATATGTAGCAAAAAAAAAGGTCCGTGGCTCAAAATACGTGTTTTGTAAAAAGTATTTTCGTAGGTGTTTTGCAAAACTACAAGAAACAACTACTTACAGCAAACCAAGTGGTTTTAGTTGAGCATGTGTCTGTCTGGTACTTGAATTAAGGCTTGTATCAGGTTACTGTTTTCTAGGGGTGTTCTTGTTGACAGTCATCACAAAATCCCAAGGTCCTGGCCTATAGTAGTACCATGAGCACCATTACAACTGCAATGACCAGCTAATGATGTGTCAAAGTGATCAGGAGCAACAGAAGCCTTGAACACGTTTTGAAAAGAGAGTTTGCTTTGGGGAAAATAACACCTAGAGATTTGTGCAAGGAAATAATTTTTAAAACCAGGGAAATAAAATAACCTTGGAAAAAGCATCTGGTTATTAGGCAGTTATTCAGAGCTCATAATACACTGTGGCACTGTATGTGGCTCTCTCAGTAGCTAAAATTAGGTGATTATGTAAGGAGACCACAGCGTACATCTGAATAGCTACTGTATTGGGTTAATGATGTCACTCATCTTTATTGAGTTGCTATTCTATGGCTTGGCCAAGGGGCTGCATGAATTCAGGAGTCATGAAATCATAGCCAAGTTAAACTTCACTGAAGTAAACACAACAGAGCTTTTACAAGGGAAATCAAAACAACTCTCAACCAGACCTCTCCTGTATAGAGTCCCAGGTGATGTTGCTGCCAGCTGTCACTCCCTGTAAATCTTCAGAAAAGCCCATTCCTCGCTTTTAAACCAATGACAATAGAAATGCTACAATGTATCTATAGGTTTATGATTGATTTGGAGAGATCAGATCAGCTATCGCTTTAAGCATTTGATTGTTGGCTGAAATGGTTAAGTCTGCCTTTGGCTCCTATAGCTAAGACAATTTATGAATGCTGTGCTGTATACATTACTGACATGTAAAAATAAATACAGGTATGCCAAAGGTAAAGAGAGAATTAAATTTTATCCATACATAGTAATGTGCCTTAGCTTTCACACCAGATGCAATCCAAATCCAAATGAAATTTCCTGTCATATTTTTCTTAAAATATCACCTATGTTAAGTGCTCTGGCTTTTTCGTGCTTAGGAGTGGTACATATGCCACACATTTCTCCACTTAGTTGCTGGGCCTTTTTCTGAATAGTTGCCAGTTTTGTATCAGTGAAGATTGAGGAGGACCATAAAGTAAAGGTGTAGATGCACACACAGGCAAGTTGGTTTCCTCAACATTTCTGTGGCTCTGAGCTGTGTCAACAGTCATTTGCTGTCGTGTCTCTGATGCCTTCATTGGGAACATCCCTGTTTAGAAGAGCTTTGGGACTGTCCTTTAAGGTTTCTCCATGTTTTTATTTTATACCAGTGGCCTTGAGTGCTAGTATTACAAACTCTGCAAGGAAGAAACCTGTCAGTAAACAAAGGCCTGTTTATGTCTCAGAAGATGCCCAGACTTTCAGACACTGGGCTTTAGAATGCCAGAAGTAGTTGTTTTGGGGATAACTCGGGGATAAGCAGTGAGCAGAACACTGATGGTGACCATGGTTTGCAGCCCTGGCAGTGCACATGGGACCGCCCATGCTGGCCAAGGGAACAGCTTGGCTTTCCCAGACCAGAAAGCAAAGGCTACATTTGGAAACTTGCTCTTTTCCTAGATATCTGTTCCACTCTTTGAAGTAACCGTTCTCACGCATTTCCTGTCAGGGGTCTTCCAGGCCCCCACACTCTCTTTTTCACTCTGTTCTTTTTTAATCCAGAAAGCTGCCTGGTTTGGGAAAGTTTGCCTGGTATTGCACTGTACTCATTTGTTTGCAATGAATGAGAAGCATTTTTCATTTTCACTGAATTATTGTTGCCAGATACCATGTGTACACATGTTGCAGGCCATCTTGCAGGGGGAGCTGGCAAATCTGCAAAGCTGATGTGCAAGGCTCCAGCAGCTGAAATGGGCTCCTCTCATCCAGACCCCCGCCGAGGTGGGGAAACACACATGCTTTGCTCTCTGTAAGATCTCAGAAAGAAGGGTTTTTTCAGCTGGATTGAAATAGTGGTATTGCAGCCCAGACTCCCAACTCCAAGCACCTTTCTCCTTTCTCTCTGCACTCTCATCCATCCCATTTGCTGAGCAATTTTGGCAACACAGGCAGCCTAGAGCAAGAGCTAGGCCTTTGGGGAACACTTAAAAAGTATGTGGGTGATAAGACTAAAATTGCATGACTTAGTGCAGTCTTAGGACTGTCTTTTCCAGTGGTTTTGTTCCTCTTAAACTGGCGATATGAGAATTGTTGCTATCTTGTCTTCTGCAGGAGGATTCTGTAGTTGTTAGTTATCAGAAAGGAGTAGCTTTTATTCACCTTTGTTTTCAGTTTCACCATGTTCCAGAAAGTGTGTTTGTGTATGCCCTGACTAGCATCTCATCAGCTGGCTGATCACAGGACTTGTCAGGATGGACAACTACGTACTTGCAGACCAGGATTGGGAATGCAGTGCCAGGAGCAAGTAGGTAAGGATTTCTTTAAAGACCTAGCAGGATACTTCTCTATGGTGCCGGAGCACTGTGTTTCAGCTTTGCTGAATAGCCTGACACGCTGAGTGAGATCCATGGGAGAGGTGAGCTGAGCTCCCTTCATTGCTTGCCATAGGAAGTGTTGGCTGAATGGATGAGTTACCACAAAAGGTTTCCGTTTTGCTGATCTGACTTCTTCTGATGGAGAAACAAACTGCTGAGTTTGAAAAAGCATAGGAAAAACACTCAACATTTACTGTTCTTCTTAAAATATTTGTATGTGGAAATGCATAAAAGTCCAAGAAGCAGAGTATTTGCTTGTTTCCTCTAGCTAAACAGTTGTCTGTGTTTTCAGACCTGTAGGTCTGAAAGAGGCTGGTAACCACTGCACTGGTATGTCTCCCCCGATCCTTGTGTGTTATTCCTTGGACATGAATAAGAGGACTTACTTTAACCTGGTCAAGCCTGAAATGGTTGGGCAGTTGGACTAGATGATCACTACATGTCCCTTCAAATGGAATGTATTCTATTCTCTTCTATTCTAAAGTTTGTATGAACACAGCCCTATAGCGTCAGTAAATCCTGTGCACAGTGGAAGACAACACACATTTACACAGCACCAATTTGCAGTGTCATGCCACTGATAGCATTCTGTTGAGTGTGAATGTGGACAAATGTTTGCATCTCTGCCCTGCATTTGCCTCGTTGCCCATGATTACAGTGCCTGTGCTCAGGGAGAGTGTCAGGGGCCAGTGAACCACAGCACATGCAGCTTCTGCATTTGTGTTACTGAGCAGAGCAGGAAAGGGATTTTCCGTGGAGCCTCCCAAAGAAAGGTGGAATCAGTACAATGAGTTTTCACTGCTGCTTATGCTTCTTGGATGAGGATGGATATAAAGATCAAGACATTAGCTGGGCCATTTCTAGCATGTGAGAAATTATTGAGCCAAAGCACTAAAAAGTGAAAAAGGGGCCCTGATTTAAAAATATGCTATTTCTTGGGGAAAACCAGCTATAAATGTCATCAACAGGCTAGAGAAAAGGCAATAGTACCAAATGATGAGTGGGACTAGGGGGTTTGAGTTTGTTACAGAAAAGATATAAGGAACAACAGTTGACAGTTTGAGAAGAGCTGACAATAAAACACGATTGAATGAGCACCAGAGAGCAGACTCAGCCATAAAATCATGTATTTAGTGGATCTTCTATTTACTGAGTTGTAACATTGGAAGGGGTGCTTAAGCATGACTAAGACCATGTGGGATCAACTTCTTTTAGGCAAGGCTTTATCATAATTACTTAAAAATCTTCATAAAATGTAATTTTCAAGTACACTTTAGAGTCTGTAGAGATAGGGGAGAATTATGGTCTATCATGAGACAGGTTAAACAAATACATGAAACTTTTAAGGAACTTCATGACCTAAATACAATAATACTGTTGGGGCCTCAACTCTGGACACTCCTGTTTTTCATTTATCCTTCAGATGATGGGGAAACAATTTTTGGCTGTGCATTGTTGCTTTTTCTTCAAAAAGGCATGTTATGTAAGGGAATGTCATGTCACGTTACCAATGTCATGTTAAAAAAAAATTAGTATGAGATTTGTTTACATTAGATATGGCCAACATCATATCTGTTCTAAAAGAACAAAGGTATTTAAAACAATCTTCCCAGAGCAGCTGTCCCAAAGAGAAGATATATAGAGGTGCTTCAGTGCTTCATACTAGCACATAATATGCACTCATTCACAGCCAAATAAAAAATGCAGTCTACTACTGAGATTTACCTGCATTGTCCTATAAGAGTCACCTGCTACTGACACTAGGAAATCCACCTAAAGTGTTACCAAGGCTTTCTTAATAGAATAACAGAAAAAAATTCCAAGGTTTCAGAGAAGTTTTTCTAAGTATTCCAGATTTTGTTTCACTGGTTGTCAGAATCAGAAAGGGAGGTTTCTGTACCACTTGAAAAAAATGTCTTGTTATCACTGACTTGCTCTGGGTTTTTAAATGAGATTCACATTTGCAGCTGAAATGAAACCAGATATCCTTGACAGGAAAACATTTACTGTAAGCAGAATTTGATGTCCTAGATGAACACCAAAAAAATCTGCTGCAGGCCTTTCTTCAGCTCCTCCTAAACTGCCCCTTGCACTGCCTCAGTTTCTTCCTTGTAGACACCCAGTCCATAGAAAGCCACAGAAGTTTTCCCTTTTGGATACGTTTTTGTATTTACCCAGTTATTTCCTTGCCTGACAGAAACACTTTTCCATAGATCATCTCAGCTTGGGGGCAAGTGACCGGTGACACATTTTGGCCTCTCCTTGAACTCCTTGTGTGCAGTGGCACTTGGTTACTCACTGTTGCTTCTCCTTAAGCTACTTCCACATCCTTTCCTCCAGTAATTACTGTTTTCAAGAAGGCCCAATTCATTGTCTATAATGATTTTTGATTCAAGGCAGCCCTCTGGGTAACTCCCAGAGGACAAGATCCCTTTAACTTCCTGTGTACAGCAAGACAAGACATGTTCCTAAGTCTCTGTGTTTGCCTCAAACCTGGAGCCTTGGGGTCTCCAGACATGCACAGCTCTGGGATGTGGGTGTCTGTTGGCACTGCACTGTGGCCCAGCCTTGGGGCAATGCCTTCTGGTTCCACAGTGACTGCACACAGTGGTTGCATCTCAGTAAAAAGGAATCTTATTTTATATTGGCTGCCACATTATATCTTGTATAGACCAACACAATAGGAGTTAGTCAGGTTCAGACCTGATAGCTGGGAAAAAGTTCTGTGTTAAATAAAGGGATTCCCAAAAGTACACATGTAGCATGTTGCCTCTGGAGTCATATTTCTGTGGAGTTCACCACCCAGCACCTGAAAGGAATTCTTGGAAACAGAATGGAAAACAGAAAAGAAAATATTGATAGGCCTCTATGGAAATCCAGACTTTGCTCCTATCCAGCATCCTAATGGGGGCATCTTTTCCTTAAGGGGAATGTGGTCCAGTTGGAAGAGAGCAAAAAGACACAGATGATGAGATATATGAGGGCTCCTCAGATTGGACAGATCCACGTGAACTATGAAGGTGGAGGACATCTGGCAGCTCTTCAGGACACAAGAATGAGTAGGCAACTGATGAAATGGAATTTCAATGCCAGCAGAGAAGCTCTTGCATGCGTTGCACAGGATTAAATTGCCCCAGAGTTCAGGGGAGCTCTAATTCACAAAGGAGGATGTTGGGTACCTTCCCAGTGAGACAGACCTGCCAAGGGCTCTTGGACAATGATAAAACATCTGGCTCAGAATGTTCTGAACTGCAAATTGTTGGATCTGGGGTGGGGTTTTCAGGGAAAATACCACTCCCAGTTTGCTTTTTCATTCTATTCCTTCCTTTCTCAGCTGAGAGACACTGTGAGAGATGGAGTGCTGAGAGAGCTTCATCCTGCCCTGACTGTGCAGCCACTTTCTCTCCCAGAGAATCCACACAGTCCTGCAGGAAAGGAGTCCCTGTATCTTTCAAAATACAGAGTCATCCAAAATTGACCTCTAAGCTGTGAGTTTTTTAAATGAAATATTTCATCCACAGATTGAAACTGCTGTTAGAAACAATACTGCATGCTAAAAAGAAGTGCCTGTTGACCCCTGCTTGGGTCTCAGAGGGGAATGATTTTAACCTGAAATAAGAATTATGGGACATGTTTACAGCATCTGTGAAGCCAGAGATTAATGTGGGAGTCATGAGACAGTCAAAGCAGAGAAAGCTGTGGGTGAGTGCCAGTGGGAAAAAAGAGGAATTAGCAACACGATCAGAGCACAGTGAAATGTGTTAAAGCTCTGGAAATCCCAGAACACATGATCAGGAGGCTGGAGCAGTGGAGTTGTTAAGGCAGGAGAAGAGGAGGCTCCAGGGAGACCTTAGAGCAGCCTTCCAGTATATAGAGGGTACCTAAAAGCTTACAGAAAAGCTGGAGAGGGACTTTTTACAAGCACTTGCAGTGATAGGAAAAAGTGTCAGACCTACATATTACGGAGAAATTATTAACTCTGAGGCTGGTGAGATACTGGAACAGGTTGCCCAGAGAAGCTGGCAATACCCCATCCCTGAAACAGTTCAAGGACATGTAAGATTTTGCTCTGAGTAATGTGGTCTAGTTAAAGACATCCCTTCTCATAGTATAAGGGTTGGCATGAGATCATCTTTAGTGTCCCTTCCAACCCAAACCATTTTATGAGCCTATGAAACAGAAATAGAAAGACTATGGGAATTGTACAAGGGATGCAGTCTTTCTAAATGTACATGAATATTGCTAGGAAAGTAAACAGCTTTGATATACTTGCATTCCTATGAAAGTGGAGTAACTCCACAACAGCTAATGGAGTAGCACTGGTGAGGATGCGCATGGCTCTAGATCTGCCAGGACCACTTGTGGATAAGGTGTGGACTGGAGACTGATGTTTGTGGGTAAAAGAGAGGGAATCTCTCCTCATCCAGTGTGCCAGTAGACAGGAAACCAAAGGTTTGGGGCAGAGGGAAGAAGACTTCCTCATGTAAAAGGGCTCAGATGCTGTCAAAAAGCTGGAAGCATCAGCCCTGTGGGCAATTATAGCAGCCCTTTGCAGCCTTCAAAAGGCCATTGTGTTATTTGCCATTTGTTCACTTCATTTGTGAGTGATATTTTTGGGGTAAGTGAATAAAACACTTCAGTTGCAAAGTGAAAAAGCCAATGGCAAGTGAAGATGACTCGATGCTGACTCTGAGTACTGGTGCTCAGTGCCTGCCCAAGGAAACTTCCCTGCATCAAGCTGAGCTGAGCACCGTGCTCCTCTCACTGGATGCTGCTGTAACTTGTTTGAAAACCAGTGGGATTAATGCTGCTGGAATATATGGTTTATTTAGCTATTCTTATTGACCTGTGAATATACCTAATGTATAATTTATTGGAATGTTAGTAGTTCAGTCCTGTGATGTTTGCGATAGAAAATCTTCACTTCGAGCCAGTGGGAAATTTTGTTAGGGTGAGGAGTGCAGGCCTGGCCTCTGCTATGCCTTTTTTCTTTTCCATTGCAACACAATTAACCTTTTCATTAGAAGAGTTCTGTTCCAAATAAGCAAACTTCTCAATGTGTATTACTGAGCCATTTCAAGCTGTCTCTTGCTTTGGAACAAAACATCTTTGTTCCAGCCATGCATGACATTTGAAGACCTATTTATACAATGTGTCAGCTCCATTTGTTTTCTTCATCCTGATATTTCCCTCTGTATTTTTGTTTAGCCATCCAGATTGCAAGGTCTGAGGTTGCTTCTGGTTTCCTCCTGTGCTGCTCCAGACTGAGGCACTGGCTGCTTTTGTCCATTCTCCTGTTTTGAGGGAAGGGGTGAAACAACCATAAATCAAACACAGTTTTGCCTATTTCATCCTCTTTGTACTGAGACAAGCAGCACCAGATCACTGGGATGGGGTGCATGGAGAGTTGGCAGAAGGACCTGCTGTTATGACAGTTTCTTTCCTGATGCCCTGTCCATAGGTGACACTGCCTGTGGCATGCACATGGCTGCAGTCCCTTCTGCTGGAGGGTACCCACTGACGGTCAGAATTCCTAGTTGCATCACTAAATATGTCCTCCTTTCAAAATACCTTTTTTTTCCTTAGGCATTCGTAATTTGTCCCAAGTCTCTAACCAGCCATTCATGTCTAGCAGCACAATAACTGATCCAACAAAATTCAATGCAAAATTAGGAAAAGAAATAAAAAATCCTTATCAAGATGTTGCGTAATAAAGCTTTTAATATCCTCCTCATTTTAGTGTTGTGTAAATAACAATAGTGTTTGGATCATCCTCTCTCTTGTAAAAAAATTTACCTAGTTTCGGACATGTCTTATGCCTCCAGAAGGGACCCAGGGTAGTGCTGTCCTTGCTACACAAGCAGCAACGTAATGCTGGTCCCAGTGCTGGCACTACCAAGTAACAAATGAAAGTTTAAGTCCTTTTTGAAATCTTTTACACAATCTGCCAGCTGAAGGTTTCAAGCTGCTTTAATGCATGCAGGGTGCCAGGAAAATACCACAAGCCTCACTTTAACCAGAAAAGGAGCTTGAAGATGCCAGCCCAGCAGTGGTGAGCCTGGAGTTGTAATAGCAAAGCCCCATCTGCTCTCTCCAGTATTATCCTCACCAGGAAGGTTGGGGAAGGAATACTGCTCCTGCCACCTGTTATTTGGCCCACTCAAAGCCTCTGATAAGGTAAAGCAAGACTTTTGCATTGGCTTTGTGCTTTTCCGTCCATGCAAGAGCAGACAGCAGGTTTGGTCTGTAAGATAGGAGATTCAGAGAACCTCACAGCTGTGTTTTACGTAGACACTCCCTCCCAGCTCTTGGAAAAGTGCACCATCCCCTCTGAACGCGAAGCTGCAAGTTGTTTCCATGCCAAACACTCGATGCGCGCAGATTTTGTGCGTGGTGGATGGGCTGATGGGCTTCTGCTGCAAGGAGGGGAGGCAGTGGCATGTGAGGAGGAATGCCTTCAATACCGTGTGCTTCAAAGGCAGGGCTTGTGAGCTTTGCTTCGCATTCCAGCAGCTGGGATAGAGCTGCGTGCATGGCCCCCATCAGCACAAATGAAACCAAGGCATCCATATGCTGCACATTAAGAGTGTTTGATCTCCTGCTCTCTGGCTCGCTGCTCAGATGCTCCCTCTTCCTCTGTGTAGCAGTCTGAGGAGTACAGAGTCCAGTGTTGAAACCTGTAAGTCTGTGTGCATTTATGGGCTCTGTGATGGGAACTGCAGCACTTAACACAAAACAGTTGAGAAAATGTTGTTGCCCGCAACCACAAAACCTGTCCTCATCTTTTCCATGATGGTGGTGGAAAAGAAAATTTCTCAAGTTTTATTTTCCTGTGTAAAGATGAAGGAAAAAGAACTGCCAAAGTGTATGGAATTTAGTCCAGTTGATATAACACCTGGATCCTGGATTAGCAATGCAAAATGCAAATGTCCTCTAAGTGCAGGAATTGTGGCCATGCATAGCCAAAGCCGCCATGGAGACACTGCCACTCTTTGTGGGCAAGGGACAGCATGGGTAAGCCCAGGCTTCAAGACTGGCACTGGATGGATTAATGTCACTGCCTGCCATGCAGTTTCAAGTCAGTTATTGCAGTCACCCATCAAGGTTGTGTTCTGCTAAGAAGTGACAGACACCTCTGATCCACACTAAAGATGTTGGTGAGGAGTGGAGAGGAACGCTCCACTTCGTAGAGGACTTGCTGGCTCCTCGGCATCACCTTATGCAGGTTGGGAACTGGGCAACACTGTATCTTGGAAGTGGTACAATGGGGAACCACAAGCAACAATCAGGTAACAATAGAAATGAGTTTTATTTTGTAAAAAGTTATAAAATGAATATTGTACAAAAATAAAGTCTGTAGAGAACTTTGGTTGATTAACACAAATGACTGAGACATATAATTGCAGGTGAAGTAAAAAAATCCAGAGAAGCACACTCCTGTCTTCAATAAGGTCTAAAAACTAAAAAAAAAAAACAAAACCCAAAACAAAACAAAACCCAAAACAAAACAAAACAAAAAAACCCCAAACAAAACAAAACAAAAAAACCCCAACAAAAAACAAAACCAGAAAACCCCCCACCAACCTAGGAAAAAAAATTTAAAAAAAAAATCACAAACTTTACCCTTTTGTATTTTGAACATAGAGATTTGCTCTGGTTGCAGCCCCTTCAGGCTGCACAGGAAATGCTTTGGGGTAAGTTATTTTCAGATACTGGGACAAGGAAAAGCACACCTGTGAGCACTGCTGCTTGTCAACCACCCAGCAGTGCAGCTGACCCTCGGCTTGGCAGGCCTTTAGTGCCCACATCTTGCCAATGCTGGTGGTGTCCCCACCCCTGTGCAGTGTGGAGGGTAAGGTGTCTCCATGGCAGTGTGAGAACAGACCCTGCAGGTAGTTCTCTGGGGCTATCCTCCATCCGCCCAGGAAAGCAGCGGAAGTCAGGGATGAATTACATGCCATACACCTGGTACATCTTTCTATGCCTGTTCTGGACTTTTTTGACCTCTAGACCCTTCTTTGGTGGTGCCCCGAGGGGCCCAGGGCAAAATGAGTATGCAGAGCCATTGCATGCATGAGATAAAAGGTTGGACCACCATTTTCAGTAGTGACTTTTTTTTTTCATATTGTTTTTGTGGGAGTTGATGCTTCACTGGTTGTCAGGTATGTCTAGTGACCTGTACCCCTGCTCCTCTGTGAAAAATGTCTCCAAATGAGAGCTTGCATTAGTGGTCACGTGTGAACACCTTTGCTGTACAACCTCCCTCATCCTAAGAAAACTCGGACTGTTCTGATGCATGGGTATAATCCTGTAATGTTTCAGTAAATTATACAAAACACTCTGGTTATTTAACACAACTGTTTACTTGCAAACTATATTAAATCCAGGGCTAACTAGTAAGAGGAACTTAACCTCTTCTATATGGAAATATGGAACAAAAAGCTTAAATAAATATAACAAGAAATTATAAGGCTAAATGTGATTATTTTCCATTTGTCAATAGTTATACGAGGTCAGTTGGCATAAAGTGTGAGAAAAAAATGTGGCTACATTTAAAATATGACTAAAATTAGTTTTTCTAACAAATTGCTAATGTTGAGCCAAGTCCTGCGACCCTCACTCATCCAGAGCCATTGCTGCTCCTGCACACGTATAACTGCATTAATTTTCAAAAGGATTAGTGAATAGGAAGAAGGGCTGCAGGCTTCGGCACTACCTTTTGTGAACATAATTAAGGTTTTGTTTAAAGGGAAAAAAAAAGGTAAAGTAAGTGATTTTTTGCATTCAAGTTAACACTTTCAATCAAAAGCACGGACCGTTGTTCCCAACGTCTTTGTCTCTCTATATCCCCAAGTGCCATCTACTTTGGCACCTTTGAAAGACACTTTAATAAATAAGGAGACTCATTACTGAACTGTAATAAATAACAATAACTTAATCGCAATAAATATCTTCTGTATATTTATGTCTCTGAAGGGATGCATTGCATCAAGTAGTCTCTGCTCACTCACAATGACCAAATAGAAATGTAGTTACGCAAGTGACGTTAGTCCTTTGTAAACCTAAAGAAACACATTTTGTATAGGCTGGGCTTGTTATTTCTCTTACTATACTAGGAAGAAGTGCTTAAAAACTCAACTTGTTTCATAGGTAGCAGAAGAATGAAATCCTGCACTCATTTTGAAGAAAAAAAAGATGGAAATAACCAAACTTAGCCAGTAAGCAGAACTGTTTTGCTTTGCAAGAACTTGAGCATGGTCATTTTCATATTTGCCCAATATCATCTTACTTACAAGGTTATTCTTATTAGAGCTTAGGAGTTGTCCTAAGCACTCAGGAACTGCCCTCCAATGAGCAGTAGCACAATGTGTCTTTCAGTAGAGCTGAGGGCACAGGGGGTTAGTAAGGTACTCCTAACCTACTTCTTAGCTAAGCTTCTTGGTATAACTGGTATATCATGGCATAACTACAACACAGCGTGGTATGGCAGGGTTGTGTTTTTAAGCACGTTCCTCATGGATTGAGTCTCACTGATGGTGGACTGAGTCAAACAGGAAAGGTAGCGTGCACACCATCCATCCATCGGCATCTCCACCTGAGCTTTTATCTAAATCCCCATTGGACATCAAAAGTCTCCATCCTTCTACTCTGCTTCATGTCCCCCCATTCCCAGGCTCTCATGGCTCCTCATTCTTTGTTCTTGGTCCTTTTTTCTCCACTCTGAGTAGACACTTCCCTGGGAACCTTGGTCCCTCTCTTTGCAGTGTAGCAGGAATGGAAAACTGGTGCCGCCTCTGGCAAGCAACTGTCAGACGCATCCGCACCTTTTCGCGGAATGTTTTTTCAGTATGTGGTAAACCAGGTTATCATCCAAAAATGACAGGTCATCATCAAAGGCTGTGGGTCTGCAACAAGCTTGCCTCACTTTGTCAGTAACCAGTTTTTTCTTTTTGGTTAAGTTTTTTAAAATTTTGTCATAGGTGGTCTCAGCTGCATCACAAGATCCACTGCAATACCGGAAAATTAGCTCTTCTTTGGTTTCATATCCCAAATCCAAGTCAGTCACATTTAAATGTATTTCTGTTAAGACACATCCTCGATTTTTGCCCCTTTGATTCCTCCTTCCCTTTTTGCCGGAATTCTCAATGTTTGCTGCTGTGTTTTGACGGTTTCTCTCCCGCCTAGAAAAAATCGGAGTCTGTTTCTCTGGTGATCTCCTCAGTCTTTTAATAGTGGCTTGAATAAAGTCCACTGCCTCATCAAACTGGTCTGGATAATCCTCTGGCATATTAGCTGTTTGGGAAAGAAAGAAAAGGTTTTGTCACACATCAGTTGTCATTAAGTTTGTCCATTCAAGGCTCAAAAATAATACACACATGCAAGCTTTTCTGCCCATCACTTCAGAGCATATGCCCATGACTCTCAGAAATCAGGGATAATTTGGAATGGTTTAGATCATCATGGAAACACATTTGGGGAAAAATAAATGAGATATGTATGTATCTCTGCAGGTGTCTGCTGTTGCTTGGTAGCACTTCAGCACATCTTGCAATATTGAATGAGCTCTCTTGATACTGAAGGAACAGCATGTCATGATATGAATATTAGTTAATAGGTAGATGAAGCCACTGTAGAGAGGTTATGCAGACTCTTCCCAGCAAAGCCTCAAAAGGAAGAGATTTCTTTAAAGCAATTTTGTGATTATAATTGTTAGTTGTTGTCTTTTCACACCAGCAGCAGTTAGTATTGCCAAAGCCACCTATCAATAAGGTTTTTGGGCATGACAGAAGGAGGAATTTCCTGGGGTACCAAGCTAAGATATTATTCTTGGCTGAATGCCTGGCTTTTTACTGCTACTAGGGGATAATTATTTTCAGAGCTTTTGAAGAATTTCTCATGTAAGTATTTTGTAACACAAGATGCTGGTTAGACTGAGTAGAAATAGGTCAGAATAGAAGTATTATGTTAATTTTCAAGGGGAATGTTATTAATGCATTTTCTTTCTATGAAAAATTAATTTTTAATTTATTTAATTTTTCACTTGATAAATACTCTAGCAGTGATAAATTATTCAAGTAAATCATATGATGAAATCAATGAAATGTTTTTATACTAGCAGAATGAACCTCTTTAAAGAGGGTGAAATTAAATGTGTTCTGAAAGGATCCCAGATTTCAGATTTCATCACGATGGGCAAAAATACGGCATTTTGAAATCTTTAATCTTCCCATGGAATAAATCCCTCAAAATTATCTGCTTTATTGAATACAGAGGACTAATGGAGGGTCAGGCTGTCAGGATTCCTTGTGCAGGTGCCCTTAAATCACACTATTAATGACTGTCTCTTAAACACATAAACTATGATGCAATGTGGAGACTTTTTTCCCTCATTTGTTGTGCCAAAATTAAGACTTGAGGACTTACTTCCTTTGCAGCAAGACATCAGAGAAAATTTCTTCTTGTCCTTAACTCCTAATAACCCAACACATAAAAGACCAGTATCAGCCTGGCTCTGCAACAGTTGAAGTCTGTTTCTAGGACTCACACAAATATCGCAGGAACTGCAAACCTTGAAACTTTGAGAGAGGCAATATGCAGTGCAGTGCACCTGGCCAGGGGTTGGTACCTTCACTAAGCCATGAAGGCTCCCACCCAGCCAGTACTGAGACAGGAACAGCTCACTGGCAAAGGCTCGGCATCACATTTCTGTAATGAGCACCGTAAGACAGGAGTCGTGCTGGATTACCCAGCAACACATGTGCCCAGCTCACATGTGGTGGCATGGACTCTGTTAACAGGACAGAGGAAGACATGAGGCTGCCTCCCATTGCCTAGCAAAGATGCACCTTCATATTGTAAGTAGCAGCACCAAACACAGAGGAACTGTGGGGTAGTAGAATCCTAACTCTATTGGTGCAAAAAAACACTGAAAGCAGAGTGCATCTGCACATAAGGAGGAACATGGACCACTACCTGATGCAGTCACATCCTAGAGGCCTCCCACCAAGGCAAAACACTGGGAGTGTTTGTCAGAAGCATACAGCTTTTCATGGATGGATCCAGCAAAATAGTTTAGATTGGTGAAAGAGTAATGAAGACTGGAAATCTTGTAATTTCATGTAATGAGGGTGATGCAAGGGAAGCAGGATGCTATAAACTGTAGAGTTTGGATCTGGAAAAGGTGAATTATACTTTGTTTTATAGATACCACTGCTAAAGACAACAATCTCACAGACCAGTGACTGTCCAAAGATATGAAGGAGGGATAGCTACTATCTGTACATCTACACAGAACCTGAACAAGCCAGAGCCCTGCACCCAGCCCCATATTCTTGTGACACCAGTTGTAAGAGCAACTTTCCTGCATTCCTCTGTCATTGTCTCTGTAGCAGGTACCAAAATATCCACTGTGAGCCATACCTACAGGAAGGAGTTGCTTGGATGGATGTGTCCATTGGACGCACCACCCAGCTCAGTTGTAGAATAGGCAGGTCTGCCTACACTGTATCAATGTTGCCCTACTGAGCAAAATCCAGGCCAAGGTGATAGGTGAGCTACATTCCTTTAAAGCAAGAGGGGATAGATGTGATGCTAGACTCAGTCAAAAGAAATGACCCATATGGAGTTGACAAAACCCTCATTGCTGAAGTACAAGCTTGGCCCTGGCATACATACAGATGGAGAGGAGCTAGCAGAAGGCACTTGTTGCTCTGGGACTGGGTAGTTTCTAAATTTCTTACACAGAAACTAGGTTTCTTATTTAATAACCCAGTCCAGGAAGGATGTAGCCCTGAGGATATGGCTCTAGGTGTGCCACTCTCTACTCTCACCTTCAACTTTCTCCTCTTGTACTACGGTGACTCTCCTTCAGCCCACACTTCTGTCACCTATTCCTAGTCCAACCCTTGTAGCAATGGTAGGACACAATGAGGCTTTGATTAAGGAGAGTGAAACGCAACTGTTAGGGAAGCAAATGAGGACTTGGTCATGCAATAGTCAACCGTCAGGAAGGGGACTGGAGACTGTCACAGGGAAAACCAACCTATATGTGATGATTCTTGTTTCCCACATTCAGCCTCATACTTATCTCAAGCCTGGTACACTGCCAGTGCAGTGAGGGGAGTAACTGTCCCTCACCTAAGAAGAGAGAAACAAAACTGTGGATTCCCTGAAGAGACAACAATCCAACTAGACATACCACTTTTAAACTGCTTGCAATTTGGGTGCAGAAATACCACCTACCTCTGCGAGAATGCTACATGCAGGAGTCTACTTTGGCTAAATACTAATCAGACAACTATAGGGTTCAAGCACTGCCCTGCCCAAGTCAATCCAAGTATACCCTGACGTGTAGTAGGCAAGAGGAGGAAAGGCCCATGTGGTGTTCTGTGTCCCTGCTAACAGCCCACCATGACATCTATCATGGTTCAAGCATGGTCACTACCCCAGCAGCACCAAGGGAGCCAATGCCACCAAGAGAGATCATTCTGTGCTGTGAGTGACCTTTGATATTTCAGGCAGAGGAATCACACAGCAGAAGACCTCTGTACAACATTGCTAATGCAGGCATGGGATGTCAACACTGCAGAAGATGGAAGCAGTAAGGCAAAAAGCAGATTAAGTAGTCAATCCAACAGTGTACCCAACTAGAAAAGCCATACCTCCACACATGGACTAGCTGTACCCAGAAAATGGGTTCTTTGGCAGCATGTCTCATCCTGCTAATCACACTGAGGCTATAACACAAACCACGCAAAAAGTGTTCCAGGCTGTGTCTAATAGATCTGGGGATGTCTGCTCAACTGATCCTCTATCACACCAGGAGACACCAGGGATACTCACTGGGAGGAATGCCAGCACTACAACTGAGATGATTCAAATTTCTGTTTCCAGGATGGACTTTTGCTTCAGCCCATGGGATTGGAAATTATCCCATGCAGATATTCAAATGTATCAATAGACTCCTGCAGTGACCTCCAGTCTTTGGAGATTACATCAACAGAGGAGACAAAAGACATGTGGGCGATATTAGGAGACTGGTGGGAACAATGAGCATAGAGCTCCCCTTGAGAAAATGTGCTGGACCTCTTGATCCTGGTCAGTGTCTGCCCACCTACAACATGTGCTGTTACATGTTATATCGGTACACCACATCAACACAATGGCAACAGCATTACTGGTCTACTCAGTGACACCTTGCAAGTTTCTGTAAGCAACAACCCCTTCTGCCTGTGGAGCCCCAAACAAGACATGAACAATGCAGTGATGCTCTTCTAGCAGTTCTGCACTGCACTGCCAAGGTACCCAAGCTTGTTTCCATAATTTAGCACTGCCTTAGGAACACCTCCAACCCCCACAATCAACTAATTTTCTGCTGCTCAATGAATCAGAGTAATCAGTGTGACTACAGTCACACTAGGAGTGGGTCATAGGCGTCTGGAGGAAATTTTGACAACCAGCAGTGAAGGGAGACTTGCCTTAGCCCTATGCCTAGATGCCAAACATGACTCAGTAGCGATAGTCAGCTGCCCAATAAGTATGGGTGTGAAGACTTAAAACCTTAAAAAAAAAAAAAGCTGGAAAAACTGCTGAAAGAGGATGTGGAGCACTCAAGTGGAAACACCAGCATTGACACCAGGTGTGATAAGTTGAAAAAAAGGCAGTAGAAATAGCTAAGGAAACTACCACCAGACATCATACATGAATAAGCAATAACCACTGACCAAAGACTAAACACTGTAAAAGGCTAATGGACAGAAGGGAAGGTGGAGAAGACCAGCAGCAGGACCTCCTCATGCTGATGGCACTTGCTAGATGTGTTCCAGGGATGTTGAGACCTCTCAGCATCACAGACATCACATGCTGAGCACTTGTTTGGTCTCTGCACTGTGGTAAGTGCTGCTGGGAGCAATGGGGGTGCTGAGCTGAACCCTGCAGCCAGGAAACACCACTGCACTCACGGGGCTGCCTTGGCATCCTGTGGTGGTTTGTAACCTGAATAAAGCCACCTGATTATGACTCCTCTGTCTGCAGCATTGTATAGAAAATGTTTATAGTCTCACAGCAGCTTTGCTCCTCTCCTACTGCATGGGCTGTGCTGACTTGACTGTGCAGCAGACAGAGCTTTCTGTGGGGATTTCACACCCTTGGGAGAAGCAGATACACAGTTTGCATGTGTGTGTGTGTGCTGCATTTACACATACACACACACAAATATGTCTAATTATACACACATGTACTTTTTCAAAACAAACTAGTTTACTGACAACACTTGCCTTCTGGTGGAAAAGCTGAGAGAACAAACAGAATGAGACAGATGCCTGTCTCATTGTGCAATGTGCCAGCAGAAAACGCTCAGATAGTGTGGAATAAAAGCACTAAAGATCTCTAAGCCGTAGTCAGTCCCCGGTCCCAGCCTTCAGGGTGTGAAGGAAAGAGAATTTAAAAATTAAAAGCCACCAAGGGTAGGATAGAATGGGATGGGACAGTACAAGATAAGACAGGACAGGATACGACAGCCCAGAGCAGCATGTGTTCAGTATAGATTTGCAAAAGTTATCACACATAAGTGATGCACTTCAAAGCAGGTGTTTCCCAAAGGAAAAGAGCATACGTCCTGGAAATGTAAAATCCTCTCTCAGGGAACACAGGGCCTTTCTGTGTCTTTTACATTGTGTGGAAGAAACTCACACACTCCACTGGGGTGACAGGCTGTGCTCCCCACTTAAACTACAGTGCCATGTTCACTCATGAGACTGGAATGAAGTAATGAGGTTTCAATTGGATTTTATGTCACATTTCTGAAAGCTGTTTCCTGACTGTCCAGCTCCCCAGGGAAGTCCCTTTGAGGCAGTCTCTCTGTGGGCATGTGCAGGTGTTTTTGCACCATCCCAGCCGAGCCCCACTCTGGCAGGAGCCTGGGGCAGGCAGCAGTACCTGTGGGAACTGCAGCCACCACCTGTCCTCCTCCAGTCAGCTCACTCTCCTGTAGCTCCTTTCCAATGCTCCCACTTTCAGTGCCATGCCAAGGAGCTGGCCACCCAGGCAGGAACAGACAGAGCCTCTTCCTCTGTTTGCCACCAGAGAATGGGTCTGTTTTCTAGGGCCAGAGAATCAAGAGTGGTGGGTATTGATGGCAATCCATGTGCCAGTCTGCCTCTGAGCACCTTCTGTCTCCCACATCCAGCTGAACCAGTGCTCTTGATCTGTGAGGGGTTTCTCCCATGACCAGAAGAATGAATAAAAAAAGCAAAGAAAGAAAGAATGAAATGTAATAAGACTCATATGCATGGGCATCTAGCAGAGTGACCAGGATGGGGACAGAGCTTGTGAATGCCAGATGTCCAGGGTTTCAGGAGTCAAAAAAAAAGAGAAGAAATGAGACTGATTAAAAATACTAACTCAAAAATAATACAAAATGAAACATAGAAACAACCAACACAAGAATATATTCATCTTTTCCACATTCTTTGCAAGCTGCTTGCTTTCTGAACCTTCAGGGTGCAGTGAGATCACAGCTTGGACCCAACCTCTCTGTAATGCAAACTGAAATCTCACCTCACTGATGCTTTCTGGAACCTGAAGCTTTTGACCTGCCCATTCCCAACCGCAGTCACTGTTTCCTGGGCACAGGAAGAGCTGGCAGGATGCATGAGTGCAGGATCCTGCAGCCAAACAGCCATGGCACTCCCTACCAGGCCCCAAAGAAAGCCACTCCAGAGTTCTGCTTTGGGCATGTAAGGAAATGCACCTGCCTTTGGGCATCGTCCTTCAGCAGCTCCCCAGGGCTTGCCTTTGCATTTCTAGTTAATTAAAGACACCGTGTGACAGCAGGACTGGGATCTGATCCTTGTGCTTTTCACAAGAATAAATTATACAGTGTTCTGATAGACTTTTTACATTAAACAGGTCGAAATGAATATTCATTCCATTCTCCAAAAAACCGTCTCCATTAAGTAAAAATGAAAAATTTATTTCTCTCTGTTCAAATGTTATCACAATTACACCTTGTACAACTATTCCTTTGACTTCACTATCAAGCCAAATAGTCCTCCACATGCAGTGGCAGTAACCCAGCACGGCAGAGCAAGAAACCCTCAGTCTGTACCTCACCACAAATTGATTTCAGTGGGAACAGATGGATCTTCAGGCTCTGAGAAAAAAATTTCAGTTACTCGTTTTGGTGCCTGCTTATGGATTTAAAAACTAACTACAGCCTCTTCTGACCATGCCGTCTCTTATGGCATACAAGAAAAGCTTAAATCCTGTAAGTTTCAAACAATAATTTATATAGGTGGGTTTTCCTTTACCTTTTTTGAGGTTTTTTTTGTAAATCTCATAAAACTCTCATTTAATTTTAATAAATGCAAACTCTTACAATCTCATTTTAAGTTACTTGAAACTATGCTTTATAGAATAACCTTCCACACTGATCCCAGGAAAATATAATGACATCAATCCCACATCATTTGGCACTTTGCATATCCTGAGTTATAGGCTGTAATAAAAGTCATAAAGGTATACTAAACATGGTAAAATTTTTCTTTTAGATTGTAGCTTTTATGCATGCATTTGTGGCAGTGTATAGCTACCACATTAAAACCTCAGACTAAACATTTAATTAATTACGAGGATATTTAACCCAAACATAGTCTTTCAATTAGATAAGTTCAAAAACCAGCATTCAGACTCAAGTAGAATTTCAAAGTTCCAGCAGGTTAATCCAGCTCATAATAATGGTAAGCAATATTTAGAAAATTCAGATCCAGATCTGCATTAGGATCAAAGGGCCCTTTTTCAAAAACAGTTCTGGTACTTTAATCTGGGACCTTCATAAATTCCTTTCTTGCCTGGTTATTTTTAAAGTTTCCTCCAATATTACATTCACAAAGACATTTCTTCTTAGACCATTTGCTAGTGGGATATCATCAACTAGTACGTCTCTAAGTATCATTGCACTGAATCATTCTCATTTTTTTGCTGCTTATGAACATTACTTTGGTATACTATTTATTCAACAATTATTTTTATATTCAGCTTGTTTTGCGGTACTGTTTTCAGGTACTTATTATAGTGGACATGGCCTATCTGAATGCAGATTCTCTCCATCTCATACCACAAGGATGTAACTTCAGGAGAGATTTGGAGTAACCTGTTTGTGGAAGTGCAGCATTAGCCAGGTTGAAACTACTAATGTGATGATCACTCTGCTTTGCAAAGTAATAAAGCACCAACTGTGGTGGGAATAAACCATTTATTTTATTGAAAATTAAATATTTCTCATAGAAACAAAGCCTATTATATGCAGGCATCAAAGCAAAGGCAGGTGTTAAAAATAGTTATGCTGAAAGCATACCTCTGAGGCATGACTTTGCTTTCATGCCTCACATGAAAACCCATGGGGATAAGAGCAAAATGGAAACCAGGTGATTGTATCCATCAGGAAACAGGGCATCAAAGAGGGTCAGCTCATCTTTAAATGTTTAATACAGTTCTGTATCACTACCTCACTCCTGGTCCACACAGCTCCCATGCTGCATCCTCTCCTCAACTCAGAGAGCCCTTGGAAACAGAGCTTCTCACTGGTGTCACTTGTCTCTCATCAAGGCAAAGTGCCAAGTAACCTGGCAGATGAACCCAGGGCCACTCACACCACTCAGGTATGATGAGGCAGCACTGAAAAAAGGCATAGGATTGACCTTCCTGGTGTGCTCGCTCCTGATGGAGCAGTCAAGTCTTGTGTTTGTAGCTCACTGGTTAACCCCGTTGCTTCCCCAGTGTTGGTCATACTGACAAAGCCACAGAATCCTGTGTACTTTTGCACTGCCATGCTTGGCAGTGCCTTCCCTTCCATTCTTGGCCTGCTTTCTTGTAGGTAGAAATGCTGGTTCCCACCAAGAGAAGAAAGGGGGGAAACAACAGAACCATCACAATTACTGCCAGCTGTGGGAGGTACATGACAATTTGGGGAAACAGCAAGGTCAGATGAACCATAGGAAGCAGAGGAAGTTGCCTTGCAAGCTGACCTGTCCACGAGAGCTTCTTGTTCTTCACTCAGTCCAGGCAAGTTTCTCACAGGATCCTACCCACGGATGGGCTGCGCTCCTCTGTCCACCCCATCCTCTGGCCTCTCTGGGCTGGGCAAAGGAGTGTCTCACCTGCCAGTCAAGCAGCAGAGGAGCAACAGAAGATGTGGTCTTGCTGCTGACACAGAGCTTTGAAACATCAGCTCTGAGGCACCCCAGAGCTGATGGCTTTTCAGCAGTCCTTCCTGAGGTTTTGTGGCAGCTCCTGCAGGCGCTGTCAGAAGCCTGTCTGCACTGGGGCCCTATTGTACAGGGTGGTGTGAGTGCATGAGT
>JAWWMP010000093.1:57786660-57803635 GCA_035047865.1 Dendrocincla tyrannina | reverse complement strand
GAATAGTCTGTAATTTCATTCATCATTATCTACATCCAGTACTTCTTTTTGGGCTTACTGATTTCTGCTCCCATTCTCATTTTTTTTCCTGGCATATTTTTCATGTAGCTCTTGGATAGCATTTCCAGACCATTATGCTAGATTAATTCAGTCTTTCTCACTCTTACTGCCCCTTATAAACAGTGTCCTGTAACAGTCTTAGTCAGTTCCTTATGGGATCTGATTGGAGTTTGCTTGTAATCAACCAGCACTGCTGATTTTTCAAAAATGAGTTAATTTGTGAGAGTTATTTTGTATCCTGAGGCTCTCCAGTCTGTAATGTCCAATTTTCTTCCTTCCTGACATCTTCTTGGACAAGACAAGGTTTTTGGTGCTTTCTTTCTTTGAAGATGTGAGCAACATATTGCCTAATCTCAAGTAGCAGATGCCTGTCTGGGCTGAAAACCCAAAAACCTTGATGAGACTGTGTTGCTTGTTAGTGACCTTGTTTTCTACCATGGTAATGCTCAAGCATACCAAACTAATTTGTTATGCAGACTCTCTTCAGCTGTAGTGTTGTTTGTTTATCATGTCTTTTGTTCAATAGCCATGTCCACCTCAGTCCAGAGTGGATGGTTTCGTTCACAGGGTAAATCATATCAGCATTGCCAAGGCTTATCTGTCAAAGGCTTTAATCCATCTCCTAGAGCTTTGGACTTTGATCCTAGTGACAGTCTGGTTTGTGTTACAGATGCAGATTTTATAATTTTTTCTCTTTATTTGTCTATATGGGAATTTTGTTCTTCATTTTTAAATCACTTCCAAACTCTCCAATAGGTGAACCTTCTTTCCACACTCTGTTTAAGCATCTTTCATATGTTTCATTTTTATGTGGCATTAGTCTTTTCACTTCTTAAGCATGAGTTCATAGATAGCCTTCTTTGCCAGAAACAAATGAAAATTCATGAACACAACAAGTGCTTTAGAAGAGTTTGCACTCTGAAGTCTGCCTTTTGTTGGACCCCTTTGCTGGCAGATACAGAATGAAACACTCTAAATGCTTTCCAAAAGTTCCTCATTTTGTGGAGACTTTAGCTTGATGGTGGTCATAATGGGAGGAGACAGGAGCCAGATGCATGTTTAATGTAGTCTTATTTTTCCCCACAGACAATATTTGGTGTGTAAAGAGGGATGCCTTTCCCCCGCCCTCCCCCCGGTTGTTATGGAATGCTCAGCTACCTATCAGTTATTGCCAGAAATCTGCTTTATTCTGTGTTGTGTGACTGTACATAAGGATAACAAGAGCTTCTGTGTGTGTGTTCCAGATTGCAGTGTAGTGTGCAATACGGAGGTAGCTTTGCATGTGCTACCTCAGAAGACTGCTTTAGGTTAATTAACCCACTTGTAGGTTTGAGCAGAAGAAAGAAATCTCATATATTTTTTTCTCACTCACTGATGTCCTTAAATAATACAGTCACAGAGTGCAGAGGTAAATCTTAACAGAGGAAAATAAGACAAAGAAGAGAAGGTAATGTGGGTTTGTTACGAATGACTCATGACAAGTTAAATTATGTGTTTGGTGGTTATCTTACTGAAGGAATGAAATGCATTGCCCATACTGGGTTTTTGCTTGTGTGAAGTTTTCTTCTGAAAAGTTCAGGTATGTGGTGGAGCCGTATCTGCCATAGTGAGACTCTAGTCTGTTCCATTTAAGGTTAGTTTAAATAAATATAATCAGTAATTGCTATTTTTTCGTTGCCAGGACATGCTGACATGTGAGGACTCTGTACTCATGGGGTTTTAAATGTTTCTCAGAACCTTCATTATTACCTCTTCATAAAAATAGTCTAAACAGAGTCATGAATATTTTGTAGAACGCTTTTTAAAAACTACTTTATAGATGATAACTATAGAAACAGACTGAAGTCAATCAAGTGAAGTTTCAAATGCAAACATAGCATGTTTCACATTAGAAAAAAATATATAGAATGTGGGAAATCTTCAAGGACATGTATTTAGCCCATGGAGAACTATCTGGCGATTATAGCTGATGGTGATTTAAGTTGGTAAACAATGCAGTGGTAATGAGAAAAATAGCTACTACTGTACTTCATTGAACTACCAAGGGTATTATTATATGTAAAGCAAGTGTTCTTAGCTTGCTGTATTCAACATATGATTTGTAGTACTGTGTTCACTTCTGGGCAACGTATTTTAAAAGAGCCCCAGACAAGCTGGAGAGGGACCAGAGGAGAGCAGCTAATGTGATAGATGTTTTGGAAACAAAGACCTGTGTGGAAAAGAAGTAAGAATATGTAATGCAGAGATGACTGATGGGAACATGGGACTTGATTATCTCACATCAAAACAGTCTTACAAGGAGAAGCAGCATAATTGTTCATGTTGATGCTGGAGTATGGTAGAAATAGTTATGGATGGAGCAGGATGAAAATATACATTGAGCATGGAGGGTTTTTGTCAGAGGAATGGAACAAAAAAGACAGGTGGCAAGGGAGGGTATGAAACTGCTGTTGTGGGATCCATTTCCAGCTAGAGTAACTGTCCATCTATCAAGGACAGCTTCTGGGCTTAAAAAATATTTCTCCAAAAATGCAGGTGGCTGAGTTACACACTCCTCAATTTCTCTAAGATTCTAAAACTGACTTGGCTTTCCCCTTTTCGTTTGTAATCTTTTATCCTTACCTCTCCTCCCTGCCTCAGGCATGGTTCCAGCTGTTCTGTATTAGTGAAGCACTTGGCTCTTTGACTGACTTAAATTCAAGGATTGGTACTAATTGAGGCCCTAGAACTACTCCTGTGTTAAAACCCTGGTACATGGATCTTCTTGGAGATGTTGAGAAGCATTTTTAAAAGCTTTAGACAGAGAGAGAAGTATCCAGCAACTGAGGAAACTTTGCAATCTGAACCAACACGGCTGCTATGATACAGTGTCTTTTCACTACAATCCTCTCAGCCAGTCTAATCAGTACCAGGCCCATGACATGCTGAGGAGATGTCTGATTTGAGGGTCCAAGTATGGTTTCTGCACAGCTTTACTCCGTTCTGTGAGTACGTGCTAGCATGTTCGACTCTTTCAGCTCTACACCTCATTCTCTATTGTACCATGTAAACATAATCCCCATTTTCCTGAACCAACTGAGAATTAAGTGCCTAACTGTGTGCAGAATCTGTCTGTACTGAAGCTGTTCTCCCATCTGTTACAGTCTGCTCTATTTAAAACAGGTGTCCCAGAGGTTCATAACAAGGTATTTCCACCATGCTGTAGCACTTGCTGATATGGAGTCATCTAAGTTTGCAGAGCAGCTCTATTAGACTATTTACATAGTATAACTCAAGAAATAAAAGACACAGGCTCAGTAACTGGATTTCTGCAGGTCTATAATCTTTATGGAACTTGTCTTTTGAAAATACTTAAAGTACTGATATATTAATCCTTGCATCAGCTCAGTCAACCAGGGAAGAATTTTATCCCCAGTCTCCCAAGTGAAGACAGTGTAATGAAATGTTTTAAGGAATTGCCAGCTCTGCAGACAGTGTTTTGGCTCCCACACCTTGCGTTTTTCCCTCAGATATTCTGAACATTACAATAAAAGGAAAATATGTCATAGCAAAAAAACCTGGGGGACAAATGCGTGTCTGATGCAAATCAGCACTGGGAAGGAACAATACTGGTGTTCCCTGTCCAGTATCTTGCTCTTTCTTGGCAGTGTCCTACAGAAATGTGTTGTTTTTCCCTTTTATGAGACTAAAACTTTTCTGTATCAGCATATCTTAGCCCTGTATTTCTGTCCTTTATCTAATTTTAATAGAACTGTAAAAGTTTGTGTTTTTTTTTCTTTTTTTTTCAGATAAAACTTGACCATCAGAAGCTGAGTGCAGGAAACATGAGGAAGTCTCAAGGTATCTGAAAAAGGCAATTTGATGATTTTTGAGATAAAAGAACACAAACAATAGTAAAAGTTGAAGACATTTTATGAGCACTTTTCATTGACATTGCAACTTCAAAGCATTTTGCTGTATTTTATTATTTAAATTTCCAGATCAGTGTTCAGGGGGGTGAATTATACTATGTATGAAATATCAAGAAAAGGAAAGAAAGGAATTATAATAAAACATTCACAGCCCTTCATGTGCGTGTGCAGACATTTTAAATTTACCCAAGTTTTGAGTGTTTTTTTGGCCTACTCAGACTATTTGTCAATGCCAGCACTGGTGTAGTCTAAACATCATAAATTACCTCCTCTTCAGCTGCATTAAAGTCACTTGACTGCAGCTTTAACCAGTGAGCTCTGTTTGTTCCTGCCAGTAATACTTTACTTTCCCTTGCCCGTTTCACATATGCATTCAGGTATATGTTCTTTTGCCAGTCAATTATAAGTATGTGGACTCCCTAAGGGTAAAACAGACTTCACATTTGATTCCCTTTCCCACTGACAGCATGGCAAGTGCAATATTACTGCTATCCTTTATTTTTCTCCATTGCCAGGCTACTGTCAGAGACAAGATGCAGAGCTGGAAGAACTTTTATCTTGCATCATAGTCATTCTTTTGTTCAGGAAAAAACTAAAAAGAGAACAGCAAGGTGCTAAGGAGAAATGTGGTACATCCTGCACCTGGCTGTAAATTTATACCTGACTGTGTAAATTGAGGCTCTTCCTACTGTTCCCAAAATTCATCACTTGTGGAGTGCTGTGAGTCTTTGCAGATGGTTTCTCTCACTGGGTGTGCTCCACAAGTCTAGCAACATCATTTGCCCTGAGAAGAATTCTCTTGTTGGGCACTTTTTGGTTACTTCAGCAGAGCATCAGCTTCTGAAGGAACAGTAATAACATGCAATCTGCTCTGATCACACCCTTTTTGCTTTATGACTTGCTGACTCGTGCTGTAGCCAGGCTAATCATGAGGTGAATTGGAGTGCCAGAATTTGTCTTCCCCTGCTGCCGTGGAAGTGCTGCTCTGTTTTCCCTCAGCCCAGTTGTGCAATATGAGGCATGATCTGCTCACAAGTTTGTCGTTTTGGTATTTCCTAGTAAAGCTTTTGAATCAGCTTTTGACTTCAACACTCTTGTTGGTGAGTTCCTATGTAAAACCTAGAGCAGCAGGTTGCTGTAGCTGAAAGAAGCGTTCAAGATCTACAACTGCTAGAATGGCTTTATGAGGCTGTGAGAAGAACACAGGTGATAATTTGGACACTTTCACACTTACTTTCAAAGACAATTTTTTCATAAAGCCTGAGTTTGTGGTGGGCCTTAAGGGTATTTTACCTTTTCTACATGCCCTAACTCCTGAGCTTTCTTGATTTGTACTTCAGGCCGAGGAAGCTCAGGATGGTCTCGTGCTTACCTCTTTGGGAGATACATTGCTGTATTCTCACATATGGAGCCAAGGCAGACATCCAAGACTTTAGATTTTACGGATCTTTCTTAGAGCAGCCTCATTTGTTTCAAACCATTATGTTAGATGCAGTGGGAAAAATCCTATTGTGCACATTGACACAGCTGACATGCAGGCATCGCAAAATCTTTTGTAGTTGGCTTAAACCAAGCAGTCTGAGCCGCAACCTTTACTCTATGAAGAAAGTTATCCACACAAAAATGAAATGCTAAGAATAACTGTTTGTATGCAGGGTTTTATTTTTCATTGTAGTCACTGGCTGACAAAACTGATCTCTCCTTCCCAAGAAACATTTTATTCATTTTCTGGTTGCATTTTTGTCAGCATCCCAGTTCAGCTTGGAAATTTTGTACTGATGGTAATTAGTTTCAGCTCATATTTACTGGCAGGCATTTCTCCAAATCAGTGAAAATAAGCAGAAGTGTAACAACATTTCTAAAAGGATGCAGAATTTTTGCTTTCATAAGGCCAGAAAACAAAACACAAATACAAAAATACAGTAAAGCATCAAACGTATAAATTCAATACAGTAAAGAAGGCAAGAGGAAAGTAGTGCAGCTTTCAATCTCAACTGTCTGACTGCTAAGGATTATGTCTTTTGCATGAATATCTTTTGATGGGTAAAAAAAAATAATAAGGAGCCCATAATAGGGACTGTATCTGACAGCTTAAAGCATTTACAGTGAGAACTGAGAAAAGTTCTGGATGTTAATAGACGTTTTTACTGATAATGGCTTGAAGTTCATGAGTGCTAGAAGTACGTTATTTCTGGTGTAAGGTTATAAAGAGCATAATATGGTATTCATTAAAGTAGGAAGCCAAAAATAACATCTGTCTCTCATGAATAAGTGATATGGTCTCATTTTAGATCTCTTCATATTTGAAAACAGTATTTTTGCTACAAAATTGGTGTTTTTATACCCTTTCAAAAAACTAGCAACATTAAATACCATAGTAATATCATCACACCATTTCAGGACAAAGTGATAAAATTGTTGGTTGAACTTGATTATAATAATTTTGCAAACTGTAGGTATGGTTCTCACTGCCCAAGCAAGCCTTTGTTTGTTTCTTTTCAGTGGATCACATGAGGGTTTCCCACATATACCTGAGAGGGAACCGAATCTTTTAATCAGTGATGTCTTTGGGTGCTGTAAAACATGGTTCGTCCAAGGGGACATCAGGTTCAGGCTGCCACTGTAAGAGCCTGAGCCTACACAGAACCAAATGCCTCTTGGGAGGTTCTCAATACCTATGTTGTTGTCCTGTGGTGTAGTGCATGGTACCTATTCACCATGTAGTAGTTGTTCATCAAATTCATGGATTTCATTTGTCTGGAAATTATGTGTAAAATCATATAGAATTCAGCCATTTGTTTCATATAGAAAACAAAGCATTTTAGAAAAAGATTGAAGTGCTGCAGTCTTGTTATCTTTGAGAAACAAAATTTCAGCAGTCAGCTGTGTTCCTTTCAGTAATGTGAATGAATTTATTGCTGCTGAAAACCCTTCTAAGGTACCTTTACCTCCTCTTGTAAATGAAATACATCACATGAAAGACATTTTTGCTTGCTTTGCTGGATAAAACCAGATTTTTTTTCTCAGTGTGGTGGGTTTTTTTGTTTACTGAGCTCTCCTGTTACTCACTCTGATCTCCTCACCCATCACAAAATTGTCATAGGCTCAAGTCCTGCTGCTGCACTCTGTGAAAGGCAGGTGGGCTCTTGTGCACATCTGCATTGAGACCTTACTGCAGTAACGTGCCACAGGGATGTCTCTTTTTAGTTCTCACAGAAGCAAACGTCATGTCATCATGTTTTCATAGCTGGGATTATCTTTCTGTAAGGTGTTCTAGTTTAATTTTTACAGGGTAGCTGTAGCCATTTTCCGGACCAGACTGAGAGCAAGCGAAAGCAAGCTCTATAAGGTGAATGCATAATTGGAAATGTTCCCTGGAAAATGACAGATCTTGTGTGCAAGGTGGGTGCTGGGTACTCTCAGATGGGCAGCTTGCAGTCAGTCCATAGTCTGACTGTGGATCTGTGTGTGGATGCAATTTCTTGGCTTAGAGATCATGCAGTAGCCTCCTGCTCCCCAGCTGATCTTCAAAAGTGGGTGTAGAGGCAATGACTGTGGCTTGTACAGTTCCCGGTCTGCTGAGTGCGTGTGAAACAATGTGCAATAGAAATGATGGATAGCAAATGTCATATTGCATTATAAATATGAATTTTTCATAGTTCAGGGCAAAAATGCATCAATCAATAGTAAACACATTTTCTATTTGGAACACCTGTTACAATTAATTCTGGATAATCAGTTAGTTTTTTAAATGAAAACCAACAACAATGTGGACATTACTTTTCTTCAGCCTAATCTTCATTTTGATGTTACACAAATCCTTTTGGTTTTGATTAAGGATTTGCAATCTCTATAACAGCTCCATAACATAGGTCAAAGGATTTGGCTGACATAGCCAGGAGTGGTTTAAGTGAAAGTGTTGCTAAATAATCTTGTGAGTGGATGGTAATTTTGTAATCTCAATGTCCGTTTGGTAATAAAATATTATTTAAAAATGTTTGGCCAAAGTGGAGCATTGGAGCCACATGTTACTATTATTTAATCTCTACAAATTTAGCTTTGCTCAGGACTTAAATCTCAGATACGTCTTGTAGTGGTCAAAATTTTCTCATTTATATGCATAACCCAACTACAACATGTTCAAAATTTGCATTGCCAGGGAACCTTTGGGGGCAATGTCAAGCTGATTGTGTTCATGTCGTGGTGCCCATCTTTTAGTCATTTTCTCAAATGGCAGAATTTGTGGTCCTGATGTAGGGAGCTAGGGATGTCTGCCTAGCACAAGGAAAGGGCAGGAACCTTATCCTGGAACACTAATCAAGAGGCTGGTCAGAGAAGCTGAGGATGTGGGAAAACATTTCCTCCTACTCTCAAAGAAGCTTAAGCAGCTAATTCTGAAGGAAGGTGCTGATGTTTCTTCCCGGTATTCATAGCCATGAATCCTTTTCTGCAAGTAGGTGGGTGGCCAGGCCTTTGTCACATAAAGCGCAGCTGGAATAGGAGGAGGGGAAGGAACGTGTGGTGCGTATCTGGCCAACAGCTCAGTCAGCAGAGATCTGTCTGAAATAAAGAACTGTTATGTTCAAGCTCTTGCGCCAGTGAATATTTAATTATCTATGCAAAAATAGGTAATTATTTAGCTTTAGTCTAGTGGTCTTTCAGTTCAGCAAGCCATCCCAAATCAGGTATTTGCACAGTTCTCATTCAGTCTGTATCACAACATCTTCAACAGGAGAGACAACATTCCTTGAAATGCTCAGTAGTCTGGTGGTTAAAGCCTTTTCTTGGAACTTTTCTTTGGATCCCTGCCCCAGTTTATACCTTACATGGCCTTGAATTTGGCTCTTTTACATCCTACTTGTGTTATAGAGCATTTTGGTCTGCTGTGGAGCTTTGAGCTTCCAAACAAAAGTAAGAAGGTGGTTCTGGCATGAAGTCTGCCATTTTGTGAGTGGCAAAGTGTGCTTACAAGACTTTTTCTTCTTTAAAATGCAGAGAGACCCTTGTGAAATCTTAAACCACAATTTAAGCTCATGGTAGGAACCGAGCTGCACAGTACAGACATGATCTCTACAGCTATGTGACCCGCAGCAAAAATGGATTTACCTAAGGGATATTTTGATGAATATTTAAAGCTAAGCATACACAGGCCAGTACAGACATTCATCTCTCCTACACTCAGGTATAGTTGTTGATACAGCTTGTGCCCTGGAACAGTGTATTTGCAGCAACATGGTTTTCTATTTGAGCTAAAGGAAGATACTTGTAGAGAGTAAACAGAGGACAGAAGACTTAAATTTTGCCTGTAGGTAACACCTCCAAGTCATTTGAGTGTGAACGTGAATGTGTCATATGTGTTTCCTGGTGGTGAACCATTCCTTAGAGGATGTCAGAGTAGGATTTGGTGTTATTAAGCTTCAAGATGTAGAATCCATCATCAGCCCGCAGGACCTTTCTTTGTTACTTGCTGCAGAAGAAAAAAGTCTCTCTATACCAGACTAACTTGAAATTTAAATGTAGAATGAAAACAAAGAAATAGTTAGTAATCATGATCCTGGCACACCAGTTAACCTAAGCTGTATTGTTACCAACTTTTGGCAGAATATGTGGAACATGCAGTGGACTGAGGTATTAAAAAATGGGTTATTTTGCTGGTACTTACAGTTTGTATGAGATATACTATTGGGGAAATCCCAGAGACATTAGAAATATTAAAAAACCATGCTGGCTCTCAATCTGGGCAATTTGGAGATTGATGTCTTGATGCCTAAGGTGGTGGTTAGTACTTTAACAATTAACAATAAAGGACATTTTCAGTATTTATCTCTTTTGTTCAATTTGCCTGAATATTAAACTATGCAGAACAAATAAAATCAGAAGTAGCTGTATAGCATCTTATCTAAAGTGACCATACAATAGATATTAAGTTATTGCGTTAGTACTGTGCAACTTTCAAGACTTAAGATAGGATGCATTAAAGTTGGCATATCATGCAAGGAGTGAATAATGTAGAGTATATTATATGCCTTGCTCCCAAAGGGATTAGAACTCTCAGATCTGGAGGAAAGGGCCTGTGTTTCCCACCCCTTTATTAATACTTTAAATCATAGTCCTCTATTCTAATCCATGTCAGCTGTGCTCTGAAGAGGCAAAGATTCTGTCCCCCTGATAAGGCTCATGGCTGTAACCTGTCGTCCGACTTGTATGGAAAGAAGTAAGAAGTTGTTTTCAGTATATGTTTTAGGTTTCAATTCACCCTGACACCTGGAAATCTTTTCATGGAAATCAAAGAATAATTTCCTGGGAGAATGATGTGTTGAAAAGCACTGAGGAGAAAATGTCAGTAATAACTTCATATTTTCTTGGATTTCCCTGGTTGTCACAGATTTAGCATTAGCCAGGGATAGCTTTTGTATTGAATATGACAGGAAAATTACTTTTATTCTTGGTATCAATGTGGAATTACACTGTGTTCAGCTATGCTTATACTGTATGGTTTGGGTTTATTGAAAATTTAATTTAATAAAGATGGGTTAATTGCAGTAGCTGATACAGAATTGAATTTGCACAGGAAAAAGTTGGAGGATATAATCCGTGAAATACTTTGTATAGAATCTGTTTTCAATCTACCTTGAGACTGGTTTTTCATGTTGCTTTTAAAACTTGGAGAAGCAGTAGTTTTTAAGAGGCAAATAGTCAATGCAGCATATTTTCCATTTAATTAAATGAACTTTGTACACATGCACAATGGGGATTCCAGATTCTTTAAATTTTGTAGTACTAAAATCTGGTAAGATGCCAGAAGATGTTAATTGTGAAAGAGATACGTTCCTAGAAAACACACAGTACAGTGTCTCTGCTATAAAAGACAAACCCATTTCTTGACCCTATCTAGTACAAATTAAACAGTTTCCACAGGACAAAATTTGAGTATTTTGTGACAAGACTGTAGCAAAAAGGCACAAAACCAAGACTGGGCTAAGAAAGGAAAATAGGAGTTAAAAAGCACTAACAATTACCATACTCTGCTTATTCAAGCAACTCTGAGATGACATAAAAATACTTGTCAGGCATTAAAGATGTTTCTCAACAACTTCATGAAGTTGCCTATTAAATTCAGTTTACAGATAGATTAGACTGAGAAAGCATGAAATTTAAATGGCATGGTCCCATGAGGAATCAGTGGCAGAGCTGAGAACAGAATCTCTCCTCAGTAACTGCTTCTCAGTATTGACAAGAGCAACCATTTTAAAATAAAAACTTTGACTTGGTTTACAAAATCACAACTTTAAAAAGAATTCTGAGATAAAAACTTCTATGTTCCTTTCATAATAATAATAAAAAAAATATTTGCATGTCCAGAAAAGTGAAGGTAGTACTAGTAAAAAAGCAAGATTTCTAAGGAACTCTATTGAAGTGTTTTGAAGCCATATCTAATCTATATGTTAGAATCACTGGTTTCACTGAAAAGGTGAACTTTTTCCCTTATGCTTGAGTGTTGGTACATCTGAATTTGCACAAAGGAAAAAATGGGACATAGAAGGTCAGCCTACCCTTGGATTCTGAGAATACCAGCAAAACCACAAATTTGGTATGATGCCAGTGTAAACAGATTTACAGCAAATATCCTGTCATGAGTGTTCCCAACAAGTTGTTCCCTGAACAGAGAAATTGAAGACACCTATGGAGTCCTGATCTCTTGTCTAAACAATGCAGGTCCTCCTGCAGGACTCCTGGTTCCCTTTCCCTCCCCTTGCCATATCTGTCTCCATCCTTGTGTGCTTAGTACGACATTACGATTGCATCCTTAGTTTTGCCCGGTTCCTCACTCTCTCTTCCTGCAATACCCATAGGTCTGGTCTTTTACTCCTTTGGGCCCCACAACCCCTCAGATGCCCCATCACAACCGAACATCCTCAGCACCCTCCCCCATCTCCATCTCACTGCCCTGAAGAAGTGATGGGTCAGGAACCTCATGCATTGCTTTAGGGGCTTGTGGCTGCTGAGAAGCCCAGACCACCCTGCTCAGGACTAAGTAGATAAGGAATGAGAACACTTTGTCTTATTATCAGCAGAGGCAATAGTATCAAATCTCTCTTTCTCTCTCTCTCTGAATGTCAGGTGTTGAACTTTCTGTAAAATTCAGCTGAAATGTGTAAAGGGATTTGGGTACTATTAAGGGGGACCTCGGTGGTAAATGAATAGGTTCATGTTCATACAGATATCACAGAAGATGCCAAGCTGGAAGGGACCCACAAGGATTATCAAGTCCAACCCTTAGCCTTACACAGGACCATCCCCAAGATTCACAGCAGGTGCCTGAGAGTATCATTCAAACATTCCTTGAACTCTGTCAGGTTTGGTGCTGTAACCACTTCCCTGGAGAGCTTGTTCCTGTGCCCAACTACCTTCTGAGTGTAGAACCTTTTTCTAATATCCAACCTGAACCTCCTCTGACACAACTTCAGGCCATTCTCTCGGGTTCTGTAGATTTCCCTACGAAAAAAATAAAGCACTATCTTTTGAGCTATGTTATTCAGATATCTAGCTGATTAGTGTTATAAACTACTTGAATCAATAATAATAATAATAATAATTACAATCTATTAAACTTGTAATAATGGTAGGATATGAAATAGAAATGGCAGGAGAAAATCACGGAATCATAAAATCAGCTGGTTTGGAAGAGACCTCCAAGATCATCAAGTCCAGCTCTTGATTTAATGCATCCATGCAAAAAAATTGAAGGTCTGTCATACAAAGATAGGAGAGAGGAACTGCTCAGAGAAAATTTGAAACCCTTTGTGATGCCGTGGGCAGAGAAACATAGGTATACATTTGCTGTCAAAAAAACCCATGTTTGTGATCCAGCAGAAGTATGAAGTACTTCTGTAAAAAAGCACCCTTTTCTCTTTGGGGTCTCATAAATGTTTCAGGAATCCAGGAGAAAGCTCCCAAGCACCTCAGCAGGCTTTGAAAAAGTACAGAAAACCTCCTCTTACCTTTCTGTGCACTGATGTTGGTATTCCCAGTGATTTTGCAGCAGTGACAAACTGGATGGGGAAGGAGCTAAAGCTAAAATGAAAACTAAACCCCACTAGTGCTATTTTTAAAGCACAACTCTGTTGCTGTGGATTTTTTCCAAGAAATTTTTGCCCATCTGTCCTTAAACCAGTTTGCCCTGGCTATATTTCCATCCTCCCTATGAAAGACTTTTCACATCCAGTGTGTCATTAGCTGCCTTTACTGCACCCAAAGTTCTGATGTTTTCTCACCTCCCACGCTTGGGACAGAAAAAGACCCCATCAAAAACACTCAGCAACTTTAATGCTTCCCCTGCTTCCTTCCTTTTTATGTTCTACAATTATACAGGCAATGAAGCACAGCTGTAACTAAAAAGTGGAATAACCATACCACCATTGCATAGTGATTTGACTTCTGAGGGAAATACTTGTTTCAGGACTGTGAGATTGTAATAGACTTCAGTGAGTTTTTTGCATATTTTGCTTCGGTTTCCTGTTGGGAATATATCAGTGTATGGTCTTCATATAGCTTTCTGGCTTGCAGATTAAAACGTCACTGCTGGAAAAATATTTAAACCTAAAAGACGTGTTTAATCTATTGTGTCTATATTATGACAGAATTTTATTTGATCTTGGCAGTTTGAACATCTTTGGGGAACAGTTGAAAACATCTTTCTAAACTCATTATTGTCAGTCTAAAACAGCTCTCTAAAACTATGCAAGCTTTAGCATAAGGCAACTGCACACTTATTAGACATAACAGCAGAAGTACAACATCTTAGATTAGCCAGACTGATTACATTTTGTATTATTCTGATATAAATGATACTTTCTGATGTTTGCTAATAAGGCAGTGAAACGTATAAATGCATTTCCAACAGACCACATTGCTCAATTTAACAACTTTAGCAAAGCTGAGAAGCATTCTGAATTTTCTGCATTAGCATTAATGCACGATGGTGGAAAGGGACAGAACGGTGAGTGGTACCAAGTATAAGCTGAAGGAAGGCAGAGAGCCAGTTGTGTCAGTACTCTCTATACTGAATGTGAAGGTTAATATTAAAGAAATTAACCATTGAAGTTAAGCTTGTGGCTTCGGAGAGTAAGTCACACTGGAAGCGAACAAGGCAGTGTGGCGGTGGTGCGACTCATGTAACCATGAGACCCAGAGCAGAGAGAAACCAAGAATTCCAATTAACCAAATGTTCAAATGCACTCAAGCTGTGATACCATTAGTATTTCTGGACTTAATGTATACAGAGCTGGCACTCTTAAGGATAATTATAGAATGTCTGGGTTTGTAACTTAAATAAACCTCTTTGCATAAAGTATAAGAACTGTAAGCACAGACGTGACCTGGCTATGTTACACAAGGAGGCCTAGGGTAAGCAGGAGGCTGAAGTGTGCTGTGCTCAAACTGATCTCAGAGCTGTTAGCAAATCAGCAGTCTCTCCTCTGCCACCTCACCTGGTGGACACACCACATGTCATCCTGGGCTAGCAGCAGTGGTCAGGCCGTGCACTGAGGGGCATCGGTGTCCAGGGAATGTCTGCATTTGGAGTGTCACTGCACTGCTTGCAAGATGATAACACTGCTTGTAATGTTAGCTCCCTCCTCTGGCAAGTCTGGCTGTGCTGACACTCGCTGGATCCCTCAGTGTCCTTGGCTTACTGATTAGCTAGTCCTGAGACACCAAGGACGGTTGTGCATGGTGCAGACAGCTGCACGTCTGCTCTCGGGAAGGCAGAATTTATAGCCTGGACTCAACATTGCACTGATGCTGTCACATGGCATCTGGATTGCAGTTGGTTATGGAGCAAGCTGGAAATGTGAAGAACCGTTTGTGGCACTGTAGGTATACTCTGACTCCATCATGTCCACATGATTTTAAGGAGTTCTTCCACAGAAAAGACAAGAGTTAAAATTTTTTTGTCAAAAGAAAGCAGGAGTAACAAATATCAGCAATCTGTTTGCTTTGTTGGCTGCACTTCCTGAAGATCAAAGAGATGTATTCTCTCTATGTGTTTTTTCCGCATCACCTGAACAAAAATGAAGCATTGTAAATTAATTACACTCAACTTGTTGGGCAAGTTGCTTCATTGCGTGTAAATTCCTGGGGTGCTCACTATTGCCACCATCTTCGGACAAATTCAGAAAACTCTTGCTGTTCTTGTATATTTGATTCGTGAATCTTTGGAGGTGTTCAGTCTTTGAAGAAAAATCATCATCTTTATCATAAACTGTTAGTTACTGTGGGCTGGAAGGAAGTCCTGCACATTGTCATTCCTGTCATTGCAGCTGGTGCAGGCAAGTGCAGTTGGCTTTGGTCTGGTTGCAGTCACTAGCACTGGTTTTCCCATTAATTTCTGGGGCTTTTCTGGCATTCCGCTGATTTTAATGTACTATGATGGATATGAATTCCATGTGTGCACAGTCTGGGCAGGGTTTGTTTGTTTGTTTCTGTTTTGATGGTTTGTTTGTCTTGGAGATTATTTAGGGCAATGTTCACCCTGTCCTCACCCTGTCCAAAGCAAAGACAAACCATAGCCTCACTGTCACAGTAGAAGGATTTCATTTGAAGCTTTCTCCTCTGCCAGAAGAGGCAGCCAAAGTATACATGGACTGTGACAGCAGAAACTTTCTCAAGTTTAGGAGTTTAGTTTAATTTTGTTTAATTTTATTTCTCTCTCTCTCTCTATTTATCTATCTATCTAATCCACCTTGAAAATATACATTTCCTACCATATGCAATCAATGGAGAATTAATTTCAATGCTATGCATTCAAGTTTGTCCATCTTGTATATATATCCTAAATTAGAATATGAATAATGATAATTTCTACTTTCTCTATTGAAAGAGCCAGTCTAAACACAGCAGTATCAATTGAACTAAGTGAATGTTCCCCTTTTTTACCAATACAGTGCTTTGAAAATGCAAAACATTGAATTGTTATAGCTGTTACAGGCTTTTATGCCATCCTCTTGATAGGCATGGGTCTTTTTTCAAACGTGTTTGCTACACAATGCTGTTACAACATCCAGCCTTGGCAGAAGCTCTGTGTGTGTAACTTAACAGTTCTCCATGCATTTGCAACTGTAGAAGTAGGAACCGGGATGAAACTGAGCCTTTCTGTGTTAATAAAAAGGCAGTCCTCAGAAAGCCTCCACTGTGAACTTTAACCTTGAGAATTAGGAACACTGCATGTTAAATAACTGTTGTCTCCATACCAAGGCTGGGAAGCTGAGGTGAAGGCTGTATTACTTTACTTCTTTACTTTTTCTGTGCAGAGGAAGTTATTCTGTGGCTGCATCTGCTGCTATTAAACCTTGCTTTTTCTTACAGTGTTCTTTTCAGATGAATATATTTCTGTTCTTTGGAACATGCACTTCTCTACTTAAGCCTGCAAGGCTGCAGTAGTTTGACTCTATGGGTTCCTTATGACAGGCAACGAATATCTGGATATTTGAGAACTAGATTTTTTTTCAGGGCTTTCAACAGCACAAATAAATCCAACATTATGTTGTTTTCTAATGAAATTGAAAACAAATCCAAAGTGTTTTGTTGCTGTTGTGGATAGTACTAGTCTTAACTGATTTTTCTTTTTCCTTAAATAAAAACAGGCTTATCAATTTACTCCGTCAATAAAATACTTCCTGCCCAACTGTACCATCTGCTACTGCAACACCATGCACACCATTAGTCTGACCATTTTCCATTAGCTGTGTTGATTAAATAAGTTTTTAAGATCCTCAATCCTTTCCACTCTTGGGGGAAACAAAAGGTGCTCTTGTAAAACATTATTTTTTATTATTTAAATCAGTGGTTTATATGTATATTGACATGTTTTTCAGAGCAGAAAATTCACATGTGATGAGTTCCAAAACTTATCATCAAAAGGTCATAGTTCTGTTCTATAAATGTCAAGCCTTAATTAGCTTTATATCATTTTGATTTTTGATTGTAATCTTGAAGCATTGGTT
>JAWWMP010000093.1:57719881-57729978 GCA_035047865.1 Dendrocincla tyrannina | reverse complement strand
GGAAAGTATCTGAAAATGAGCATTTTAAAGGGAATTAGGAGAAGAGTTTGGGCAAAGAGGAAAACATTATGGCAGAAAAAAAAATGAATAGTTGTTTTGAGGATATATAAGTCAGTCAGTTCAGAGAAATGCAAAATTACATTCTTAATTACACAGAACATAAAAGCAAGTGCTTTTGGCGTACGAGTTCTAGGTAGGGAAAGGGGAGAAGGGAAGTTATTTATCTAGGATTCCTAGTGGGTTACTGGATGTGATCATTAAAAGGTCTATTATTGATCATTTTAAAAGCTGAACAGACTTTCTGGATATGTGTTAACCCAGAGATTGACTCCATATGAGTGGTATGTGAGTGAAAGTTTGCTGATTCCAGTCCTAGCTCTGTGTGTGACAGAGTGTTTCACTGGTTTTTTCACCTTTGATGCACTGGAGCTGTTTGTTCTGGATTAAAATGTAGCTTAGAGCTTATAAAGAATTTAAGACCTGCCATGCAGGTCTTAAATTTCATACAGCAGAAAATGGAAAGGGGCCTTAAAAGCTAGTGGAATCTATGTATATTGGTCTAATATATCTGTGAAACATTTGGATACAGCTCTGCTGTACTGTGTCTGCATATATAGATAGGGGATGATGAATTCTGATTTTAAAACAAAAAAACTTTTACCCCAATGAGGCACCACCCAACATCCATCCAACAGTCAGAATCTCTTGTTTTCTTCTGTCTGAAACTCAGTTTTTGGGTTTCAAGGGCCAGATCACCAGGCATGACATTGCTATTTTGCCTGCGTGTGGGCAGACTTGGCATCACCAGAGAGTGATGTTTAAACCCTGAGGGACAGAGGATGTGGGCTTTGATATGTTGGAGAAGGGCACCAGACTGTCCTTCCTTGAGAATTACAGTCACAAGTCTGAGCAAGAATTACTTTTTCAGATGGTTTACTAATAATTAGTGATAGGTAGTTGAGTGTGCTGCTTGGATTCCTTCTCCCTTCTTTTTAGTTATCTGGTTTTAATGAAAGAGTGTTTGTCTTCTATCGGCCCTATCTGCCCATTCTTCTTTTCCAGATAGTGAGGAACCCCTTACAACTGCTCTGTTACACTCCCTTTGGGGAGTTCCCTAAGAGAGGCCACATCCCTGCTCTACAAATAAATAGTTGTACACAGGAGGTGAACACAGAGCCATCACAATGCCAAGATATGCACCCTCACATTTTTTAATCCTTTTTCATAATAAAGCAAACTGTGTTTGACTTTTGTAATAGTGGTGCTTGTGTTCTCATTGCCTCCCACTTGGGCATAGCAATGCTTGATCGGGTATAGCATCAGATTTCAGCGGGGTTAGCATGTGGTAACAAGAATGATGCTGGGGGGCCTGAAGAAGGGAGAGCATTGCTCTAATTTTAAATCACTGAACTGGCACCTTCATCTTAGATCAGCTTACCCAGACTCAAAGGATATTGCTATGATCTATTTAAATGAAATTAACCTTCACTGATACGAGGTAATTACTTTCCAAAATCAGTGGCAAACTTCTGCTAATCAGCCCCTGTGTGACACTCTCCCTACATTTGGGACCATCACTTTCAGGCATTGAGAACAGATTTTTAAACCCAGCTTGGGACTTCCTGAGTCCCAGCCAACTTGTGGGCAGCTGAGTGTGTGTGCTGCACAGTTTTTAGTCAAATGTATTCCACCATGAGATGGTTTTGCAGAGCAAGTTGAGCTTGGCCTGTGGCTGAACTTACCTGGCTTCTGGGCACTCTTGTCCTCAGCAGGGAAGAGTAAGGTAAGAAGCCTCCTTGTGTGTCCTCTTCCTGTGTGCAGTGAAATCACTCACCTCCTACGTCTCTTCCCTGTGTAGGGACACCACTAGCATGGCATCCACGGTCCTACTTTAAAAGAAGGCAGGAAGAGATTGGGAGTGCTAGGGATACCTATTTCTGGAAAAGGGCTGAATCAGCCAACAAAGCAATTCATGTTCATGGGTAATGAACTAGGACAGAAATAGGAATCCCCTTGTTCCCGTCCTCATTTAACAATGACTTATGGACCCAGGAGAGGAAACAGTTATTGAATGGCAACAGCAGATGCCAAGTCAGGTTACTCTGCTGTGTGAATAGGTGAAATGCAGTGGCTATGTTCATAGGGTGGTGGAGTGTCCTAGAGAAAGGATACATGGATGAAAAGGGTAGACAGCTCTGCTTCTCACTCCACACCATTTTCCATAAACCTCTGCGAAGAGACCTTCCTAAGGAGTGACATTTGGACATGAGGATGTCTGGTCACATAGAAGAATCTTGTCAGTTTGAGGAATCAGCACTAATTATTGATATTTGACTGTATCTAAATGTTCAGAAGGTTCACATTTAGGCAGTCATCTTGGGACAGAGGTGAGTCAGGACCCATGTGTTAATGTCTGTATGGCCTCTTGTTTAATTGTAATAATATTCCAGACTGGCAGCTATTCTGAAGATACTTTTAGAGGGAAGCTATGTTTACCTTTATTAATGCTGACATTGCTGTGATCTTTTTCCTTCTTTTAATATCCTGTGACAATCTAAAAATTTCTGTGTTTCCTTTATGTGGCCTTAGAGTCTGTGTGGAAGATTTCTTGAGTCTTGTTTTCTGATTCACATCAGTGGTGTTTGTTAAGCTGTATTATTTGAAGGTTTATGCCATGAACTTTACAGCAAAGTTGAGGAAAGACCCTGGATGACTCTAAGGGAAGGTAAGTGTGAGAAGAAAAGGTTAAGTATTGGCTATTTAAATTTAATCACAGCTGAGCTACTAAGCTATCTCCAGTTCACCTCTGTGCCCAACACATTCACTCTTCCCAGACTCTAGAGGTACTGGTGGTGTTTAGTGCTTCACAAGGTTCTCTCTGAGCTGTTTCAAAACACTTGCTCTTCTATTTGAATCTTCCTTGAAAGTCCTCCAAACAAAGTGGGTCTGAACAAATCTGCTTGTGCCATCTTGTGTCCAGGCTCAAATTGTGTCCAGAAGCAGCTCAGCATTTTGTGTCTCAGCCCATATATAGAGGAAAGCAGCTTACTGGAGTCAAGACCAATAGCCAGACCTCTTTACTTCTACTGAAATAAAAACGATGTGGGAAAAGATCTGGCTTTGTTTATTCAGGGTAGAGAAAAAGATCCTGTTATGGCTGAAGACATAAGGCAGCGGGATATACACATCTAAACATAATGCTGCTAAGCTGCTCGTACAAGCGCAGAGCTGCCAAGTGTCCTGATTGCATTCTAGTGTCTAAACCAAACAGAGTGGAAAAGTGCCTCTGTACTTTAATGACCTTTCCTGGGGTCACATTCTAGTCCCATTCATTTGGTGAATGACATCTTTTTTTCATTCTCCCCTGAGAAAATGTTTAAATGTTAAAGTTCACTGTGCATCTTGGATGAATTTTGATACCCTTCCCAAAGGTCTCTGAAGTACTCCCACCTCTCTGTTCCCTGTCTGCTAATGCTGACCTGCAACATACGTTATTTTGTATGAGCTCTCAAATAATGCCTGGTTTGAGCTGTCTGCTGATGTTCACCATAAAAGAGAAAAAAAATATAATAAAAATCGCAAGAGCCTGGATAAATATAGTAAAACTATTGCTCTTGTAGGACACAATTTCTGTGTTCTCAGCCCAGTTTGCTCATTGAGTCATTGGATGACCTTGGAGAAACTGTACTAGAACAGAGGGTGACTTAATCAGAATGGTGACTAACTCATCTCAGGCTTGCACTGATAAAAGGAGAGTTTCTGTGTCAAAGAGAAACCCCCACCCAGGCCCTAATTCAGCTCTTTTTGTGGTTTTGGGGCTTTACTTTGAGTTTTCTTTGACAAAAAAATGCCATCTCTTATGGATGAGAGGAGTGGAGTTTGTCAGAACAGAATGATATGATTGAGAGGCTTCCATTTGCCAAAGATTCAATCTAACACTGATGGGAAAATCTAAATGAAGGTCCTCCAAATGTTAATGATCCATGTTGTAATTTTATTTGAAACCAGAAATATCTGCATGATCATCTCCATGCTTGTTCATAAAGGACTATCCTAAAAGCTCACATCTCTTACTCTCTATTATGAAAGAAATGTCTGGTAGCTCTTTTCTATGCCATGTTTTGATAGTGAGCTTGAAGAGTGCTTGCATTGGAAAACTGCCCAGAGAGCATTTTATTGGTCACATTCAATTTTAAAATGGTTTATATCTCCCTAAACCCCAGGTTCACCATATTTAATATTACTAATGGGATGGTGAGATTGCCAAGCATTTATCAGCATAGAAGATATCAGAATGGAAATAGTAAAATGACACATTAATCTTTGAGCTCTCAATATGTCATCACAGAAACACCCACTGCCCATTATCCAAGTGTTATGAAAACAGCAAGTTCTTAATAACAGACACTTTGGAAGAGAGGTAGAAGTTCTGGGGAAAGAATATTGCCGTTGACTCAGTCCTCCCTTTCCTTGTTCACCTTCAGTCACAACCTGGACTTACAGGCAGCACTGCCTGCCTCCCAAGTAAAGAGGTCATTGTTGGATTGCATTTAAAGGAAAGATAGGAGACAGATTTTTTTTTTGTATTTTTTATTGGTTTTTTTTTAAATAAAGTGACACTAAGTACTCTTAAGCAGGACTCTTGATCTGTGATGACAGCAGGGCTCCCACTGGCTTCACTGGCACCAGGTGAAACTCTCTGGGACCTGACATTTATTGCAAACCAGGTTACAGTCTTAAGGGTGATCAGGAAACCAAATGGCAGGCTGCTTTTGATTTAGAGGTCTGTGATTTAGCAAATAGCACCACTTCTAGGCTTGCCCACGTCCCTGTTTCTCCTGACCATATTGAGCCTATTCCCAAGGAAAAGAATTAGAAAATGAAACTACACATTTGAAATTTCTGGGTGATACCTTTTTCTGATGAGAGGAGAGTTAGCATCAGCAACATCTGCACCTCCTGCCTCAAACTGCTTCTTACAGGCTTTATTGGGTAAACAAAGTTCAGTTAGCTGTGACCTCATTAACAGCCTGTTTCTCTCTGGGTAGTGAAGGAACTGGAACTGAGTAACACATGTGTGAATGTTCTTCTGCCTTTGCTACACACAAAAATAATTGGTCCCTTTGTAATAAGCAAATCTGAAGGAATTTTTTTTCTCTTATGACTAGGGAGGTAAAAAAATTGTTTGACATGAAATCTTTTTTGATCTATAGGGGTAATAATTTTTCCTTAGAAAGAAGGCCCCTCTGGTACTCAGTATTCTCTGGCATACTCAGAAAGAGGCAGTCCAACCTGAATAGTTCAATGAGTTTTAGCTCTGTTAATTCCTTCAGTGAAGTAATAAAGTTTTGGCCTTTAGTGAAGAAGAAGAAATGACTGTTGCCCAGTTGGGATCAACCCACTGCCCTTGCTTGGACCAGGAATTGTGCTGGAAAGAGTAGTGTACTATGAAGTCTGATGACTCCAGGCAGAAGCAGCATCTTATCCATAGGTTATGGTACTAGTATTTTCCAAAGGTTTTTAATAAGCAATGGAACTGCTGCATTATAACTTGTTCTCATGCAAGTGCTGATGATTTTATTTGTGGAATAAACAATTGAGCAAAACAGAGATTGTCTCTTTTCATCCAAATATTCTAAACAATAGAGAGCAAAGGAAGCCATGTGTGAGTTTTCTCTGCCTTAATATGCAGCTCTGCTTTTTTTATGAGGAGTGCACACATGACCTTTTCCTCATGGACAAAGGATTTAGTGTTAAATGGTACATACACAAGCTCGCAGTTCTTTGGTATGTGTCTCTAACAGTACTGTTGGCCCATCTCTTCCAAAATCAGACTCCACACACAAAACGTGTGTTTAAGTCAACCTTCCTCTTATTTTAAGCTCCACAGACAGTTTGCAGGTGTGTCAAAAATAACAGAGCTCACAGAGCTACAGGGGAAATTAAAAGCTCTGTTTATTCACTTAGTGATCTGGCTAGTTGTGTCATGCACATAATGTCAGAGAAAAAGTCAGCACCTCTGTTCAACTTATCTTTGACAGACCTGATATCCTTAAGTATAACTGATACCTGATGTACATCTTATGAAGAGGCAGGTGGCATGTCTGAAAATTGCAGCAGCAGTTCTGTAAGAGATCAGTTGATGCCCATGCACTAGCTTTACCAGTGAGGGACTATCCCACACAGGCATGCGTTCAGAGAGTAGAGATCCTTTGGGTACATTTTAGAAAAGAAAAAAAGCCCCGTCTACCAATCTTGCAGATTCTTTGACATTACTTGCCCAGAGCATTTTATTCAACCAGAATAAACACTGTGCTCTGATGATGACCTAGTGGAGCACACTGCAGGGAAAATCATTAATGCCCACACATTTGTTCATTCGGTCACCATGGCCTAAGAATAAAAAGTCATCTGTGGTGATGCATGTGCACTTTGCAGGGATTAGCACATCTGTATGTTTCCATTTTTTAATAAAATGTCAGCTACATGAATGTTACAGCACTCGTGATGATTACTGTATTGTGCATCTGCTAAAACTAATGATTCAAGGAATTTCTAAAGTTCAAACATTTTCGTCATTTCCTAAAGCTCAAAGCTAGAACACTTCTGGGAACTGAATTCAAATTTCTGAATTGAATTAGAAGGAAAATTGAATTAGGAGGGGTTTTTGTTGTTGTTGTTGTGGGGGTTTTTTTGTTGTTGTTGGGGTTTTTTTGTTTGTTTGTTTGGTTTGTTTTCTTTTTTCATTTTGTAAGAAAAAGAGAGTTAAACATCCTACTGCAGTACAACTACACACAGTAGACCACACAGTTAAAATTCAGAACTAGATCAATAAAAGCTTCATTTGTATTCATTTTTGGATGCACTAAATGAGTCAGATCCTCATCTTCTCATTGAAATGAATGAAGCTCTCTTTGTTTTTTTATACTCTGGATAAGGCACCTGTTTTTATCTCAAATAGCCCAATCAATTGTGTGTATGCATATATATATATACACATATACATAGATGCATACATATATATATTCACACACACATTGTTTCCCCTTATGAATTGAGGATTAAACTTGCATTCTCAGCATACATCCCTGGCTAGACTCCTTTGTAGCCAAGGGCTAGGCTACTCTGGAAATCAGCTCTGTAGTTAACTAGTCTGATGATCCTGACCTGATCACCTTCTCTAACATAAGCTAACTACTAAGGCTGACCATAGCAAGGCATCCGTTTCAGTGGAAGGTTGGTCTAGGCAGGGAAGTTGCTGCTTGTTGAGGTAGTGTGTGATTTATATTACATTCCTGTTCTGCATTAGTTGTCCATGGAAATTTCTCAATGAGCAGATGGTATTGAGAACAACTCCACTCTGATAGTGCCAAATATCATCTGGCTTTGAAAGTGAAGGAATTTCCTTGTGTTGGCAACTTTATGGTTGGAATAGGGCCGGCTTTTTTTCTTGGTAAGGAAAAAGTAACTGTTCCCTGTCACAGTACCCTAGAGCCAACTCTTAACCATCCTTCAGCTGACCATTCGTCTCTGGTGTCCAATAACAGCTGCTATGGCTCAAAGATCCCAGACTCTGTAGCTGCTTGGCCATTTTGAATTAAATTCATAATCCAGAAAATCTCCTAGTCCTAACTATCTCATAGGAGTTGTTGAATTTTGGAATTGTTCTGGCTGTTAAGGGAAGTCAGTGTCCCAGAGAGACGAGGCTTAGACCAGGCTGGATTGGACTGGTTCAAAGGGGCACCTTGTACACCTGCACATGGGAAGTGATGTCAGCTATTGTAATTCCGGTAACATGATCCTCCCTTGTTAATACTATCCTAGAGAGGTTCAGCCATAGCTGAATAAAAAGTGATTTTGGCTAGGCAGAAACTTTAGGAACAGTTGCTCAATAAAAGACATCCCAAAATACTATGCTTTCCTCCTGTGGTTATTCCAAGTTTCAGTAATTTCCTGATGTTCTCAGCTCCTCCTCTCTGCATTCTCATTCACCTTTCCCATCCCTTTCCACTTCTCACCTATGGCCAGCACCAGAAACTTGAAGCTTGTCTCTGAGAATGATGGAACCACAGCCTGAAGGTAAAGCCTGATCATTTTCAAAACTCATGTAGTTTCATTCCCTTCAAATAGAGCAGTGCCAGGTGTGATACCAGCTGAATGAAGATAGACAAATAATTTAATCACTATGTTATAATATTCACTTTTTTGAAATATAAGTCATAAATAAAGAAAATCCTGCAGATTTCTTCAATAAGGATACATTTTAATAATGTAAAATTTCCACTTAGGCTCAGCAGTGCATCCAGTTGTAGCAGGCACAAAGCTGAGTAGTAACATATTACTGGTCGTGCCCTAATGTTGAGAAGAACTTTGCCTTGCATTTGGGAACATTCGGAATCATGTGGTGAGACTGTCACAGTAATTCCATGTCTCTAAGGAAATAGCTTTCTCAGTTCTCTTTGCAGAAGGAATATCTGAGGAATCTTAAGGCAGGGAGCTGTGTACTTGTTGTGCAGGTTTGCTTTGCTCAGTCATGTCTCTCCACCACAACTTCACTCTGCCTTGGCAGGCAAGAGCATAGCAATTCTAAACAATGTTTTATAAAGCAGCCTCTGAAGTCCTGGGAGAGCTTGAGAAGAAAATCAGGATTTATAAGACCTAAGTAGGATCCTGCACGGAGATTAGCCATGGCTTCTTCAGCCTTGAAGGCTTTGCTACACAGACCTTGTTCATTTGCATTTCCAAGCTTGTGGTGCACAAGTTTTTAATGGTCTGGGTTGCATTATAAACTGGATGTCTGAAATGAGATGCAGGCTGGCATGTGTGACTGCATAACAACAGACAGACATGCCCCTGCTCCAGAGAGCATGTTGTCCTGTATTTGGAGGTGGGTGCCATGTCTCTACAGAACGCCTCAGCAGCAGGCTGCCACGTGGGCAGAACAGGTGGTTGTGGGTGGCAGTATCGTTTACCCACTGCCATCAGGATGGAGTCACCACACCATGCAGTGAACAGTGTCAGTAGCAGTTGTCTGTCCAAGATTATGATCCACTATAGGCATGGGATTAGAACAGATTGCTGGTAGCAGCCACCTGAGACTATAATGTGAGTGCTTGGAAATGTGTTGCTGGTTTTGTCTTCTCTCTAAAAATATTTGTCTTCAGTATGCTTCATTTAACACAACACAGCAGAATAAAAACTGTTAGCAATGAAGAAAATTGAGAAAATATTTTTAACATGCTAATAGATACATAGATCCTGAGTAAGAAATAAAAGGAATTTCAGGACACAGCTTGCTCTTTTGGTCTTTGCGGAAACAAAACCTGAAAATATTTACCATATCAAATGCTTTAAAGATGGAAGGGAATAAATAAAACAGATATTTTTCACAGGAAGGAGCTCCATTCCCTGTATTTTAGCACAGTGCAATCCTTTAGGGACTACAGAAGTAAAAGCAAAGCTGGCGGCTCAGAAATACGCAAGTTCTGGAGCTGTGCTGGGCAGGAATAGAGGCAGCCCAAGAGTAAGTGATAGCAAGAAGCAGCAGCAACTCCTTGGTGTGGCCATCACCACTGCTGCTCCAGGACCACAGGACCAGGGATTTTTGTGAGGTCAAATGTTCTGTTTGCACAGCTTCACAGAAGACCTTGGTTTTACCTGTCAACTTGTAAACTCATTCTTCCATCTCTCTGTGTGCTGGGAATACTCTTTCAATTTGAATTCTTTAACTGTAACCCATCAAGTAAGCACTGGGAAAAGCTGATGTTTAGCAATCAGCTTGCATGGGTTTACTGTGAACATTGACTGTAACATTACAAGTGCAGAATCTTGCAGTACTGACCTGCTTCTCTGCATCTTACATCCATCTTCTTTTCATCTTGGGTCTGGCACTATAAGACAGTTTCATTAGGAGCCATATGATAAGGCACAAAACAGTCCTTTTAAAGCTTTAAATAAAATTTAAAGGTATCTGTACAAAACCTTGGTATAACTTTTATTATCACTGAGCAGTACAACACTGATTTCAATTCACATATTTAACTTAACTGGGTAATTTTACTTGGTGCTTTGTGGATAAACCAATTTGACAGATGGAT
>JAWWMP010000093.1:57690403-57701613 GCA_035047865.1 Dendrocincla tyrannina | reverse complement strand
AAATCGGTTTTTTTGGGGTTTTTTTTTTTTAAATTATTTATACAACTACACCACTCACAGCTTCGTGGTCTTTGCACTGAATATTAAAGTTTCTCTGAGGAGAGGATTCACTCTTTTGTCTCTCTTACCTACTGTCTGTGAGAACTGGAGAATCTAGTACATAAAATACAGTGCAATAACAAAAGAAATAACAACCAACAATATGAAACAATTAGATTTATAGGACATGAATACCTCAGAGCTAAAACAAAAAAAGTTCATTTCTGCAGAGGGAAAATGGAGAAACAGAACAATAATATAAATGCTCTAGCAAAATACAGAAATAGATCATATTCCTAGGCTTGCTCTTCTGATTAACTCCTAATAAAATACACAAGTTTTCTAGTTATTTAAACCCAGTCATAATATGGGTTGCTTTTCACTGATGAATTCATAGTCTGATGGCCTGAATTTAAAAGAATGGTGGAATATGAATATCATCATCATCAGCTTGTGAATCAGGTGATGTGCAGTCATCCAAAACACATTCATAAGGTAAAATTATAGAGGCAATGAACCTGAGGCTGAATCTTGTCCTTATCAGTGCTGATGGCAAACTTCCAACTGGCCCTAATCTAAATCTGTGTTTGTCTGTGAGGTTGAGTATTATTATATTATTGCTGTGCAATCAAAATATTAAAAAGGAAAAAAAGAAATAACAAGGACACAAATTTCAAAATGAAAACTGATCTTTATATGTGACATAAACAATGTTATGCTTTCAAACTGTAAATTATCCTTCAAGTTCACTCTTTCGCAGATTTCTCTAAAACCAAAGACCAATAGATGATTTACATTTTTGTTTCGGAATGTCCTTGTTGCATTAGAAATTACTGAGTTAAAACAGAAATTAGAAACTAAGCACTGACACTCTGCAATAAGCACTTTGGTTAGTTTCAAAATGTTGTTTTGGAAAATGGAAATATTTTCTCAAAATTGATATTTTCCCAGGGGTGGATGGGACTCTAAATTAGAAAATGCAGGAAACTTTTGTCCTACACTAATTCATCTACTTGTCTTTGGAATTCGAGAATGAAGCTTAGGCAGTTCTTTCAATGAAAACTGAATGTCTATAAAGAAGAATAAACTCCAGTGTATATCTCCATCTGCACAGTATTATTTCATATCATACATTTTCTTCATTTTGCAAAGCAAGAATGGAAGTAGACTATACATCTGTGCAGCGTTAAGGAGAAAGGTACCCTGATTTCTGCCACAGTGCAAGCAAGAATCTAAATGGCTTTGTCTAGTTCACTGCAATGTTTAATAAGTCAATGTATAGTGTTTTCACACATGCAGGGAAGGTAGCTTAAAACGCTCACTCTAGTCTACCTTTTTCTCTAAATAGTTTTCAAGAAAGCCTTAGGAGCTTCTGCTGCTTTGAAGATGTTACAGGCTTCTGCTGTTGTAGCTGCATCATTCATGTGTCTCATAGCACTGATGCCTAACACATTTCAGCTCTTTCTTACTTCAAGACCATCCCTTCCCTGCACTGAGTCTGATTTTCTGCAGATTTTCTTCAGGCAAAAAGAAGTCATAGTCCAGACAAACTCAGTCTCCTTGTGCTCCATACAGAGCTGATGCTAATCTTGGTAAGCTTAGAAGTTCAGCTCTAATGTCCAATAGGGTAAGTCGGTCTCATCCGGTTCCAGCTTCATAGCTAAAGAATTGGAATTTAACCTTACATGATGGTTTTCATCTGGAGGAGCCACTTGTTTCAGCTGGGTACACCAAGGACATGCCTGAGATGACCAAAAGCATCAAGACAAAGTTGTTAATGACTCTGAACTGAAGATGTGCTATGGTTAAGCTTACTGTGCCAGTCTCAGTGCTGACAGACAATGAGATTACCAGTGTAGTAAGGACTGCACAAGGGTTGGGATATATAGATAGATACATATATAGGAATATATATATATACACAGACACATAGACATATATACATATATATATATGGCTAACTTGGCCCTTCACAAACCACACTCTTCTGTATTTCATTTCTTCCTAGACTTCTCCAAAGAGATGCAGGTAGCCATCAAACTTGGCTTTCCAGCCTGCTCCAGTGTTCTTCCCACCATGCTGCACCAGCATTCACTCCAGGCTTAGCCCACAGCACAAACAATATGTGCTCATTTCTCTGCTTTTTAGCTCTTTGCCCTCTGAACCTGAACTTGCTGATAGGAAATTGCAGCCCATTTCCATATATTACACCCCGATGTGCTTTACTGTCTGCCACAGTCAAGAAGCCAGTACTGATTCTCTGGTGCATGGGAGATTTCCCCTGGCATAACATGTCAGATATTAGTTCACAAGTTTTGCATTGCTACAGCATGAAATCACAAATCTGGAACTTATTTTGATTTTGTGATTATTAGTAGTTTGATACTGGTAGCCAAGTAGAAAATAAAACTGTTATCCTGGAATACAGCAAAAATCACACGGAATGACCCCTTGCTGCAAAGTCTCCAGGTTAGCTTCTCATTTTCTCAGAGAATGGGAGAGGGTTCATTTCACAGGACTTTGCTGTCATCCGTCCCTGTGAGCAAAAGCAATCAGTGCAGCCATGTCTGGCTGTACAGGTGCCAGACAGAGCACTCCAGCTCACAGGGCCACCTTGGATGAGCTCACTACAGCACTAGGACATCCTGTTTTTTCATCACTCACTCTCTTTTGGTGGTTTATTGATAACACAAACACCTCCTTGTGAAGCCATAAGGCCTCTTGCTGTTAAGCACTAAGTTGTACTAGATAAGGGAGATCACAAAACTTGCACAACCTCTCACTTACAGTCCCCCCACTTCAAAGGGGTGTGAGGGAGTGTGTATGTGTGTGTTCTATTATAGCACACTCTCTCCTCAAACTGAAAAACTGGGGTAACCCCATGAATATAAGTTCGTACATGGATGTCTTGTTCAAAGAGATTTTTTTTAAGTAGGGCCTGTCTGTAGAGATAGGATAAGAGGTAACAGTTGTAACTGAAAGAGGATCAATTCAGACTACATATAAGAAGGAAATTCTTTATGATGGGGGTGGTGAAACACTGGAACAGGTTGCCCAGAGAAGCTACAGATGCCCCATCTCTGGAAACAGGCAATGTCAGGTTGCATGGCACTCCGAGCAAAATGGTCTAGTTGAAAATGTCCCTGCTAACAGAGGGATGTTGGACTAGATGACATTTAAAGGTCCTTTGCAACCCCAACGATTCTGTTATTCTAAGATTTTCATCAGGATAATTCTTTTAGAATATATGTTTTCTGGTTCCAATGTAAAACACTATAACCCTCACCTATACAGTATCAGGTGAGACTGCCACACTCTGGGCAACGAGTGGGTATAAACAGGACTGGAGAGGTTTCCCCTGAATTACTGTCCTCAGAGTGGAACTGGGAAGGAAGGAGGACTGTGAGTGTCCAGAAATAATATTATTTGCTTTAAAATTATGTAAAAATACCCAGGTGGATAAATTTGCCTCCCACAATTGCCTTGGATAGAGATCGAAGTGTAGACTTTAGCCTTACCTCTTGACTCATCACTTTTTCTATAAAAACCTGTATCTCTGGCCTACATATTTGCAACACTCCCTCCTCTGCCCTTTTACCATCAGCCCCCAACAGTGGCTGGCTTCCACAGGAATGAGAGCAGCTCATTTTTCTCCATTTTACTGCTGCCCATTTCTTAAGTAAGCCACCATTTTTCTTCTCATGGTATAGGGAGAATGAAGGTCTTTTTATTTCTTTCACCTACAAAGTTGGAGCAGTGTCAACTTAGTTCTCAGACAGCATGTCACAGCAGCAAATAAATAAGTAAACCTCAATGACCCCCTACAGCTTTCACAGGACTGTACTTCAGCATTTTATTTCTAAGACTATACTGCACTATCCACTGCAGATAATTGAAAAGGTCTGTTTCCATTTTGCTTCTGAAAACTCTGTATGACATTCAAAATATCTCATGTACATAAAACATGGGCAGGGAATTTAAATGTTTATAACACGGCTAGGTATTCATAAGGACTTAAAGAGAAATAGAATCCCTGAGCCCAAGCCCCCCGTGCATGGTTGCATTTCTAAGTCCGAATTTTTTTTTTCAGTACTTCTTGTTCATATGAAGTAAGCAATTTTTTTACCTCCTAGAACAATTTTTCCTTTTGTTTTTCTAGAGTTCATGAACAATGGGTTTGTAAATAGCAAGAAAAGTCGTTACAGCATGTGATTATAACCAGCAGCCAAACTTGTCTGGATGGTTTGTCACAGCCATAATGACACCAAGTGTGTTGCACTCAAAAGTGACAGATATGCCAGTTGGGTTCAGGCATCTGTGCTGTCACAATGGCTTCAAAGTTATGGGCCAGTTGCAGCACAGTTTACTATTGTGTAGGTGTGTTTGTGTGCAAGTTGTGGATTTCTAGGTGTGGCTTCTGGGCTATGGTAGTGAGTGGTGATGCAGTGCAGCTGTGAGCCACAGCCCTAAAGCCAGAGCATCCTGGGGAGATCAGAGGCAGAGCGCTACAGACACCCTCTTCCTTCTGTGCCTTTTTGGCCATGCTGGACAGGAAGAATACTGGCTATTTAAGAATTAAAGTTAGCATCAGATTAATAGTGAGAGGAAAGGTTACAATATCGGTTTTCAGCAGTACATATTAATGTAATACCTTTCAAAATGAAGAAGAAACCATTTTGAGCTCTTAACTACCTTACACATGGGCCTCATGCAATAGCTTTGGTTAATGGAGATCTTGATGAACTGACAGGCTACAGTGAACAGAAATACACAGAGTTTATTGGTCAGGGAAGTTAAAGGAGTGAGTCTGGAGTAACTCCCATTTTACTGCATACATCAGACAGACTCAAGTGGCTTCTTAACAGAAAATAGCATGGCTTACTTCTGCAATTGCTACCAGAATAGAAATAAATCAAAGAAAAATTATACCAGGAAACATATAGAACACTGTTCTTGAGGAAAGAGATCTGACACTAACTAAGTGGTATTCAGTGTATTTTAAATGGACTTAATCCTAGGAGCTGTGTGATGTCTCCCAGATATGCTACAATGAATGTAAGCATCTATTATTTCTATTAACAAAGTTTATCTGGAAGCCCCTAAAGATCTCAGAAGTTTTTATGGGCATAAGTTTGTTCTTTATTTCTTCCATTTGAAAAAAAATTTTCCCCTGAACATAGCTGAAGGGGAAACACTTATATCTTCACCATATAAAATAAAAATAAAAATAATTTGTAATGTTAAATATAATATTAGAACATTTTGAATTCATAGAAAGACTCAACCATCATTGTCTTCCACCTTGATAAGTGAGAAAAAGAAGCCTTGAAGATTTTGAGGAAGGGTCTGGAAAACACAAAGTACATCAGCACTTCAGTCTTATTTCCTGAGTAGACTGTCCCTACTCTTCATGCTCTTATAGGGTAATGTGCTGGGGCCAGACCCTTAGTCACTGTAGGAGACAGTGTTTTTCTAAAGCTGATGGAATCTCCTAGGAGCTGTCCTGACTTAAACCTACAGAGGATCTGACCTAATATACAAAATTACAAAAGATAATATGGTTGATGTAAAGAGGACATACATTTATATCCTTATTGGCCATCTGTCTGTTTGGCAGCAGCAACATTGACCTCAGGAAACGTGGCTGCAAAACAAAGATGTTGGTGGCATTTGTTTCTTAGGCAGTTCCAGATGAAGGCGTGAGCTTAGAGCTGCATAGCGAAAAGATACTCAAGTATCTCCTCTTAATAACATCCTTGCATTTCCTGCACCCAGTGGCTATGAGATTTGACCCTTTTATATGAAGGGTCCTTTTGTGAAAAAATAAAAATAATGTGTAATACTGCCACTTACTAACCAGAATATGGAAAAATAGCCCAGTTCATTCTACCTAATCTATAGTTATGCACATGCTGCTTGTCACTGCTCTGTCTTGAGCCTGATTCTGAACTGAAAAACAGTAGTATAAATACAGAATAGCTCCACTGATATGGGTAGAGATGGATAGGTTACTCTGAGTATAAGATGTTGCATTTTTACTTTCAAACTGTAAAGATCAGTATTTACTACCTTCTGTAAGGCAGGTAGTTTATTTAAATTTTTTACAGAATCCATTGCTTACTAGAATGTAAATATGAAATAGATGGCTATTAAATGCAGTTAGAGCAACTATTTTTCTGGAATTTCTAATTCTGTCTGGAAAGTTTGTCTGGGCAAAATTCAAGAACTTTTGCAGATATTTTAGGATCCTCAGTTATCAGGCCTAAAGAAGCAGCAGATCTGGTGACACTCATTAAGTACCTACAGCCCACCCAGACACATGCTTTTTATACTAGCAGAGCAGGCACTACATCATAAATGCACACAGATGTGTTTCTGAAAGGAAAACCTGGACAAACCCCCAGCAGTACTAATGAAATTATAATATTGCAGAGTACTGTAATCCAAAGCCTTTTTAAAAATATGTGGCATATAGTAAAGAAGTCTCTTAAAATGTGAAGTTTTCAATTCCTATAATATAGAAGCTATTAAAAAAAGAGAAAAAATAAGTTTATAATTTTATTTTGCTCTTTTGCTCTTTCTTTTCAATATTACAGTTTATTTAGTTCTGCCTTAGCTTTACCATCCTTGTTACAACATATCTCTGCAGATACTACGAGAACCTATGTTAGGGAATACTGTATAGGGAATCCTATTAATCTGTGGCATGTGCACCTGAAGAACTATGGCAGTCTTTAGAGGGCTGGATCAATAGCTTCCTCTCTCTTGTCTTGGTAAGCCAAAGGATAATTTGTTGCTTCTTCACTTTGTATTAGAAAGTTCATTTAATCGTTTCTTGCAGTGTCCACAGAAGATTTCTGGACTCACTATGACTACACAAGAGGTTTGCTGGTTCCTGTGTTCAGGGCAGTGTAGCTTAGAGCCCTTCATGCCGTTTGGAAGCTGGATACAAAGTCCTACATATGTGCATAAATCAGAATATGAAGCAAAGTTTCCCAACTGCAGCAGGTGCCCTTTCTGCCCTGAGTTCAACTGCAGTAGGAACAGAGTGGCTGCAGCTTCATGTACCCTCATGCATAGGAGTGTTGAAAATTACACCTGAACACCTCAACATTCACCTCACAACTGCAAAATCCACTAAAGTCACTAAAAGGCTTTCTTCTGACTTTACCAGCTTTGGTACCAGTCCAGTAAGGCAATTGAATTTATAAGCTTTGCAGAACTGTGTGCTCTAAATTACAAACAAAGTGTGTTGTTCATATTAGATCAATAGTAACAAAGGCTAAATCAGATAAATGAAGAGCTCATATTCAAATTAAAAACTGAATATACCTTTCTGTTCACTTTCTCTGAGAGAAAATATGGTACATCCATGGCAAGAGGACAGCTGGCCACGTTCATACTTAACTTTGAGTGCAAAAACTGTCACTGACTCACAGTGACCTTGCCCTGGCACTTGGGATGCCATCCATCTCAGAAGTGGGTAACAGAGAAGCAATGAGCAATGTGGTCAGCATTGAACCTGGGGTGGTAATTTTAGGAAAACAAGACTAAGATGGAAGGGGTGCAGGAGTATACTGTCCTACACCACACCCAACTTGCAATATAACAGGACTGTTGAGTGGAAATGCATATCAAAACTGCCTTGGCATTAGAAAACTTTGCAGAAAATAACCTGGTCTTGCATTTCAAACTCAAAGGGAATTGAGGTGCACGAACAGGCCGGAGAGCAGCACAACTGACAAACATTTGAGGTGGTTTTAAATAGACTAGCATGGATATCACAGGTGATGTGAGATAACAGCTGCCCTGCACAGAAACCATTGGGCACCTTTAGAGTTATGAATACATCAATGAAATGGTGCCCTCAGCTTCTGAAACAGCATTGCAGATCAGCACCATTTCTCTTGCACTGTCTTGCAACCTGCCAAGACATTTGAGACCTGAAGTATGAATTCACGACATAGTCATTATGAATATAAGAAAAGCTGGATGATGACATTTCCTGGCCCATAAAATCTGCTGCTCTATGACTACTCAAAAGTTCATTCGGTCTTGTGCTCTTGGGGAAACAAAGAATCTCCCAGCTCCCTTATATTAGCAGTCTGGACTATTCCTGTGCCAGCAACTGCCACCAAAGAATCACCCTTTGTAGCCACAGATGAACTTGTCCCTCAAGAATTTCATGAAACCTAGATATTACCCTACAGGCGACACAAAAGGAAATTGCTATATTGTTTAAAACACCTTTCAGCCCAAAAAAAAGAATCATGGTTTTAGAATGACTACCCCACTAATCCAGTCATTTCATATTTATGCAAGCAAGGGGCTTTGCTGATGGTAAGAAAGAGGTAAGATCATATCAAATGAGGCTTATGAAATTAACAACACATTTTTCTTGTGTTTCCTAGGTCAAAAAAATCAAAAAGCTAAAGATTTCACAACTTATTTGCCATGCAATTCTATCTTGGTGCTGTCAGTGTCTTTATGGTTTATTAGTTGGATCTTGCTACCAACTATTTTTAAAGAAGTATTATTACTTTGTGAGGGCAAACATTAAAAACTGCTTTTAAAGATCTCTTAAAAACATATGATTTTCAAAAGCTTCTTACAGGCTTATCAAGCTGCAAGATAGCTGAAATTAACTCTGCAGTATTCTCTCTGTGTTTCAAGACAGTGGCAAGTGAAGTTTTCAGTGATCTTTGGAATGAGAAGGAACATCTTACATGAATCAATGCACAAAGTTAGTTGGAGACCTCTTATCTTTTACATTCGTGCAAATTGGGAGACCATGTGATTTTTTTCACCCATGTGATTGGGTGACCTGTCAATTTTTTAACGTCAAGTCCCAGAGGTGAACCAGTATGGGATGATGTATCCAGGGTGACGTGTTCAGAAACCCAGACTTCAAGAAAATGACTGGACACCTACAAGGTGTGTGGTGCTTGTTCAGGACTTTTCTCCTTGATCCTCTGACTTGGAAGAAAGAAACATTCAACTTCTTAAAACTTTTGCTTTTTCCTCCAGTGCTTATATTTCCCTATGGAAGGAGCAGAAGAGACTGATGGAGTGAAAGTGAACTAGCAGTTCTTGTAGTCTTCCCAGAAATGTAAGTTATTCTGCAAATCCCTCCTTCACTGCTCTTCGCTGCAGCTAAGGAGGGTGGTGAAATTCACTGACTTGCAGTGAATCTGAAAATTCACTGGGGCCCAATAGGTATTAGTGAGTAAAATAAATGAAGTTGCATATAATTGTCCTCCCTGTCACCTGCCTCACAGGAGTCTCATCAGCATAAGGGTGAAGTGATAAAATTGGAGCAATATTCACCCTTTCTCTTGCAAAGATAATAAGAATCACATTCCTTCTGCACGCAGAGCAGAAACAGAAAACAATGCACTTGCCTCTACTGTATGGGTACTCCTTCCAACAGAATGGGAATTAACAACAAATTTGAAAAAGCCATGAATTGTGGTATTTTTCTTTTGCTGAATTCCCCAGAATTCATTCCCTCTCCCCCTTATCCACTGTAAATAAACTATAAAAGTCCAAACATGCACGGAGTTCACTGTAAAACCTGGATGGTTCTTTGTGATCCATATCTTCTTTCCTTGTTCTTTTCTCAATAACTGGAATGAAGGTACAGGTGTCTCCTCAGCAAGTTTGCTGACAACACAAAGTTGGGAGGAGTTGCTGATACCCTAGAGTGCTGTGCAGCCCTTCAGAAGGACCTCAACAGCCTAGAGAGGGGGCAGAGAACCGTCTGAAATTCAACAAGTGGAAACACAAGGTCCTGTACCTGGGAAGGATGGGGCTGACCAACTGGGAAGCAGTTCTGAGGAGAAGGACCTGGGACAAACTATCCATGAGCCAGCCATGTGCCCTTGTGGCCAAGAAGGCCAGTGGGGTTCACTGGGAATATTTTTGCCGGCAGATCGAGGGAGGTCATCCTACCCCTCTGCTCAGCCCTGCTGAGGCCTCACCTGGAGTCTGTGTCCGGTTCTGGGCTCCTCAGCATAAGAGACATGGAGCTCCTGCACCAGGTCCAGCAGAGGGCAAGAAAGACAATGAAGGGACTGGAGTATCTCTCTTACAAGGAAAGGCTGAAAGAGTTCATTCTCTTCAGCCTCAAGAAGAAATGACTGTGAAGCCACATAATCAACGTATATAAAGTACCTGAAGAAGAAGTGCCAAGAGAGTGGAGCCCGACTCTTCTTGGTGGTGCCAAGCAGTAGACAAGAGGCAATGGGCAGGAACTGATGCATGGGAAATTCCATCTGAACATAAGGAAAAACTTCTTTACTGTGTGGGTGACTGTGCACTGGAACAAGCTGCCAGAGAGGATGTGGAGTCTCCCATGCTGGAGATATTCAAGAACCATCTGAATGAAATTCTGTGCTATGTGCTTGGTTGTGGCCCTACTTGAGCAGGGAGGTTGGACCAGATAACACACTGTGGTCCTTTCTAACCTGACCCATTCTGTGATCCTGTGATTCTGAAATCCTGATCAGGACCATGAGGGAAATACCCCAGGAAATTAAATCATAAGCAGGAGCTGCGTGCCAGGCTGCAAAGTTAACACATGACAAGGTAGAAAGATGATACATATTATATTCAATAGAAAACCAATGCAAGATGATCTTACAAGTTACATTTTTTTGAGAGCAGCAGGACTGTAACGGGAAAACAAAAATGAAGATTGTGCCCTGTACTCCTCAAAGAGTTGTGGATCATTCATTTTTCTTGATATCACCATAAACACAAAAGACAGAGGAAAAGAAACCTATACATAATTTTCCAACACCTCCTACACTTACAAATAATAAATATGTAATATTTGGTGCAAGTAAACTTTATGAGTGTTTAAAGCAAGACTTAACGTTTGTAAAGGAGCTTGTTTCTTCCTTCTGCTGCTTTTCATTAAACTTAACAAGAGAACAATGTGTTCCATTAAATTACCAGGAATTTATTGACCTATCTGTGATGAAATGGTGAGAGACATGTATAACAATATACCTAGATTCTCAGGTGAGAACTTTTTTGAATTGTAGTCTTAGGTTTTTAAAACGGGAACCTACAAATTCACAAACAAGTCCAATAGAATAACTCAATAATTTCCTCATAAACAACATGGATAAGGTTTGGCTCTTAAAAGCTACCATTCAAGTCATGTT
>JAWWMP010000093.1:57659029-57670194 GCA_035047865.1 Dendrocincla tyrannina | reverse complement strand
CACAGTGGAGGCAACACTTGTATCAAGATGAAATAAGACTTTTTTTTTTCTTTTTTTTCTTTTTTTTTTTTTTTTTAAACCAGCTTTAATCTGAATTGCTTTTGTGAAGCAAAAATTTAAACAATGGTCACTATTTTGAAATGGCAAAATTTACTTCATCTCACACAAAATTTAGTCCATATCAGGGAGAGGGCTCATGTATTCTTCTGCTCAGTTGGAGAGCTTGTTTGGTGACTTCTTTACTGACTTAGCAGTTTTTCCATATTTTTAGAAGAACAGAGCCAAAGACATGTGTAAGGGAGGAGGAAAATAGCTGTAAGTGGAAAAGTAAACACAACATTGTCAGCTCAGCATTGTTTATCTACAGCCAAATCCTCACTAACTTCTTGTATTTGATACAGTTTTGCAGTCTATAGTCATAACACATGTGAGAGTGCTCCCCCTTGATTAATGGCTTCTTTGCATAGGACTGGAGTCATTGCTTCCTTTGCCATCAAAGCATTTGGGACAATATCAAACTTTCTGTGCCTGATGGACCAGAAGGGATAATGACCATGTTTGTACAAAATGTGTTTAATTGTATTTTTTATATAAATTGTTTCCATATTCTTTATGATCAGAGCAAATCTTCATGCCCTCTGAGGTATTCACCAGACCCATCTGCAAAGGATGGGGCGTCATCACTGAAGCAGATCTCCAGAGCACATCCAAGGAGTGGATATGTCACGCCTCCCTTGCTTGCAGATTCTCCATCCAGTGGGCTGCAGGGAGGGTTGGCTCTGTTGTGGTTTTGCACTGTGCATGGTGCTACCAGATCAACAGAGATTTCATGCTGAATTTTGAGAAAAGGTTTTTCTGACCTGGATTGTAGGAGAAACTGCAAATACTCAGAGAGTTTTACCCTTGAAAACTATTTTTATTTTTAATAGTCTAAACATGACCTTTGACATAAAGACATAAATATTTAGACCAGTATTAGTATCTCTTTTTGGTGTGCCTAATACACGATGCTCTATAAAATTATGTGAAATACATCAAGGCCACGTTTATCTCAAAACAGTTCATCAGGAAAGCAGCAATGTGTGTTGCAGCAGTTGTGATCAGCTGGCAAACCGCTTTGGTACGGTGTTGCAGCACAGTTGTTCAAAGCCATGACATCTCCTGCAGCTCAGTGCCATAAACATTGCTTGTGTCAGATCCTGCAGTCACTTTGTGAAGGGAAAATTCAGTCCAAAAATGGACATTTTTTACTTTCTGCCGGGTTGTGTGAAACTCAGACTCTGACAATGAGAAGGGACTCTGAATTCCCAGATGCACATCACTAAGCTCTCAGGTCAGGAGTGGTGACAGCAGAGGACTGTGTACTGCCATACTGCATGAGATGCTCCTCTCTGCCTTGCCCTGTCCTCCCCAGGAAATAACTCTGTGCATGGGTCAGGGCTGCCACAGGCTTTTATTCTCCTCTTTGCTCCTTGTTCGGGTGCAAGGCAGCTCTGTCCCTGGGTGAGTGCCATGTGCTGCTTTTTGTGTGGTTTTGTCACAGAGAGGGCAGGAGGCAGTGGTGTGGTGAGCACTGAGCTACCTGTGAGGCTGCTTGCAAAGATGGTACCAATGGTGCTTACACCCCATTCCCAAGCATGCAACCAGCTACTGCCCTTGTTGTGTTAGGGGAGTTCCCTAACTTCTAGGGAGTTTCGTTGAAATTCTAGTGAGAATTAAACAAGGAGGATAGAAATATAGGCCTCTCTGACTCCTTGTTTTTATTTTCCCTGGCTTAGGCCTAGGCTTTGTGTTTACTCCTCCAGTGACAATTTATAGACCAGTGTTAACTGAGGTCAGCATTTGGCTTTCTGTGTCTCTTTTGTCAGCTGCAACCTGGAGATAGTAGTGTTTTCTAGAGCTGAGTGAATAATTCATGATGTGGCTCCTTATTAAACAGATGTTGCCTCTCTGTTTGCAGATAGCCTGCAAATGGATTTCATTTTGTTAAAATTTATTTGTTTCAAATTAATCACCAAATACTTTCAGTAAATAATTTTATTGGCCTAAAGTGCATTCAGAACATGAATTTGAAGCCTCCCTTACATGACTATTTGTCATTGTGGGTTAAAATTTGTTATTTTAGTGACTACACCTTTTAGCAAACTTACCTCACAGAACTTCCCCAGAAATAATGCAAGGATGCCATGAATATGTTAAGAGTGAGTGTTTAGGGGATATTCTTTCTTCATTATTACTAATGAGGTGTAATGCTAATCTGTCTCACTGGATGTTGTGAAGATTGGAAAGGTATTTTTTGAATGTGGAATGCTTCTTAAGTGGACAGTGATATCCCAGCCCTGGCTGCTTGCCCCTGCCACTCCTTTCAGTAGCAGGTGGTATGTGGTGGTGTATGTTTCCAGCTACTGCTGAGTGCAGGGCAGAAGGTGAGCACAAGAGGTGGCACTCTGCTGTGCTCAGAGCTCCTGGACCAAGCAGGTCTTGGGACTAAGTCTGTGCTAATGAAGAAAATGGGTGGAGGGAACATGGCACGGTTTGGCTCTCATCTGTACAGCTGAACTCCTTTCTTTCCCTTCGCTTCCCCAAAGATGTCCATACTGGAGTGGTTCATGAGCTGTGGTGTCCTCCAGACCATTCCTGGGAGATTTTCCCAGGAGGCTGAATTTGTGCCACAGGCTGTACAAGCAGTATGGATGTATGAATGTCTCTGTCTTCGGGTCTTGGGTAGCATCTGGCATCTCAGGAGCACATTTAAAAACCTACAGTTGCTCAATGCCATTGGTTGAAGCACTGTGTGCTCCTGAGCTGACCAACAGCTTCTCTAATGAGAAGAGCAGCTGTCACCCTTTGCTCCCTCTTTCCTGGTATTCCACTGCCACCTTGGAAGGCAGAGGTACAAAGGGAAAAGGGGCATCCAAGTCAAATCTCAATAGTGGGTTATATTTGATGGTTCGGAATGAGGGGCATCATAGGTCTATTCTTCAAATCCATACCTGCCAGGTAGCTAAAGGAGTTGTGCTATGGCTATTTATACAATGTCATTTTGTTTTTAGCAGATAGGCTGGGGCCTCCTGTCGATATACTGCTGGATTCACTGAACTGCACAGCGTTCAGTGTGCAATGGAAGATGCCAAAGCAGCATGCGAGCACTATCACGGGATACACAGTAAGTGATCCTTCTGCTCCATGACCTCAGACAACACGTGTGGCACAGCTAAGTAAGTGGGAGAGCCTGCTCTCGCAATTGCCCAGAGAGCAGTCAGGAGACAGTGGGCTTGAAGGGATTGAACTGTAACTTTAAGAAACAAGCAGTTCATTTTTTAGAAACAAGCTATGATGGGAATTTGGGTTGGATGCCAAGGGCTTGCAGGGGATATAGATTGCTCTTCTGTTGTGCTCTGCCTGCGAGAGTCTCAATGCTTTCTGCAGCTGATAAAACAGTAGAGCAGGGCAGGTCGATACTACACTGTGCAAGTGAAGGGCCATTCAGATTCTTTGACTTGAACTTCTGGCCTGAGGATTGCTTTATCAGGAATATCTTATGCAAACTAAGCCTCCAAAACTTCCCATACTGGCAGCAGGTACAAGAAAAGGAGTGTTTCATGGAGTCTCTTCTCCTGATAGGTACTATACTGCGTAGCATCCCTGGGAGCCCAACTACAGCCTTAAATATCAAAAGGGTTTTTGTTTTATTCCACCCTACCTCAGAGGTGAGTTTCTGTTAAAGAAGCTGAGTGATTTTTCTGTTATAACCAGCAATTTCATAAGGGAGTCTCTGACTCCCACCAAGCCACCACATTATCCTTCTGCCTAGAGGGCAAAACAGAATGGCTGGACTAAACTGGTTAGGATGTTTTAGTGTGCAAGAAGACAAGCAATGAGCATTAATTTGCTCTTCAGTCTTTTTTGTTAGATATTGCTTTAACCGAGGTATTCCATGGCAATGAATTTCAGTCCCAAAATGGAAGTTAGTCAGTGGGAAATTAGCACCAAAGGTGTGGGATGTTGACTAGAATGTGTTGTTTTCCCCTCCAAGAAAGAAAAAACAAAACCCAAACAAACAGCAGTTGTTTTTATTAGCATTTTCAGTGGAGGGATTTGAAATTTTCAGGGAAAAGCCCCCCAACATTCGGTTTTATATAAAAAGATGGGAAGCAGCATACTTCTGACTACCTGTATGATTAATGTACACTAAAAGAGTGAGAAAATTCCTTGCAATAGGTATTTTTGGTACCTTCATCCCATAGTCTTGTAAATGACACAAGTGCGTCCCAGCTGCAGGGTTGGTTTTATTTTTCTGAAAGTGCTTGTAGTCTAGAACTTGAGAAGCTCTTGGCCAGGACCTACCTTCATTGGCATCTGTGTGTAGCTGGGTGCAGGCTTCTGTGTGAAAACAGAGGTTCTGTGAGTCAGTGGTTAAGTGATAAACAATTTTCACTGTTCATGCACTAGATCAAGCATCTGAACTTCAGTTTATTTTTAAGCCTTGAGCTCATGTGTACCATGATAATAAAACCAATGACAAAGAGCATTGATAGTGCTGTACCCAAATAATCTTCACTGTATTAGCTTTTGACCCTCTGGCATCTCAGGGCCTCTGTTCACAGGAAAAAAAGACTCTCAGTCTCCAGTACATGGCAACAGAAATGGAGAGACATTTTATGACAGAGCAATTTTTATAATGTCATAATTGTGTAATGTCAGCATCTTCCTTATATGAAGTAAGGTGTCTAACTTGTGCAGACTAGTCCCACAACTCTTTAGCTCTCCATGGTGACCATAGACAAATGATGCACAATTAAAGTCAGTTCAAGTCTGCCCTAAAATCTAGGATGTGTTTTATATCAGTTCAGCGTATACACTCTTTGATGGTGTCCTTTGGTCGCACTGACAGCTTCTAGCCAGTATGGAGATGTTAAAGGACTTTAACTTTGCATGCAATTGAAAAAGTAGGGGATCCTGGGCTCAAATGCTGTCCACATGATAACAGTACACTCATTTTTTAATTTTTAATTTGAAGACTTGAGATACTGCTTTAACTGATTTGACTCTATGTTCTTCCAAAGGTCTTTTACTCAGAAGTTGAAGGTGACAAAGCAGTTAAACAGCTCTCACACGATGTTCCTCTGAGCCTGGATATGATTAGCATGGTGAGTATTTTTTCTCATCAACAGTCAGAGCACTGAAGCAGAACATACAAGTTCATACTTGCAAATGTCTCCTTGTTGTCTGACTATTTTATCATGTAAAACTACTGGGATTTGCTTGCATCTTTCTAGTACTGACCTTTGACATCTGCTGAAATAGAACTTTTAATTTTCAATATGCATTTTCTGTCCATTCTGACACATGGAAGGGGTGGAATTGCCTGAGTCTATGTATGCACAGTTACAGTTGCAATGTCAGTGTATGTATTACAGTGTCTTGACACAGTTTTGTGGGTTAACACACAGAGTTCTCAGCACATTTTTTTCTCTGTGTGAGAATGTGACCTCCTAAAATATGGCTGCTTTAGTTGCACGTCTCCAGGTTCATGTCCTGGAAGAGTCCCTCAACTTCTGGGTTGGTGTTTTTTTTGCTTGGTTCGTTATTGGCTTTGTTCTTGAAAGCACTATTTCTTCTCATTGCTTTTAATTTCTTTTTTTTTTTAGTTATGTTCATTATATCTATCCTTTACGTTCTTATTTTGGTGTGTTGTTTTTTTCTTTTCATTCTCACCTTCTCTTTTCTCCTTTCCTTTTTCTGTCCCACTTCTTCATTTACACATTCATTTTTTGCCTTCTTATCTCTCTCTTGACTTCTTTTTTTCTTAAAAACATTCTTGCTAGTAGTGTCAAAAAAGGTCAAACAACACATTGTTTTTTTACCTTAATCCTGACAACAGTAACTCTTACTCACTGGGAGAAGAGAATCTGTATCCCAATACTCATGCAGATGATTAGCAACCACGTAGACTACTATATCCTGCAATATTGGCCTTGGTTTAATTCCCTGACTCATTATTTATGTGCTTTTGCTATCCCTTATTAGTATGTTAGTTCATTGACAAGTCCTGTTTTGCTTTTTCCCAGGGCCAACTTGAAGGACAAGCAATTTTTGTAAGTATTGCTTCACATGAGACTTGGTCACAGCTGTGATTTAAAATGGAATAGAATGTTACTGACCCGGTTTTTCCACAAGTCCACCCACAAATGTTGATTACAGTGAGCACTTAGATCTTTTGTGGACAAAATGCAGCAAGTAGTAGCTAAAGTGCAAAATCCAGAGGCAAAGCAGCTCCCTTTTTAGCAATGGATAAACAATATTTCTTCATCATAGGTATTTATGATTGCCTTGTTTTGCTGGAGTAAATTTGTGTAAAGAATGAGATATATCCAGGCAGTGAGGACTTAGAGCTGATGGGGACAGTTGAGTACTGAGACACAGAGTAAAAGAGAAGAACAAAGTCTGGTGCTTGGAGAGGAGATGGAGATGGAAAAACTTGAGCCAGTCCAGCAAGAGTTGAGCAGGAGGAGGAACACAGGAAGAGGTGAGCCATGCAATGCCCAGGAGAGAGTGGGAGTGTAGCTAGTAGTATAAAACAAATTTGAAATAAATACTGACTCTTTTAATGGCTTTGCAGCTGGTAAATTAATCAGATTGATTATTTCCAGTCCTACACTCAGTCCAGTCTAATTCCTATGAGCAGTAAACAGGTTGGGTTTATTGTAAGGGGAAAGCAAGTAAGAGGTGCTTGGGCTTGGGTAGAATAAGGGCAGCAATTTCAGTATTTAACTGAAATCCCTAACATCAACAGCCTCTTGTGAATTTTTGTTTTCTGAGAGCTATGGTAGGAATGGAGCAATCTTATGAAGTTGGTGGATCTCTCACAACTTTCATGGTCTGAATTAAGGGAAGTTTGGTTTGATTATAGGAGGCTGATGTCAGGATGAGACCTTGGGATGCACTTGAACCAGGACTATCTCGTTCAATCCTAGCTGAACGGAGTCTGGACTGTGGCATTTGAGAGCTGAAGTTCCATGCTGGGCCCTTTTTTCTGCTTGATAAAAATAACACTTCTGAGGGGTACTTGTGGAGAAGTATGACTGGCTGGGATTAATCAGCTCCCAGCTGTCATTAATCCTCAGGAAGTGATGTTCTCACTGAAATGCTTTCTGTTATATTCATACCAAACTCAACAGAAATCTGCAATGATGTTGTGGTTAAGTCTGTGTAGTTCATGTTTCTGTCACTAAGCTTCCTCTTCTGGTTCTGGGTAGGACCCTGCTGCTTTCTTGGAGGCTTCTCTGGACTGTGTGGGACTGTTGTAGGAAGAGCTGATTTGCATTGCCTGTTTCTGTGGATGTGTGTGTGCATGTGCCTGTGTGTTAGCAAAGTGGATAATATATTATAGCTCTATCATATCCTAATGAAATAGAGAACATGTAAGGGACAGCAGCTAGGAGAAATGCAGATGCAGTATGATTTAGTAAGGTGGTTGTTCTAACTGAGAATGGTATTCAGGAACTTGAGCACAAATAGTTAAAAAAGAAGAAAAGTCAATAAAAATTAATAGACTTTAAAGGTGAAAGGTTTTAGATTGGGCACAGAGCCCTGGGGAGCAACAGTGCTCCTTATCAAATCACTAAACACACCAGTACAAAATGGGAAGTGACCAACTGAGATCAGTAGTGCAGGGAGGAATTGTTGTCAGGGAATACAGTGTCATTAAATCCAGCTCAGTCCCTGCAGCTGTGCTGTAATCCAGGGTTTGATGGTTTTTTGGATTAAGACAAGACAGAAAACAGACTTTCTTTGGAAAATAATTTGTAATCATGGTTTCTGTGAGGCAGCCTACTGTACAGCCTTACCAACAGTTTCAACCCACTTGGAGGGAGGGCAAGCTCTGTGACAGGGCAGGGAGGAATATGTGGTTATTCTATGTACAGTTGACTCCCCTACCACAGAAAAGGCTTCACATTGGTTCATCCCATTCAACGATGTGAGATTGTAATGAAAACAGCAAATGCCATTTTTCAGAGTTTTAGCAAGAGTATTGTGTAAGGCAAGAAAGTGAGATTGGTGACTAGTGAAGCCTCATTGGTAATGTAATAACCAGTTTGGGTTATCATGCTTCAAAATTCAGAGGCAGTCTGAGTGGAGGAAGGATTACAGAAATGATGGCAATGTAGCTCTTCCATATACCACCTAAATTAATTATCTGTGAAGCCACTCTGTCTCTTCTGGGAGGAGAAAACTTGGGTTTAAGACCAGTCTTACAGATATAAGGAAAAAAAGAGATGAAATATGTACTCACAGGCTAGTGAACAGTGGGGTACAAGGAAATGAGTTTCTTCTCCAGAACCTGATTTGAAAATGTTCTGGTGTGAGGTGGGTATTCTTTGTGATTGCTACAGGTCAGGGTAGTTTGATGGTGTCATGAATCTTTACTTATCCACTGATGTCCTGATCCTTGAAAATTAGAATATATTGGTCTCAGGGATACCCACTGTATGTCCCACAGCTGTGTTCCTGGAGAGGATGTTGCCACAAGGAGACAGGTAGCCATGTGTGTAAGGCATGAGTGCACCTTCCTGAGGTTTTGAGAGTACACATGTTGAATTTAAAATACCTAAGTAGATATTAGGACTTTGATCTAGACAGGCCATGCACTCAGTGAGATTCCTTTTGTTTAGTTTGGTGTAGACTTGAGCCTGGAGGTAATAATACGAGGGAAGCACATGAACATCCAACTCTCTGCAGGGGTCAAGTTCCTGAATAGTGTGAAAACAATAAAATGAAAAATGAAGGACTTTTTTCTCAGAAGAATTAATGTCATAAAGAGGAATACTGGCAGGAACAAATGCCCACAGTTTAAATGCAGTCCGTATGTATGGCATGGAGGATAGAAAGGCAGGAGCAGGGTCGCTAGTATTGTCACTGGGAGGAGGTGCAGGGTTTTCAGCAACCAGCTTCTCAGGTCACATTTTGGAAGATCTCATTCACTTCAGCTATGAGACTGAAAGACGCAGATTAATCTTTCAGAGTGAGTGTCCTTGCTGCCTCTCTTTGGACAGTTACTTTTCCAGCATTGTTACCATCTGTCTCTAGTTCATTCAGATAATTCAAGTAGATCAAGGGTGAATGATGGAAAAACAGGATAATGGTCAGGTGGTCCATGCTCATAGGAAATCAGTGCTGGAGCTCCAAAACCACAGCCAGAGAAATGACAAATGGCAGGGTGTTGCCTGACAGTGTTGTAGTAATAACATAAGTTCCCCAAAGAGTAGAGAGGGAGAGTTTTTTGCAAAAGACCATCATAAAGAAATTTAGCAGTTCATGCAATTCTAGGTTTGTCTGCTATTTTACTGCAACTGGAAATACAGATTTAAGTTCTGTTCCAGTATGAAGAGAAAAGAGACCTCTTCATTTTTACATGTACTATGACTAATGTGTTTAATATCAGAGAATGAAAACTGGAAGAAAAACCTCTGTAAAACAGTTTTTTGTAAGAGCATTTTTTTCTCACCCAAGAACAGTCTGTGGTGTAGAATGTGGTGTTTCTGTTTACTTGTATGTGCTGTCAAAATTCCTAAGTCTGGTATTAACACAGATACTGCAGGTAGGCTGCAGGTGAAGAATACTGAATCTCTGTACACATGTAGATATGCTCCATTAAAGATCGTATATGAATGTCTCAGGCTGATCCATGCTATGTTTGGCAGACAGTGATGAAATGTAATGTTTTCATGACATTTTCTAATTTCTGGGAGGCTTGAGCAGGCTCCTCTGAACAGCACAAGGTCTGCACATGGAGTGGAGCATCACCTCACTTATGGTAGCTGTCTCTGGGTTAATCTTTCTGTGTTTATAGCAGAAGGACAAATAAGGGAAATGCTCACTTCAGGTCAAGGCTGATAGCTGGGCTCGTAAAATTATGAGAGGCAATGGGATGGGGCTCTGCTCCATGAGAAGTTGAAGATCATCAGTTCACACTGCATCAAATTGCTTCATTCTCAGGAGCTTTTATGGCCTATGAATTTAAAACAAAAATAACAACAAACAAACAAAAAAAAAAGAGAAAATGCACCAGGCTGATACCAAATATCAGCAATTGGCTCAAGGGAGGGAACAGTATGTGCCTTTGACTTCACCAGTGAAAAAACTGGATAGTGTGTGCAAATGATCTGCAACATTATGAGTTATGTTGAGAAATGGGTCCAGGTCATCCCTGTGGATTCCCCTGGGGCGAAGCTGCAGCTTGAGAGGAAACACGTGTTGCTATTTGTGTTTGTTGTTTTTGAGCTGTTCTGGGCTGGGGACAGTCTTCCTAGGAGAGTACATGGAAGATCCATGGAAGATCCTTGAACTCCAGCTCACAGCAGCACCCCCAGTTGCAAGGAAGAGCATTCACACTGTGCATGTCTCCTCTTGGCTCTGGCAGGATGTTGTTATTGGTGATCTGAAGCCGGGCACTCCACATCGCGTTAGTGTTGGAGCGTATGGCTGGGCAGGAAAAGGACGACCCAGCATGCCCAGAGAGGTGACAACCTTATCCCAAGGTAATACTGGCTGCAGGGCTCTGTTGCAAAATTGGCAGGGCATGTGTCTATAACACTCACACCTAAATCTCTTGCGGGCAGTACTGTAATATTTAACTATTTTTTTACACAAATGTAGGGTTTCAGAGGGGCAAGAGGTGAGGGGAAAAACCTATGAATTTGATTCCCAGGTCTGTGGGAGTTGGGTTGTTGTGTGTAGTAACCCAGCTGCTTGTCTAATGCTATTCCTTTGCACTTCTTTTGGCTTAGATAAGTGCATGGCCCCTGAGCCTCCCTATCAGCCCCAGATTGTGGTAGTTTCTGATTCAGAAGTTGCAGTGTCCTGGAAGCCTGGAGCAAGTGAAGGAAGTTCTCCCATCCAGTACTACACGGTGGAATTCATCAGGCAAGTTTGCCAGTGGAGTCTGAGTTTCGGTGTTTGTTCACTACAGTGGGGTTATTTTTTGGTTTGTTTTGGTTTTTTAACCTAAAGTGCATTATTAAACTACATATGGATTCTTTTAATAACTTACGGTGTGTAGTACACTTAGTTTCCCTCTCAATATTGTTGAACTACCATGAAAATTTAAAGACAAAACCAGAAATAATACAACTTGTTATAAAATCACCAATAAGTTGTACTTT
>JAWWMP010000093.1:57647255-57658929 GCA_035047865.1 Dendrocincla tyrannina | reverse complement strand
GAGTGAATGAACTTTTAAGTTTCTCCTGTCATCAAATGCTGTCACACCATACTGACAAAAGAGTGTGAGGCAGAGCAATTCCCCTGCACGAAGAGTACTGTGGGCTGCTATAGGAAATAATCCAGGGACTGAAAATACAGTATGTTAGACAGTTTTACTTGACGAAAGTTACACAATCAAAATCATCACAGTTGGAAGAGACCTTCAAAATTATCCAGTCCAATTGTCAACCCAGCACTGCCACTATAGCCCCTAAACCACTATACTGTATCACCCAGCACCAGTTACAGACACCTTTTGAACACAAAGTCATTTGGGTCTTGAGCTTGCAGATTTAGACTTGCCTTGTTATGCTACTGCTAATCAAATTTACATGAAATGGTGGCCTCTCTGTTTAGATTTGGGGGGAAGATGGAGTGTAGATAGGAATTTTTTTTGATGTGTTTTTATGTTGAACTCTAAAATTCGCAGCAACGGAACTGAACTGTTAAAATTTGACAATCAAGTTGCTTTTATAAGCTGCAAGAGAAGGGTCAGGAGGAGATGATTATACCTGCAAGCACAAACAAGTATTTGTACTTGACTGTCCATATGCTTGTGTGAGCTCCTGTCTGCATACAAAGCTATTTATTTTCATTTGCTTGCCCCTGTGTTTACTTTTACAGTGAATGCAAAATTCAGCCTTTGGAAGTTTAATCCTTTGGGTGAATACTTGATGACAGGTTTTAGTTGAGGCTCCTGGATCAGGAAAGAGAATTGCTTCTTTAACTACTCTGATCTGTAATGGTCAAAAAAAAATTGTTCTCCAGGAAAACAGTCATTTTTTACAAAGAATTGTTGTTGGAACAAACAGGAAGAACTATTGATTTTCAAAGTGAGTGCTCAAACTATAGTTGCAATCTAGAAGATATTGGTATCACAAAACATATTCCCAGGCTGAAAACCTACTTGTGAACTGAAGTACTTTGTGTTTGGATCAAAATGCCCCATTATTTAGTGGGAAGCCATCCAGTGTTCATTGCACTGTGAGGCAGGATGTAAGGGCTGAAGATGCTGATCTCCCTCGTGTGATGTCTGCTGTAGATTTACCATGAAATTTCTCCAATATCTATTTTTTGAACACAATTTTTATCTGAGCCTTTCGCTCTCTTGCCATCTCTTCTCCCTTCAGTGTATGGGGATGGGATTTTATTGAGTTCTGATTGAGAGCACTTCTACAGGCTCCATGCTTTTACTGAAGAGTGGAGGCTGAAGGTTTGTGTACACTTCTTCATAGCACCTGGAGCCTGCTAATGGAAGAAGTGGGCACCATCATCTCCATCTGACCTGCTGAAAGTGCACCCTTGAATGTTTTTGTTCAGCCAGGGGATGGAAGCTCCCTTCACTGTTTAGGTCTAAAGATGAGAGTGAAATTTCAGTGTTTCGTTGGTTTTAGACTTTGGGAAAGAATTTGCTAACAGCACAATGTTTTGATTACGCTGTTTAGTTTGAGTTTTAAAGCTCAGCTGGAAGTGCATTTGTTAATTTTGGGATTATGCTCTCTTAGACTTGGAAGCTTGATTATATATCTGGAGAAAGTTCAGTGAGCCATAAGCCCTAATGGCAGTTAGAGGTAAACATTTAACTTTAAGCTTTGTTGTCTTTTGCTGCATATAGTTTTAATTACTATAAAATGTATTACCATGAATTAAAGCTGTTAAATTAAGACAATGTAAAACTAAAACAAATTCGTTTAAGTAAATTTAGAATTGAGTCCTCTATGTCAAAGAAATACAATATTATCCTGTGCTTTTGCAAAATTAATGACTCTCTTGTATTAATCTGTAATTTCTCTTGGGTGTGGCACAAACATTTAAAAAGTATGATATTGTTGAAACCATTTCCACCTCCTTAGAACTAACTTTAGGATTTTAACCCTAGAAAAAACATATTGGGAGAAAACCCTCTTTTCGGTTGCTCAACTGTGATACTGTGGATTAAAACCTTGTGCGAATTCTGTGCATTAATTCTTTTTACATACCAAGCTAATCAGAACCAGCAGCCTGTCTCCACTCAGGGTCTAAATGTGGTGCTTGATTTAGGCACTTTGCAGTGGGTTTCCCTTGGAACTCTTTGGTTCACTGTAGGCAGTGGAGGGCTGCAAGTCGTTTCAGATGTAGGATAAGCTGGGCTACCTCAGGCTCTGCTCTGCTGCTGACTTTTAGAGGATGCTAAGGAGACCACAAGCCCAGCTTGTCTAAATGCTGAAAATCAGGGGGGAGACTGTGGGACTGAGAACGAGTTTAGAAAATTGTCCACTTTTCCTTTCCTCAGAGTTGACCTGGCATTTAGGTTGATATATATTGTAGAAACTGTCTATAATAATGCTAAATAATAATAGTTACTGAAAATAACATCCTATAGTGTGTTACATCCAACAGTAATTTTTTCTGTAGTGAATGAGAATGTATTGTACTTGTCATTGTATTTATTGTTTGTAGGACTATTTTTAAAGAGTGTTTGTAGGGATGAATTTGCCACTTTAGATGAGTATAAACATGGCACAAAAGAACCATCAGAAACCTTATACAGATTGGATTGCTAGCAGGTGCTTCACTCCTGAGTCATTTCCAGGTGATTTTAAAGGAGGTTCAAGTGAGTATAAAATTGCTGCTCTCTGCATCAGAAAGATTTTCTTTCTCAGGCTGAGGCAGTCTCCAGGCTACAACATAAAGCAATAATCCAAGTATTTTGGCTACGTATGGCATGGAATTCTGACCTTGGTTTATATCCATCCAGTCCTAATGACTTTAGCCATAGATTTATTATCTCAAAATAACTGTAACTTGGTCACTGGCAAGATTCTTCCTGCATGGCATTTAGGCACTGGAGATGCACAACTGTAGCTTCAAGAGCAGAGATGTCCATGGAAGTTGTCTGATTTCCCCATGCATAGTTACAATGTCTGGCATCACCCTATGAGGTCTGGGCCAGGAGGACCCTGCCCAGGGGAATGTAGTGCTGTGGAAAGATGGGAAAAGTGGTATCAAAATGAGCCCTTCCAGTGTAAAAGTTGACAACGAAATGAAATTTGTGACAAAAGAAAACGAACATGGAGACGGTTCTCAACAAAATGTTCCCATCTTAGGGAACCTGAGAGCTGGCTGGCCTTGAATGCAGTCACCAGCTGAGTTTGTTGTGCTCCTTTCCCCATCTGTTCGCCATGTTTTCATCTTGTACTGATTTGTTCACACAGGGAATGTTCTGGAGAAGTAGCAAAGGTCAAGTGATAAATCTCCCTCATTCCCTCTCCTTCAGCTGGAGATGCTTACATGTTTGCAGGAATTTCCTTTATTATAAACTTCTGCAGAAGGAAGTGTTGTGAGAGACAGGGTATTTGAAGGCTAGACTGTGGTTTGTGTTATCTCCTAAATCTGTGTAAGGTGCAATGCCTCCTTTGGGTTCCTTCATCAGAGGTGTGTGTTTCGCTTTAGGCACAGACATTGGCAAGTTCTGTTGCAAAGAGTCTGTGGGGCAGCTCTTGAGCTAGCAGGAATTCCTTGGACAGGAATTGGAGCCAAAAAAGGATGTGTACAGGAAAATTGAAAACACTACTAAGCAAGCCTGTGGAAGGAAGCGATGTTAACAGTTTTTGTTTGGAAAACATTATATATTTTCATTTTGGCTCAGGCATCAAAAGCTCAGAAGAGGGAAGCAATGGAGAAATAGCCAAAATAAATTCTCTCCTGTCAACCAGGAAATGGTGGTGGAGGGTGACTTAAGATAGTCTGCTTAGCCGTCATTACATATTGTGCGTTTGTCTGATTTTATTTTTAGTAAGACAATGAAATACTCGTGTTCTGTGTGCCACTGCACACAGCAGTGTGTGCTGGGAGCTGTTGCTTTGCCACTGCATTTGCGAGCTGGCACGAAGCAGTGGAACCTCAGTGATCAATAAATCTTGTATTGACTGGTAAAAGAAAACATACATTAACTTTGGCATTTCCTTCCAGCTGAAAATAAACAAATACAAAATTCCTGCCTTGTGCTATAATTTTCATTCAAATACTGTTGGAGACATTTGCAGCTAGTCCTGTGTAAACAGTGGTAGATTCAGGGAGCACTGGGAGGTTATTTCCTGTAATAAATATCACACGGACAGTGGAATAATTTTCTCTGAAAGCCATTTCTGCCCCTACTTTACTTTCATAAACTTTAATTTGAATATTTTGGGTGGCCTAGAGTGAATGTTTACATTTTTTTTTTGCTTGTGTTTGTTTATCTTTTTATTCTGTTCTTTCTTTGATAAGAAGAGGCCACTTTTAGAAAGAGTGGAAATAGTGTGAAAGCATCAGAATGCCCTCTCAAAGTAGCCCACCCCTTTCTGATGTCCCTCTGTGTATGAACTTTGATCTTTTGATACCAAACTGCCATGTGAATGGTTATACTGGTTTCAGATGGATATAATGGCACTTAGGAAAGCATTTATTGGCAGATGGCTTCCAGTATGATTCAGGAGTTAACCAGGCATTGTCCAAAGGCAGACAAAGAATGTTGTTGCAAAATCTGTGTATATAGGCTATGTTCTCTGCATGACTGTTCTGGGAGGTTTAAGTTGTCTTTGTGGTTGGGTCTTTTTTTTTGTTTCTTTGTTTTTTTTCTGAAGAGAAGACTTTGGATCCAGATTTTTCTGTGTGCATGGATTAACCTGATTGCCTGGGAGATCAAATGTTAGATTCTCATCTTACTAATGCTTGTATATGTTTAAAAGGACTTACTGGCATTAGAGCAAAAACTCTAAGGAATAATTCAGGATCTTTCCCTCCATTGCAAAGTATTGCTTTACATAGCCGCACAAGGGATTCGGGACTGCAGGTAATAGACCTCCACTTGAAAACTCTTCACCCATAATCTGTGAAACAGGTAAACAGAGCTGGATTTGTCAGTCAGTTCTTTAAATAACTTATCTGGCTTTATAAGCGAAATCTGAATATTGAGTTTGCATGATTACCCAGTTTTGATGTCAGAGGCTTCACAGCTTAGTGATGGTTGGTTGCACAGTCTGGTCCTTTAAGAGTGAAGGGTTTCAGTGATAATTTAGTAGACTTCTGTCCCATTTACTTGTGTATTTCCCAGAAAAGTTTAAAGGCAGTTAATTTATACAGCCAGCTTTAATTATTTATGATCTGGTCTTTGTTTGATCCTCAAGGCCAGACCTTGACAGCAATTGGACGGTAATAAGAGAGCAGATCCAGATGGAGTCCATGGTTCTCAAGGGACTTCTCCCAAACACCAAGTATCAGTTTGCTGTCCGAGCAGCAAACTCCTATGGATCAAGCCCTGCCAGTGCACCGAGTGATGTCTTCCGAACATTCAGTGAGTAGAACCACCTTTTAGTAATTAAAGCCATATAAAAATTAAGTATATCTGTAAATAAAGTGTATCTGTGGTAGCCCATGGAGGTCTGCTGATGGAAAGAGTTGCTCTGCAAGCGCAGGCACCCCCATTCTGACTCCTCTCGGTCTTGTCCAAGGAGTTTGCAGCACCTCGTGAAAGTCAAGTCACACACAAAGATTTGAAAAGAGCCAGGCAGCAGTGCTCTCATGTGATTTCTCTGCTCTGGAGGTCATTGCCAGATATTTTTGGATTGATACTTACTGAGTTTTGTGCTGGTATCGTGCAGAGCTGATAAGTGAATACCAGATGAAGAAGTGAGAGAGACAAATCCATTGTTCATCTTTTTTTCTGTTCTTTGACACTGAACCTTATATATTACACTTATAATTTTGGCAACTTAGAAAGACCAAATCAAACGTGTACTGTTTTCTGGGGAGTAAGGCTCTCAAACTAGAGGCCACAATCATGAAAATAATTATATAAAGAAGTAAACGTCCTTTTCTGACCAGAAGCTGCATAGTAAAAATATTAGGTGAAAATAATGTACCAACACCCCAACTTGTTAACTGTAATATTTATATCTGTGTAGCCATGCCCATTGCAGTAAGTGTAGGCCCAGCTGCTGATGGCCTTCCTTGGGATGCAATTCTCTGCCAATGCTGGTATCTCTGTGGGCTGATTTTGGGGGGCTGTTGCTCCTCATCACACCCGAAGTCATAAGTCATAGCTTGTATGCCAGAATCCCAACCAAGCCAACATGGAGCATGCTGGGAATCGTACAAATCACATCTTTCTAACAGCAAAAAACCCCTAATGTCACAAAGAGAAACACTGGAGCTAAAGCTGGAAAGTTATGGGGACTAACTGCAATACATCCTTAATATTCCAAACTTTTTATGGAAAAAAGTATATCAGTACTTTTAAGTTCTAGCTTTGAAGGCATTTATAGGGGTCAGAATACCATGCATGAAAATGCCTAAATAAAATTTTAGCAGATTAATCAACTATAAAAAAGAGCATAAAAATTGACCTTTTTTTGTTTCTCACCCCCTTAATTGCAAATCATCTTTAATTAACTAGCAGAAAATGAGAAGTTAAAATTTAGGTAGGACTGTGAGCTCTGCAACAAGATTTTGCAAGCTGCAGAAATGTGAACAACGTGCTTAGTGATCTACCAGTGTAACCCACTAAGGATTTATTTCTAAATTGCCTGTCTTAGAGTCTCTGTTTTCCTTAACTCTTATATAGTACTCTGCATTCTTTTTATTCCTCTGTCATAAATTCAGTTTGCAGGTATTTTGGGAGGTCTGCTGAGCTCATAAGTTTAACTTCTGAAGTAAATGTTTGTGAAAACTGTGAAGGTGCAGTGTATTCTGTGGTTCCTTGGCCCCTGGATCCTCCAGGGTCAGCTCCTGCTGCCTCCAGCACATGTGTGTGCTCCTCAGTGTCTTGTTTATCTTTGTATGTAAGTGGCTGCATTCCTTGGTTAGAAAAGATAAAGTGTTTAGCTCTGTTAGTAAGGGTGGAATCATCTTCATGCTGTGCTTATTACTGCAGTACTCCAGAGAAGGCTCTTCACCTTTGGAAACTTTCTGTTCTGCAGAGTCCTGCCAAGGTGTGTCTAAAACACGAATTGCTGTCATTAGAGCTTGGAATAGAATTTACATCCAGTGTGTATAAGCACTGATTTCTGGAGAGGTTCATAGGAGGCATGACTTTGTGCCTGGTTCAGATCTGAAAAGTCAATTTATTGTGCATGTTGCACTTCTCTCTGAATGAGCTTAAAAGCTCTGTGTTGACCTCAGGTAGCCATGCAGGTGCTGCAGTGGCTGAGAGGTTGGTCTCTGAAGCTGAGTCCTTGGACAGTGACCCTCATGAGTGAGCAGAGCTTTGCACCTGAAGGCCTGTCATGTCTGTGATGTGCTCCAGTCCTGCGCCAGGTCACTTGTACTTGGTGCTGCTTTGGCAAACTCTGGGCCCCTTGGCAAGTGCAAATGTTGTTCCTTTGACAATTTGGTCTAGGATTACAGTGTGAATTTTGAAAATGGGCTTAGAAACTATATATAGCCACGATGCATGGAGGTTTGTATTATCTTGTGGATACTTGTCTTCAGAACAATCAGCTTTTTGCAGAACAAGGAAAGGTGTTCAAAAATGTTGTAGGATGGATGCCTTGAGAAATAAATTCTGCAGCTTTCTGGAAGCAGGCGCGTAGCTGAGATGATAGTGTAGCTGACAGCAGCTCTCACTTGTCTTTAGTCGTGATGTCTGTGTAGGAGGCTAGTTTGTTGTTAACCAGATACACAAGTACACTGGGCATTAGTAGTAAAGGTAAACTTCAGTTGTGAAAAAATGATCTTGATTAAAGCTGTGCATAGCCTGAACATTTACTTTTCCCTAAAATACCAAAAAGCCCTGACAAATGATTTAAACAACTGACAAGTTTCATGAAACAAAAAAAATAAAGCAAGCTAAACTCACGGGCAACCAGTTAAAACTTACTCCTAATTCTCATTATGTATCTTAAGGTACTTTCCCTCTTCTAGTAGTCAGAAAGCCCCATTCTTTGGCCCAGTTAATCATTCACTTCAGTTGCTCAGGCATAAATTTCACTGGATTTGAGATCCTCTATATTCTGTGGTTTTTGACAGTCACTGCGGGGGGGCACATGTCTTCCAGGCATCCCACAGACACCTCATAATCCTCTGGGGATGTCTCAGGTAATGCATCTCAGGTGGCATCAATTCCTTGACAGTCTCAAAGTGCCAGTAGATACCTCTAAGTCACCTGTTGTTGCTGAAAAGGTGTCAGACAGTTGACATCTCTGAAACTGAAGCATCTTTATTCTTCGAAGTGCGTATCTTAAGAATTGCTGTCTTCATTATTACCATGGTTCCTCATCCAAACTAAACAGTGGAACATGCCACAGATTTTTGATGCTATTTTTCTGACTGCTTGTGTTTTCTTCAGAAATACCTGGAGTATCTTAGGATCCTGGCAGAAGTTCAGCATCTGCCTCCTTTGCCTTACACTTACTTTGCATAGTGCTTTCACTAGGCTCCTTAATATGTTTGGATTTCAAAAATTTATAGCTTTGTGCTTGTATATGATGGATTTTTGTGCCAGATTTGAAATAATTAGTGCTTTTATGAGGCTTATTTCAACTCAATAACAAATTCCCAGCATTACCTCAAATGCAGTGGAACTTCAGGGTCCGTGTTGCCTTGCATAGATTCTCTTGCAGCGCTTCTAGGCAGGCTGAGGCAGAGATGAGTCCATGATACTCAGGCATGTTTTCTGCTGGGGCTTATCTCATTCTCACAGGTAATTCTCTTGTTTTGTTTCTAAAAGGTGGGTGGCTCTGCAGTACTCTTGACTGCATTGTTTCAGATCAGCATAGGAAAACATCTGTTTTATTTGCTCCTCTAAAGAGTTGCTGACGGTATCATCTAATGTGACAGACCTCTCAGGGTCCTTGAAAGTAGAACATGTGGCCTTGATTATAAGCAGTTACCCCCTTACCTCGTGAAAAATGTATGCTTGGTTTATTGCTCCATTTTCAGGGAGGAAAGAAGGCAAGTTTCCCCAAGGGCTCTAATTTATTTGTGATTTGGTTTCATTAATTTTTTTCTAGAGGGAAATGATGCAATAAATCAGATTTTTGTTGCCTTTCTTAATTACAGTTGTAAGTTGTTGGTATTTCACTTACATGCTTGTTGGGGTTTTTTACATCAGATCTTTTTATGTGTCCTGGGCAATTCACTGGAAATTTTAAAATCACACATATTCAGTTTAGAAACAACAAAATAAACAGACCCAAAGAATCAAGCATACAAAGTATCATCACCTGCATCACTTAAATACCTTTCATCTCCTCGGGAAACAGATGGGGTTTGCACTGTGCCTGGAAGGTCACCAGTCTTGGGGTTTGCCAGACCAACAGAGGAAGTGTCTTCTGTTAAAAATACCCTCCTGCTTGTCTCCACAGAAAACGTGACAGAAGTGTCTGCTTAATCAAGATACGTCCCTTCCTCTGGTCCTGGGTGCCACCACCAGGCTCACACTGAGCAAGGCATTGGATCAGGTGCTTAAATATTCTACACAGAGCTTGAGTGTGTCATCTGAGATTCAGGCATAGGAAAAGAGCAGTCTCTGGGGCCCAAGCCTTGATTTAGATGATAGTGATGTGTCCTAGAGAATGCAAATGGAGAAGATTTTCTGCAGAACTGTTTCCCACTGATCTCCAAAGGCTTTACAAAAAGATTGTTGGTAGTTATAGGGACAGAGACAAAAAGAAAAAGACAGGCCAGGCAATATGCAGCCTCTCACTGTGAGTCACTGGAAAGCATAAGTGTCAGATTAAAATGCAGTTGATGTATACTGGATTTAGACCTCTGAGGGGTTCTGTGTGAAGGCAGTCAGTCTGTGAACACCTCCATTTAGCTTGCCTGTGTTGCAGTGCCCCCCACCTTCTACCTCCTACACTCTCTTGTGTCTCCTCATCAGTAGGCTGGTGGCAACCTAAACAGCAAAACAAAAGTTTGTGTGGCTTTCTATTTGTTTTGAGAAAGATTTCTTTAGTATAACTTAATCCCTGATTATTTGGAAAGAGGCTGTCTAAGGTTCATGACCCCCGCAAGTTTTTCAATTAATTATAGAACAGGATTATATGACCTAGTAGAAGGTCTTAATCAGACTTGGTCTCCTTGTACACTGGAACACTGATATAATTAAATATAGCACACTTATAATCTCTGCAGTCATTGTTTTGGTATTTGCAGAGTGCTACTTTGCTTAATTGTCCCTGATTTGCCACCCATTACGAGATGAGCTCTCCACCAAAGCAACACAGTGCTCTTAAGAGATGAGCTGATGTGGGGATTTCTCTACAAGAAGTCCTGTTAATTTCTCTTTGCTGTGTTTGTTTTATCTCATCATATCACATGTGACTATCATGTCATGTCCAGGGAGCAACGACCAAATGTGGGGAAGAACAAGGCAACTGAGTAGCCAGTGAGCTGATATCTCATCATTTGTGTGTGTACTCACTCACCTGTATAAATTCAGGCATAGTCAGAAGCAAGTGCATGCCATGACTGCATTGCTCCTGGATGCACTAGGAGTTACCCAAACTGCTCACGGATCAGTGGGTAGAGCAATGTAGGGTGTGCTGGCTGATGCTCCAGTAGGTAGAGTCAGGAAGGGACAAAATTGGAGATTTGGGGCAGTGCTAGAGACCTGTGGACACTAGAACACCTTCTGAAGTTGTGTTTTTTCTGGTGATGCCAAACTTACATCCTGAAGGTCTTCGAAGAAGGGCCTCAGAGCAGTCTTTTTACCAGACATAATAAGTCACCTTCTTTGCTCTCTCCAGGCTCTAAATGTTGTGCCAGTTCAATAATGTGAAAGGAATCATTGTCTGGTTTAAAATAGTAGGTACATTTTGTCTCCCATGGAAAAGCATGGAACATTTTGATCTGCCAGATGAAAGAAGTACACCTGCTGCTTGGGGAACTGCCTGTCTCTCCTAAGTTACCATGTCTCATTGCTTGCTGGTGGTTATTAATGAACTTCAGTGATAATGCCACTCAAATCAGGAGAGTTCTGTAAAACTGGCATGTCATTGAAATCATGTCCATACATGTAAGCAAGTGTGTGTATCTGAATGTAAATTTGATACCTAGCATTTTGCTGTGTATGACTATAAAGGTACCTAGTTCTCTATATTGCTTTACTCCTGCCACCGTTATTGAACCTACATGCTGTTAAGCCAATTGAAACTTTGATTGAAAAGAGAAAAAATATGTCAGCATTTGGACTGTAACAGATGTCTATTTTGTAGCTTGTGACTTCTAAGTTAGAAAACAGAGCTTGTGTTTCATAGCTTGTTTGAATAGAGATTAGATTGTTTCCCCTAACACACGATTGTGATTTTTCCTTTCTTTTTCCAAAATTATCTTTATGGCTTTCATTTCTCTTAGGTAAATTGCAGTTTCATCTATTAGAAGAACTAAATTAGCTCTGAAATACTTTCAGATACATAATACAAAGGAAGTAAGTGATAGTATAGACCTGACTTAAAAGAAACAGTGTTCCAGTGAGTTGAAAATTGCTGCATGTTCTGGGAGCTGAGTTAGTGCTGGGCACTGCTTTGTTCATGTAGTTTCTGTTAAACTGCAAATCATATTTGCAATGCTTATGTTTGAGGGTTTATACACTAAAATTGTTTTGTAGAATGCATTCTTATAGAATAACTGTTTCCAAAGAAGGAGATTCTGATGCAGTTATGTGTAGAAGA
>JAWWMP010000093.1:57623609-57642638 GCA_035047865.1 Dendrocincla tyrannina | reverse complement strand
GTTTCTAACAACAGAATCATCTTCTGTTCTACTGTACTGCAGTCTAGACTTCCTACCTTCCCACCTGGAGTAAAATTATCTTGGTTGGTGGTTAACCTGAGTGACTGTAAAAGTAAATACTAGGAGTAAGGAATTTTGTTCACATTTTGCTAATGCCTCATGTGATATTATTTGATACTTATTTGGTAATAATTCAGTATAGTGGAATTCATTCCACTGGTTGGAGGATTGGGACCAATTCATAAATGTGCGGTCTAATTCTCTAACAGTAATCCTTTGCCTGTGCATTCAGTCACTAGCAGAAATAATCTGGATGTAGTTTGTCTAGTTGGCCTCATCTCATTACCGGTCATAAAGCTAGGAGTTCTCTGCTCAACTCATTTGTTAGAACTTGGTGCTGAATGTTTAATGTACAGCTAAACTGTATTACTAACAGATGACTAGCTATACATGTTAGAATAGAAAGACTTACCCATATTCTGTCCCAGTCTAGCCTGCTGTTTTAGTTGCAAGAGTGTATGCCTCATTACCTCTGCTCATTTACCTCTGGTTTTTCTGTATGCTGATGTAACGTGTAAAGGCCGTTGATGAGTGGCCAGTTAGGTAGGGTACGCACTCATATTTGGTGCACATATGCTTGATTTCATAACTGTCTGCCAGGATTTCTGGACAGCAGTCACAGCAAAGGAGAAAAGAGTAGGAAGAGAATTAGATAAGTGCATTCCTGCCTGTGTCAGGTCAGTGAAACAGTTCTACTTTATTGTCCACTGAGGTGAGAGATGGCTGACCCTAATCAGAGTGACTCAGACAGCCCTACAGCACTCTGCCCACACTGCTTCTCCTGAAATCCTGCTGGCCCTTGTTAACTTTTGCTGTCTCCATCCTTTAGTACTGGTAGTGAAGCTCTTAGTACCATCAAGTGGCATTTTTTGAGTCTCCTTTCTGCAAACAGCCAGTGCCTAGCAAGACTTTGCATCTCTGCATGTTGTGATGTAAAGGACCTTCTAAGTACCAGAAAATATGGACATCTAGTTACTGCTAAAATAAACAAGCAGCTGTGGTCAACTCTGAACACAAGGGTTCAAGGGCCTTTGTAAAGGAAGAGTTACCTATGCTATTTTTAAGTGGAGGCAAAATATTTTGTGGAAAAGGCAGATATATGAGATATAACAGATATATCTGTTTTAATGGTTAGCTAATATCTGTCTATTTTTAACCTTGCTGAAATGGCAAGTAACTGGAGTTGTGTCGTTGCTTTTGTGATCTTTCGTCGTGACTTCTGGTAACTTTTAATAGCTAAAAAGGTAAAAAGCAATGTTTAAGCAGAATTTACTAGGTAAAGTGCAGAAAATAACAGGTATTTTCAATGAGAATCCTCTTTAAATTCTCCATTCCCAGCCCTGAGTCCTTCACAGCAGAGTTCAGCACTCCGGGGAAAGACAGAAGCAGATTATGTGTGTGAAAACTGCATGGTCATAGAATCATAGAATATCTTGTGTTGGAAGGGACCAGAAAGGATTACTGAGTCCAACTCCTGGCCCTACACAGGACAATCTGAGAATCACATCGTGTGCCTGAAAGCACTGCCCAAACGCTTCTTGGACTCTCTCAGGCTTGTGCTGTGACCACTTCCCTGGGGCGTGTGTTCCAGTGCCCTACCACCCTCTGAGTTAAGATGTTTGTGCATGGTTCTTAAGGTGATAAGTTTCATTTTAAAAAATAGTCTAAGAATATACTCAGTATTCTAATTTTGGACCGTTGGAGTCAGTGGAGGCAGATTAAGTCCTAAGCAGAGTGTGCCCTACCTGTGTGCATCTCTTCTGCAGTTCCAGTTTATTTGGCTGCCTGTAGGGCAGGTGCAGGACTGAGTATTTATAAAATGGAAAAGCTTGACCTAAAAACAATGCAGTTGTTAACATGTTGTCCATGGCAAAAAAGTTCAGAAACTTTGTGCTGGAAGATAGCTGAATAAAACTCAGTTTGCAGAGGGAGAACTGAGCTTTGCCTGCTTTGTTTAATCACCTAATACACGACTGAATGAGGGTCTTCCCTTTAAGTTTTGTGTACATCGGTTGGGCAGTATCTCCCATCTTCAGGCTGACACTTGTATTGTATGTACATGATGAACAATAACGTCACTTCAGATTTAAGTGTTGAGAATCAGAGGGTAGTAAGATCTGAATTGCTGTGTGTAAAGAGAGAAAAAATATATGAACTGAATATGCCAGTTATGTCTTTTTAGGCTCTGAGGAGTTAGGAAGTGGAAGCTACGGGCATCAGTACATCACAGACACAGTGACTGGTGATGGTGATGGATTTGATGTTGATGATTCAGACTACGACATTTATATAGAAGAGGTAAATTTCAATATTTCATTTTGGCACTTCTGTTTTCTTTATCATCTTGATATTTTAAAGTGCCCAGTCCTTTCATGAAGTTTAATATCTGATATTATATGCTCAGATATAGTAGTGTGGGTGCTTCATTTTTTTCATTGAGGGTGAGTTCATTATCTGTGATCTGTATCTTGAAAGGTATTTATTTCATTTCCCCATAGCATTTTATGTTTTACTGAATTGGTGTTTCTTTATTTTTTCTCAGCTCAGACCACTTCCTGCTATTAAAGGAGGCAACAGAAAATTTCTGGTTGAAACCAAGGTCACGCCAGGGTCTAGTTCCAGGCTCCTGTCCCGGATCCTTACAACCACTTCTGAACCCACTACTTCCACTTCCACCACCACACGACCTTCAACCACAGCGAGGGCGACCACTGCTTGGGCGGTGAGGAGGGGCAGCATGTCCTCTGCTGCACGCCTCTTCGACCTGTCCTGCGACGAGGCCGTCTGCTCTGCCGACAGCTTTTGCATCAATGACTACGATCATGGGGGCTCACGCTGCCACTGCAACCTGGGGAAGGGAGGAGAGACCTGTGCAGAAGGTAAGTTTCTATGTGCTTGCTGCTGCTGGCTTCTCGTCCGGGAAAAGGAGCAGCTTTCCAATGAACCAGCAAAAGTGTACTTTGGAAATAGCCAACTGGGCTTAATGGATCCCTAAGGATAGCAGCAACTTCTACATGCCAGTTCAGACATCATTCCCTTTGCTTCTTTATCTTCAGTGAAGTGGAAAAAAGTTTTTCTTTAATAAAGCTGAATGCACAACCTGTGTAAAGTTACGTAGGGGAGGTTAATCTTTCTTCCCTTACCTAAGAGGGTGTGATGGAGCCAAGGATGGGTGTCACAAGGTCCATCGTGGCATTCACAGCTTCCAGCAGAGACACTGAACCCTCCTTTGACACTTACCTTTTGTCACCAGCTTGAGGCCTGAACTACCTCCATTTCCAGTGTGGTCCATTGGATGATGCTGGTCCTGCAGCAGGGATGTGAGACAGAGCTCCTGTTGTAAAAATACCACCAGAGGAGGCTTTCCCTGTGGTCTGCAGGGCAGAAGTGCTGAGTGGTAACCCCAGCACTCGTGTAAGGCAGACTAGGGCAAGGGAGGAACAAAACACTGCTCCCAGTTCAGAAAGACCAGACCTGCAGCTTGGGTCAAAGGGAGCAGGTCCCGATCAGGACTTGCCTCCTATTCTCTTGCCTTTTTACAAGGCGGCTGAGCCAGGGAGAGAGCTTACTGAACTGAAGGAGGCTGTCCTGCTTCTTCTTTCCTCGCAGCCTTCCTGATCTCTCCCTCTGGAGACATAAACTTGCCCTTTAGTGAGGTTAACACTGAGCAGATCACCTGGTGGGCCAGTCCAGCTCCCTCACCGCATCATAAGGAGGTCGGTTTTCCCCTCCTCGAAGTAATTCTGGTTTGGCAACCAAAGGGTCAGATGAATGCCAGAGCTCATGCAAAGAAGCCATCCTGATGGTTGTAGTGGTGCTATCCTTCCAGTCCAGAAAGAGCTGATCTGTCCATCACTCTGATCTGCCAAGACCCTGCCACGCAGTGGAGGCAGGAACACGTGTCTTGTGTAGGGTGATGTTAGACCTTCATGATGCACAGTGTCATGCATCAGGGATACAGACACTGAGGGTGTTTTATCTTCTTCAAACTAGAGTGCTGGAACAAAGAGATCTCATTCTGAAAACAATCTGTTGTGACTCAGTGACACAGAACAGCTGCAGATGTGACTTTAGACCTTGATCAAGTATGAAGAGTTGAGGATTTATTTGAACTGACATAGCTGTATACAACTCCTAGAGCGAGTTTGTTAACATTAGTCCAAACCCACCATTTTTCACAGGGGAGCGTGTTGTTCCTTAGTAAGTGGTAGCACCATGTGCCAATATTCCTTTGTACTGAATTTCTTCTTAGCAGCCAGTATTGTTAAATAGCTTATTAGTCTGAATGGAAACAGACTTTTCTTCACAATCAACAGCTGCATGGCACTCTGGTCCAGTCAGTTATGCTGCTTGTGATCAGAGCGTGAGTTAATTGCTCTCTGCTGAGGTTGCATTCAGGTTTGTAGCACGGATCCTCTTCACCTCAGCCTAAAATGCATGCTTTACAAACAAACAATCTAAGAGAACTGTATCCAAATTTGAATATGCAAGAAAAACACACTCGGTATTCAAATAGCTAAGAAGAATAGGACTCCTCTGTAGACATAAGTCCACTGCAGCAATAAGAATTCAGGCTTGAAACTGTCTGTCCTCAGTGCTTCTTAGGAAAATTAGCTGCAAAGGCAGCAATGATTTTCATTTTCTGTCTTGGTCAGGGTCTGGCATAAAACAACGAAGGGTGAGGTTTGATAGTGCCAGGTGACAAGGGCAATGAGAAGAGCCACTGTTGCAGCGAAGGGATGGAGAGATGCCTGCAGGAACTCTCTTCTCCCCATCACTCCCTTCAGCTTCTGCCCTGAGCTGACTTGAGGAAAGTGCTGGAATCTTCTGGGCTGTTGTGAGACATCCAGTGATTCTCCAGATGCTCGATGCAGCAGCTATGGAGCAGCAGTGACTAATGCAGACCAGAGTCTGGCTGTATTTCCGGCATGTGTTTTTGTAATCCTGCAAAACAGAAAAGTACTTTGTTCTCTCTTTGTTAAATGAATTCTTAAAAAAAGATAAAATTGATGGGTTCTGTCTTCTGTAACAGAAGGATGAAAATTTGAAGAAGTTTTCTCTGAAGCCTGTGATTGAACTATTGAGCAGTATTTGGCCCTCAATATTTTGTTTCTTTTCAATTTCACCAGGTCCTTGGGAATAAAGGAATTAGTTGTGAAAAGTGGTGGGAGGACAAGGCAATAGGTTAACTGATTGTTGTCTGCTGCTGACTAATTGTTGTCTCTGGAGGACTTTTTCTTACATTTCCACCTGATGTTATATAGTACTAAATGTGTGTATCGATTTTTATATGGCAGAAGCCTGCTAAATAACATGCTTCCCTCTTTGATTTTCAGACATTAAGATCCAGTATCCTCAGTTCTCTGGCTACTCATATATCACCTTTGAACCACTGAAAAAATCCTACCAGACATTTCAAATTACCGTTGAGTTCAGGGTAAGTTTGAGCAATTCCAAGCTCACATAGGAGTTTTAAATTTTATTTACTTTTTCTGATGCAGTGGGCAATAGAACAATAACAGCTTCAGTATACCTTGTCATGAAATTTTGATGAACCTGTACATAACATTCATCTGTAAAGATCTGGCTTAACCCTCAGTGAATGTAAATGAAGTTTGTAAGCAGCGAAAATGTTTGCATCCATTATTGGTAGGCACTGCATGGGGCAGTCCCTGGGACTAGTAATACTGGTGGTGTGGATTAGCAGCAGTATACATTGGCAAGGTTATAGTCATGTGAATTAGCTACAGGCTGAAGTACACATGGAATTTTTGTGAATTAGGATTTGGAAGTGACATGCAGCATCTTCGCTTATAAGAAACTGTGGTCCTGTCATTCTGAGTGAAGCATCCTATATTCAGAGTTTCTCTCCTACCATGCAGAATTTCAGTGGACATTATTTTCCACCTCTGAAGTTTGGGACACTGGCTACTAATACATTCAGAATACTGTACTACTTAAAATAGAGGTCTGAAGTCCCATGCTGGCTTGGGTTAATGCTGTCTCTTTATTAGGGACAGAACTTGTAGGGCTGCCTGTGAAGGAGAGTGACTGAGCTCTTGGATGAACTCCTACTCCCACATAAAGCAGACTCAACAGCTTCACTGCCTGAGTATGAGACTGTCACTAGAGGAGCAGCAGTCTGTTGCCTCATGGTGATCCAACACTCCTCTGGCAGTTTGTCACTTTGGAATGCAGGATGGCTGCAAAAAGCCACTGTGTCAGCTGTTACGCACATACGGAGAAATGCTGGCAGCACAGGCTGTTCGTCTTGAAGAGTGTCAGGCTCATGGAACATGTAAAGTAGGGTGTAGTATTCATGTGCAGTAAGTCTAATGTGTCTGCACTTAACAGGCTTGCTAGGACTTTCTTGCTAGACTTTGTGCTCAGAAGTCTCACATGGAACATGACTGACAGTCTTTATTACTTTCAGGCCTTTTTTCACATCTGATAGGATCATACTGTAAGTAGATGGCCTTAAACCACTTAACCATTAAGGCAGTTATTTTCTAGGTTCTTCAAATGGAGGGTTCAAAAATGTTCAACCAATTTCTGATTCTGCAAGTTAAAAAACTCTACCTAAAAAATGCTGACCCTTTCTGGAGAAAAGTTCCCCACTGCTGCTTGCTTTTATCTGTTACTGTGAGTCTTAGACTTTGGTTTTTCATGTTGATGCAATGATTGCAGGCTGAATCAGAAGATGGCTTGCTACTATACTGTGGAGAAAATGAACATGGACGGGGTGATTTTATGTCACTGGCAATCATCCGACGTAACCTCCAGTTCAGGTAAAACTTCCATTCTAAGTCTGGTGTAAAGAGAAGGAGTCATTGCTGCCTCCTGGGATTACTATATGTGATGAATGTCTGTAGTGTCTAACTTCTGCCTCATGCAGTGCACAAAATGGACAATACAATTTAGTTTAAGTGTTCTTTAATACTTTTTCTCTTGTCCTTCCTTAGTGTGTGAACTTGTGCCCTGTTGAACTCTTTTATTCAGACCTCAGTGTAAAGGCAAAATTATCAGTTTTCTTCAAGACATTAGTCTGGGGCTCTTGCTGTGTTATCAGAAGTCCCAGTGAGCCACTGTATTTGCTAAGGTGATGGTATATCAAGTGGTGCATGGTCAATGTTTGTGCCTCACAGCAAAAGACTTGCAGATAATGTAGTAAAATAAAGGATTTAATGCCAGCAAGGGGCAGGAACTCGTCTTATATCCCTTGTTTAGATGATAGTTGTGGGTTTTTAAAATGAAGTAGGAGAGGGTTTCTTGCAGTCCGATAGATATGAAGCATGTGAAAGAGTATGTCCAGGATCTCCCTACTTGGGAGGGTGAGTCCTTTGAAAGTGGTGAATAACAAAGTGGGTCATGTGCCTGAGTAATGTGTCTGTTCACCTGCACTGCATGGCAAAACGGCACATTTTATGCACATTCAGCTCCACAGAGACTCTCCTAGAGGTCTTCTCAGTCAGTATTGAGTTTCAAATACTCTAGCAGAGTTATTAATGAAGCACTGCCTTTCATCAGGGAGCTAGAAAAATTCCCAAGAGAAATTACTGTGATAGCAGGAACTCAGATTGTAATGCTCTCCATCTTGAAACAGTTTCAGCTGTTGACAGGCTTTGCAATACACTTGGTATAGCCAGAGAATGCAAAATTTTCTCCACAGTAGAAAGACAGATGATGAAGTTTGAAACTTAGAACAGATCACATGTAGACTTGCTGTGTAATTTTCCTGTGCTAATATGCAGCATAGAACAGATAGCTTCCCAAGTGCAGAAGGCATATTTGGAATCTAAAACCAACTTTTGGTTATTTGATTAATGTAAGATGGTCGCTTTGCCTTCTCTGTCTCCTCTCCCAGGTTCAACTGTGGCACTGGAGTTGGAGTCATAACGAGTGAAAACAAAATCAAGTTGGGGAACTGGCACAGTGTCACATTGTTCAGAGATGGAGTGAATGGCTGGCTTAGGATGGACAACAATGCTCCCGTGACAGGAAAATCTCAGGTTGGTAACCCTGACCCTGCAGCTAGACCTTGAACTATCTCAAAGTTATGATGACAATTTTTTTCTTGCCACTAGAAGTCTGATCAGATTCAAAAGGTACATTTTTACTTATCAGTGTTGGGACATTTAGTGAACTAGGATAATCTACAGATTGCCTTTCCAAATATGTAGTCTAGAAATCAGAAATAAGTATTTCAGGGCTTAATCCCATCACAGTTTCCCTGTTGTCCTCCACACTTGCTCTGCCACCTGTCTGCTCCTCTTTGCTAGCTTCAGATAGGCTGCTGTTAGAAGTTTACCAGATTGTTCAGCTGCTGTCCCTGATTGTTCTCTTTTTTAAGCTTCAGAGAACTGCTCTGCTTCCTCAGGCATAAAAATTTTATGCATATGTGCATGGGAGCATATATATTTGTGTATAATATGCATATAACCATACAAGGTTTGTATACAGAAGTGTAATTAGATGCATATCCTTTAGATAGATTTAAGCACAGTAATGGTAATAGACGTTCTGCCCTGACATGTAAGCAGCAGCAAGTTCATATGAGGCTGACAGAATAAAATATAATAGAGGAAGATGCCTTGACTCGGTCATCTGTTGCCAGGCCAGAAAACAGAAATGAAATTAAGGCATTGAAGAAAAGGCAGTTTCAAATAGCTTCAGATGCCTTTCCTCTTTCCTTTGATGACCACTATTAGCATGCCATTCCTAGTCCTGAAAAAAAGCAGATTCAGACATCTTATTACTTTACACTTTCATGTGGAGGCACCGGAGGGAAAAAAAATTGCAGTACGTTGAGTTCTCATCAGCTGGAAATGACAGAGAAAAGAATTTCCATGTCTGTCATGTTGCTCTCTGTTCCCTATGCTATGAGGCCACACAAAGGGCAAATGTGAATCAGGAGAGCTGTGTGGAATTTCTGCAGTGCATTGTGCAAGTGAACACCTCCAGATTCAATAACCCTAGTTTATTTAGCCGGGGAAATGTAGGCCATGGTGATACAATTTATTTTTATAAACATGGGCCAGGGGTGAAAAATCCAGAAAGCTTTTAGACTAAAGGCCAGTGCTGTCACAAGCACACATTGGTAAAAACTGACCCTGAATAATTGGGAATATTGAGTTTTTAATTCTAAAGGTCAGTGAAGTTTTGAAAGAACCATTAGGGAGGAGGCAAAAGACTTATCTTGATCACTTTGTGGAAGGAATTGTGACTCCATTGCCCACAGCAGCATAGAGTTTGATTCAGTGGTCCGAAAAGGTTCTGTTGGTTTTTGATATTTTTTGTTCTTTCCTGTGCACTGTAGCAGTGCTACTAAACTTGCATGTGTACATTTCTATAGGCTTGTAAATGCCAAAAAAAAGAAAAAAAAAGGTGGACAGGGAATTTACTACTGGCAAAGTGAGCAGAACCCTCCTGAAGTGGTAATTTTATTGACTTTTGTCTTTTTACCTTTTTTTTTTTTTGATCATTTCATTATTATTGAATGCTAAACACCAGTTTCTCTCCAAAATGCAATATCACATTAGTCTCTGATCCTCAGGGCTTAGCATTTAGAAGACAAATAGTTTTGGCAAAGTAAAGTAAGAAATTGCAGCAAAAGACATATTACAATCTCTCCTCAAAACATAGTGATTTCTAAGTTTTTTATTGTGGTTGTATCATCACGACAGACTCACGTGAAAAAAGTTAATTTAAAATGGTGGACTTATTTGAGGAATGACTAATGGAAAGGAATTGCCAATGAGCAGCCCACTTATTCTCTGACACAATTCTTTGTGGAAGAAAAAAAGGGATTGTAGCCACTGTGTCTTAATAAGTTATCCTGTGTTATATCTGTTGTACAGCATGTTGTGCTCTGTTTTCCCTTCAGGGCCAATACACTAAAATTACGTTCCAGACTCCCTTCTATGTTGGCGGTGCTCCCAGTGTGTACTGGCTGGTCAGGGCCACAGGCACCAACCGTGGGTTTCAGGGCTGCGTTCAGTCACTCAGCATCAATGGAAAGATAATTGATATGAGACCCTGGCCATTAGGGAAAGCTCTCAGTGGTGCTGATGTCGGTAAGTGTAAGGGTGTGGGGGTCTCTAATCAGTGATTAACCAGGAGTTACTTTTTAGCCTGCTGAAACAAATTGAGCAGTGGTCCAGGTTTGAGTGATGTAAGGCACAGTCTCTGGTTTTGGCCTGGTTTTTCTCTATGCACATTGCTTTTTCTGGGTCTGCAGTAGGATGGTTTACCACTATGCACAAGTAAACCTCTTGTGGACATGGATATTGTGCATAATAAATAGGAAAACCACTTCTCATGAGCAAACAGTAAGGTCCAACCTGCCAATATTATGTCTGCCCCAGTATTTCTGCCAGCATCTCTCAGGATGCCTCTTCATACTCCTGACTGACACAGTCATGTCATCAGAAATCAATAGTGTGTATGCTGAGTTTGTATTTGAAACAATATGGACCCAACAAAATGTGTTTTGCCTAAAGATATCATTGCACTTGCCCAAAACAGTCCATGGGTATCTCAGACCCCCAGCAGTGCTGTGGCTGTTACAGAGGGCTTTTCCCCATTAAACCTTATCACTGCTTTCTTGTCTACCATCCATTGTTTTGCTTTCCAGAGTCATAGTATGATTTGAAAATAGTTTGGCATAAATACTTTCAGCAGCTGCGTGCAGTGGTGTTATTAACATTATCTCTCCTTTACAGATTCAAAGATGGAGAACTAGGGAAGCTAATTGACTAGTCCTGTCTTGCTTACTCATCTGTTTCATCTGTGTAATGACAACTTGAAAAAAAGACAGGGTAACAGTATCTCTACTTTAATGATGTCCCAGTCTAAACAGTCTAAGGATAAACCCAAGTCAGAAAGCAAGTGGTAAAGGCAAAAAATAGATCCTATACCACTGAACTCTCTGTGCCATGCTTCAATCACAAAGTAATCTTTCTTTTCCTCTGTAGCTGTGCATTTGACATCTCAGGAAGGAAGCTATTAATGAGAAACTTCCTAACAATTGCTCTGTATTCTTTAGACACCGTGACCACACTTCTGTGCAATATAGGGGGAGAACAGAGTGGCCCAAGAAACAGTTGCTGAAAAGAGTAAGACTTTGGAAGTGGAGTGTAATTTCACGATAGAGTGAGAATCTATGAAATTTAGACAGATGAAAGCCCTGCTGAAGTTCTCTGAGCCCTAATCTCTATTGCCTTTTGGGCTGCAGCTAGCTTCATTCCCATCCATGAATGTTCCACATACTACTGCATTAGCAGTCAACATCAATGAAAATAAATGCTATGTTCTACCATGTGTGACTTGAAATTCAGTGATAAAGCCTTACTGTCCTTATGTGACTGCACGCATTTATATGAAACTGTACCAGAAGAGACTTGCAAACAATAGGTCATACAAGTTAAACATAAAAAAAAAATTGCAAGTAAACTCTACAGGGGTTTAGGGTTGACTTTTACTAGTCTTTGCTTTTTTGGCTATTTTTTTCTGTTGACACAGTGTATAAATCAGGGGTGCTGTGGTACATGTACCACAGAATTGAGGGTGGGAAGAAGAGGGGTCCATCCTGTTCCTGTGACATCTCTGCTGGCTGCAGTAGAGGTGGCACTGGACCATGAGCTGAGGGGCTGGCAGTGAAGGCAGCGCTTGCGGTTCAGGGCAGGCATGGCCGGACCCTGGACTCCTGCTGTGGCTTCCCTCCTATTTCATCTGCCATTGCAGCCGAACATATGCAGCCATCATACTTGTGATTTGCCTCTTTGATGTAGTCACCTGTGCTGTCCCAAAGGCTGTGGTGATAAGTCACTGAGACATTGGGAGAGCAGCTTGTCCTTAAATACCAAGTCTGCTCCAGTTCAACCTGTTTCTCAAACCAGGGATCCTGTGACTTGTTCCATTACTGTTATCTTCCTTGTCCTTCTGTTTTTCATAGACTTTGTTTAACTTTGCTCTGTTGGAATATACTGCCAACATTGATTAACAGTGTAGCAGATGCAGTAAAGGTCAGCATTGTCTTAGTTTTCTGTTTGTGTCTTCACACTTAAATATAGTGAGGTCCTTGTTTATACACCTTAGCTTTGCTTCTGTGTCTGTAAAATAGGGCTAGTCCTAATAATTTCTGTCAGCGTCACAGTAATTGATGAATTTGTGAGGGATCTGAGACAAGATAGCCATCCTGCTTTGGTTCACTTGTGCCCATTTCAATGCAGACCAGAAGGGAGAAACATAGATCAGTGAGCACTCTTGAGCACCCTTGCTCTCATGTCTGGGCGTGGGGCAGACATAATTGTCCCATTCCACCGAGAAGGAACATTTTTTTCCCTTCCAGGGGGCTTACATAATTTGGTTGTGCTCCTCAGATTAGCCTTGGAGCCTTGTGTCATGACTGCTGTGCTCAGACCTTCCCTCCATACAATGAAAAATGGGTCCGGCAGGAGATTTTTAGATGTGCAATATGAGACAAGTCTGGTCTGGCAGGGAGTTGTAGCAGATGACCTGAGAGTTGTTGCTGGCTCTACCCTGAGTCAGTGAGAAAAGGTTATTTTCCACTTCCGACAGCAGAGCGATCAGGATGAACCAGCACATCAGCACTGACATCTGCATACTTGTCTGTGGTTTTGTTTCTGGCTATGGGATGGAAATTCAAACTGTAAAGCTGGGGCTGTACTAACACCAGCCCCTTATTGAAGTTATGTAGAGTCCTGGTCTGAAAACCATCCTTACAATAAGAATGTTGTATTTAAAAAAAACAACAAACAGACAAAAACAAACAAACAAAAAAACAACAAAAAAACACCCCCAAAGATAAACCCCAAAAATAGCAATAGTTTTGCAAGACTTCTCTCAGTCAGCTCAGGTAACAAAATTGTTCCCCAGTATTTATTGTCAGAGCTGTTTCCTGAAACCTTTGTCATCTCAGAGGTGATACTACAACATGCCTCAAAATAAATGTGTAATCCTTAGTTTGCCCCTCTGAATGGTGTGCTTGTACTGGTACACCACAAAAGTCTTTACCTGGGTTTTCTTAATATATACAATCAGTTTGTTACTATTGACAAGGAGAGAGTTATTTGGTCAGAAACTAAAAGAAAGGAGAAAGTAAACAAAATCAACAAGAACTTCAGTCAGATGTACATTTGACCATTGTATAATCTGATTCTATAGATACCAGTTTTAAGAAGAAAATTAGTAAATTATTTGTTCTACAAGAACTTCAACTTAATTCCAGCAAGAAGAAATAATCTCCATGTTATTTTAGTTGATGTGCCAGCATAGTAGAAATGCTTCTTAAAAGGGCCATATGCTGATTGTATGGATCCCGTTTAGTGCAGACAAGAGGGCTGCCAACCTCATTTTAACTAATAAGATTAGTTGATGGTGATTAACACCTTCCATGCTCAGCATGGCATGAATTCACAGTGAACAAAGGAGCACTTAAGATAATCGAAATTAAACAAGTCACAGTGCTTGTAAGCAATCTAGCGAAATTTTTGGTTTATGACAAAATAGATAGGAAGAAGAGCAGAAGATGAGTAATCCAGACAGTGATTGAAAACCACATTTCTCGTAGTTTGTTAGTAAGGGCTGCCTTTTGCTATTTTTAAGGTCTCTTGCTGGTCTGGTATTTAAAAAAAAGGTGCTAAAAATCAAGTTTTCTTGTCTTAATTACATACCAGTTGATAAATTGGGAAAGAATCTGGGCAGGAGATCAAACTGTGTTAGTTAGTAGCAATGATCAACAGCTAAATAAATCTTCTTTGACAAACACCTCTGATAAGTTGATATTCTGACTCCATATTAGGTGAGTGCAGCAGTGGCATCTGTGATGAGGCAGCGTGCATCAACAGTGGTACCTGTACTGCGAGCAAGGCAGACTCGTACATTTGCCTTTGCCCTCTGGGATTTAAAGGTCATCATTGCGAAGAACGTAAGTGGTTGCTGGGATGGTTCTATTTCTTTGTGTGTGTTATGTAGTGTTTGATGTGTTTTCCACATAGAGATGTCTTGTGCTGTTATACTGACAGAAGAGAGGACTTGTTACTTCATCTTCTTAAAGTCACATGCTGGAACCCTTGCCTCACCACTTTGGACCTACATCCAGCTCCCCTATAATCAGCGTTTCTGAAATCTCTTTGCTTATTTAAACTAGCTGTAATTAAGCATCTCAGACTTACTTTTGAGAAGTTAAAATAACCTAGCACTCCACAGCTGCACATTAATTTTTAAAAATAACTACTTTTCTCCTAAAACTAGTGTCAGTTGTATATTCTGAAATGTAAAGAACACAATAGCAACTTCCTGCTAAAATCAGAGAGATACAAATAGTGAAATACATGCAGCATTATTTTCTATGCTGCAGAACTTTTTATGCTTGCTACTTTGAAAAACATTGGTGAATCACTTAAAAAAAAGGACCACGATATAGTACTGATACATCCCTGGAAAAGTAATGAATTAAGCACTGTTGGATAGGATAAAAAATACTTTTAATTTTGATGACAAAACTTTCAGATTGTTTTGCTAAACATTAGCTTTAAGTACTTAACAAAAGGAACTGACACTGGTTGTTAGGAGTCAATCCTTTATATTTGAGCCTCAAGTGACTTGCTTATGATTTCTGGATTTCCAGCACTCACCTTGGCCATACCTCAGTTCAACGAGTCCTTAAGATCATTTGCTAGCACACCCTGGCCCTTGGAACCACAGAATTACCTTTCCTTCATGGAGTTTGAGCTGACTTTTCGTCCAGATTTAGAGACTGGTGTCCTTTTGTACAGCTACGACATAGACAGCAAAGACTTCCTCTCCGTTAACATGGTGGCTGGTTACGTGGAGTTCAGGTTCGACTGTGGCTCAGGAACAGCTGTTATCAGGTAAAAGTGTTGCTTGTGTTTCCTTTCCTACAGCGCCATGGTGCTAGTCCAAGAGAAAAGTGGGCTGGAAAGCGTAACTTTGCATCCTGTTGTTGAGGTATGCAAACCCATTGGTCTCTTGTACCTACTTCTAAGGAAACACAGCAGCACTAACGCTGCATTCAAGGGGGCAGATTTTCTTCCTACATCCATTTATTTTTCAAAGCTTTATTAGCAATGCCACCATCTTGTGGCAGATGTTATTTTTGTGTCCATATGGTATTGCGGAAGTTCCCTTCTTGCCCCCATGACATTGCACCATAGCTGATGAGGCGGTCTGTAAGTGTTTTCTGCATGTATTTTCTAGCCATGGGATTTCACAATATTGGCACTTTTGTGAGCATCCTCCTCACTGGTTTCCAGTTCCAGGAAGTAAGTACCAGGGTGAAGGTGACACAAGAAGATACACCTCCAGGTCTCCCCACTTCCTCATAGTACAGGTTTCTGGAGAACCCGAGGCTAAGATCCAATTTATATAAAGTAAGCTGTCTGAAAGATAACTAGTCACCCAGGTTCACACATAAAGAAAGACCTTCTGAGAATGATTCATTGCATTCTAAAATTAATATCAAGGATAGAAACAATGAAATGCCTCAAAAAGAGCTGCTCTCTCTCACTCTGTGTAACTGAGTGCCTAGTCTCCAGACAGCTGTTCCTGGGATTTCTGAAAAGGCAATGGGCTGTACAGAGGCACACAGTGTCTTGGATGTGGTCCAGGAGGCTGCCAGTTTGACCAGGCTGACCTGATATTTAGAAATAATCTGTATAAAATTTATGCAAAATGTGTACACTGCTTGCAAGTGCTGCATACTAATGATTGCTGTTGATGGACATCAGGAGTCATGACTATACTGCGATTAGGAGAAATGTACTGATTTTACACTGAATGACTACTCAAGCAAACAAACCCATTCAGATGACAAAATGAGAGACGATATTTCAAGGGAGCAAATGCAAAATAATGCAGAAGCTTAACAATGCACAGCTGTGGAAAAACAGATAGTGTTGTCAGACAGATCCTGGAGTTGTCATGGATAGTTCTGTGAAAGCAACAGCTAACTGCTCGGAGGCAAATACAGAAATATAAGTACAATGCAGAGAATTATTAGGAATGGAATAAGGAACAATGCCTCTGCTAAACCCCACAATGCACCCTGTCTTGAATACTTGATGCTATTTTGATCATTTGATTTCAGAAGAAATTAGCAAAATTAAAAAAGAGGAGTAATGTTGATATCTAGGGGAGGGAATGAAGCAGCTTCTACAAATACAGCAGGACCTTTCAACCTGAGAAAGAGTGGTGGAAGTATAATAAAAGTTTTTAAATTTTGAGTGACATAGAGATGAATGATTATTCTGTAACTATTTTTCCCAGTATGTAAGAATTAGCAGGATCTTCGTTGGTTTCTTTGGGTTTTTGTTTTGTTTTGGGTTTTTTTTTGAGACAGCACATAAGTAAGTTGTGGAAACTAATTGTCACAGCATGTTATAGATGCCAGAACTATAAATAGGTTTAAAAAAAAAAATTTTACAAACTTGAAGAAAGCTCCATTGAGGGAGATCAAACACAAGTGTACGGATGCAGCCTGTGACTCAGGAAGTTGCTAAATGACAAGTTGCCAGAAGCCAGGAGGATATATCAAGGGAAAAATCCAAACTTACCCTATTCTGTTCCCTTCCTGAAAATTGGCAGAAGTAGCTAATTTTGGAGACCTTTACTCCAAGCCAGAACAGCCCGTCTTACAAGCCTTAAATCTTTACTCATTAGAGTAATTTAATTCCTGTTACTTGCAACTATTAGACATTAAAGTAGACATAGGATGGGGTTTTTTTTTTCTCCAATGATATTGCAGCACTTCAAAATACCTTGCACTAAAGTTTAACTGAGATGTAGGCTTGTAAAATGTGGCAAGAGCCATGGGCACATGCCAGAGAGTGGAAACTGCCCCTTTCTGTTGGAAGACAGAAGAGCACGTGAGCTACATGTGCTGGGAAAAAAGTGTGGTGAGATAGCTGGGTAATGGAGATTAATGAGACCATCAGACTTTATTGAAAGTTCTCAGGTTGTCCATTTCAACTCCTTTCTCTAAATAACATGTGCAACTCGCACCCTGTCCTCAGCTCTGTTGGTGATTAAATAAGATAAATAGATTCCCTGTTTTCCATGTCTGCTTGGTCAATATGCACTTAAAAGTCTTCTTCATCTTCATCATACTGCTTCATGCCTACCCTTTGTTTTTAGTGGGGGTATAGCTCTGGTCATTCTGACTACCTCTTCCGTAAGACTACCAGGCTGTTAGATATTGTAATCAGAACACAACTATCTTTATAATTAGGATGAGACAAGCTTGTTTATGTATGTCAGCAGCAGCAGTATGAAGGCTGATGCTGGTGAAGCTTGGTGTTTTGCCTGATGTGTTCCAGGATGGAAGCAGCACAGTGTGCACAAGGGGCTTAACAGGGAGAAGGGATGCTGAGGGGGTGGATGGATGCTCCACCTGAACAATTTACTGAGATATCTCAGAAGAGAAATTGTTGTCCCCAGGGACTTCCCTTGGCCAGCCATTTGCAGGATCAATATCTTCATGATTTGGTGTATTTTTTTAGGGTTCAGTTTACATGGAGAAATGTAACCCCACAGGACATGAAGAGCCAGGAGCATTCAAATGCTGAAGAAAGCATTGCCAGACTCATGCTGGCTTCAAAAAGCCTGTGATTCCAAGAAATAGCATGCAGCTCAAAAGTGATGGCTCTGCAAGGTTTAATCATCCCTAATTGTAATTAAATCTAACAGAGCAGGAGGGTTGGCATTATGATGGTCTAATCAGCAGAGATAATGTTTGTATTGGCACTTACTAGGTGGCCAAACATATCTGGTTCCTTTATATGTATACATTGACTTCATCAAAGTGATTAAATTCCATTAACTATTGATTCACCAGAGGTATTTAAACTCTAAATGGTGCTACCTAAGAAGAAGAAGAAGAAGTGACTGTCATTGCTTGATATTTTTTTGTGAAGCTTTTCTGAACCAAGTGTCATTCAGAAGTGACAAGTAATATTGCCAGCATTGTTCAAATAGGTAAAAACGGTTTGAAAAAATTGTGAGGATCAAAATATATGCAAGAGACAGATTTAAAAAGTCATGTTGATTGTTAAGGAAAAAAAAACCCCAACAAATTGTTCCTTTTGCATTTTCAAAATTATATACCTTTTTGAATCAACATTTCAATCACTATTGACTCACTATTTAAAAATCACCATTGCTCCCGGAGGAAAGGCTGCAAAATCTCTTTTAGACATAAAATGCTTTAACCAGTGTATTAAAATGACATTTGAAAACAAGATAAAAAGATTGGTAGAACTTGTAAAGTGGAATGTGGTTTTGCCCTTCATACAGGCTGCTATTCATATCAGTGCTGAACTAGTAAAGATTGTAAGAACCGTTTGAAAATGCCTCCTTTGAGACTGATGAATACTTTGCACAACTGGGGATTATTGTTTCTAGCCAAGATCTCATCACATTAGGATCACATTTTAGTTACATCCCTTTAATGTACAGCATCCGGGCTGCACATGTGTGTCTGTGTATAGATGTCACTGTAACAGGATGCATAAATAGAGCTGATAAGCCAACACAAAGTAGTTTTGTTTTAAAAGAGGATAAAGAATGTAGGACTAGACCAACCATTTAGTGGGAAGCTTTTAGTGAAATGAGGATTAATGGCTGAAACAAAAATTTGCCTTATTATAAATGACTGAGCAGAAAAACTAGCTTAGAGGCAGCCAAAATGCGTGCTGATGATAGAAACATTTAATTTATAAATAAACCGGAGTGCTTGTTATTTGCTGTAGGAACGTGGCCTTTGCTCATGGGGCTCAGAAAATTGTTACATCTTTATAAAGAAAGAATCAAAGTGGTTTATATTTATTTTTTAGTTAGAAAGTAATCCCAGAGGACTTGACTTTTTAGCATCTCAGAATATCAGAAAAGGAAAGTGTTACATACTTGAAAGTCTTCAGATCGGAAGAGCTC
>JAWWMP010000093.1:57576187-57598197 GCA_035047865.1 Dendrocincla tyrannina | reverse complement strand
TGGTCATATCCCTTCTGGAATTAGTTTGTCTTTCTTTTTTTTTTTGGTTTTTTTTTTTTTTTTTTTTTAAAGCTGCACTTTCTATTCTTTTAGAAAAAAAAGCAAGAGGCCAAAAGAACTAAAACAACATAGATGTTCGATAAAGGAATAAGATCTTTCAAAAAGTGATGGTAAGGAAATGCAGTACTTTAAGCTTCCTAAGTTATTTTTCAGAAAAAAAATGGTCTGAAGAGGCTCACCAGGAAGCCCAAAGGCACTAGTATAAGATGTCTGATCCCCTCTGAAGCTTGCAATTGTTACCAAGGCATTTAGAGGCTGAAGAGCACCATGCTTTGAAAGTGAATTTGGTACAAAGACATTCCTAAAGACATTTCACTTGTTCAACATGGCACTTAGGCTCAGAAAGCAAATGCATTCCCTGACAATCCTTCTCACTCATTCCTACTGCTCCATGCACCTAGGGGTGTCTTCACTTGATCACATCATTAGCACACAGCCTCTCACTACCCATCTGGTATTTGGATTTCACTGCTGAAGATCTAAGATTGGCATCTGAAAGGAGTCCTCACTGGCAGCACTGAATAGGCTCAAAGGCAACCACAGACATGAAGCAGCTGAGCTTCCAAGTGCTGGAATGACAACTGCTTACTCCTTCCCAACAATTAAGCAACAATGATGCTACAGATACTACACAAGCCTGTGTCTCTCCCCCATTCGCCCCACTGTTTCGTTACTGAAGCCATTGCCATTAACAGGACTCTTCTGCCTTGCATCCTGGAAGTCAGAACACAAGTCAAATAAAAGGTATAGTTAGAATTAAAAAAAAAAGACAAAAAAGGAGATGAATAATTAGATGAGAGAGTTTTGATAACATCAAGGCAAACCATGTATTTGTGGAACTTTCCCCTACCTAGTCACTAAGAAATGAAGCATTTTAAAATGTTGTTGCCTTTACTGAATGGGGAGAGCAGCACACAGGGAAAGCTGAGTATGTGATGCTTATGTGTGAGTGACTCACCATGGGAGCACTACGAATGGTCTTAGGCCACTCCCTGTGTGTCCTCTGCAGCCACCCAGACTTCCAGTCTGCCAAATTAAAAACTGCTAGTACTCTCAAACTTCAGTCTGATTTTGTTTCGTGCAATACACAGCGATAAGAAAAGCAGTTATTCTTCATGATCAGCTGTTCTGCTACAGAGGGTTTTTTTCATGTGGATCACCATACAATACTGATTGCGCATCTGCATTGAGAAGATGCTCTATTAAAAAAAGCACAAACCACTACTTGTATACTCTGTCCATGACATTTTCTGCTTTCAGTTAAAAGCATATAGCAGCACAAGCTAAATTCATCTTAGGTGATAAACACATTAAGCCAAATCTACTCTAGTGAAAAGAAATGCTCTAAAAAAGAGCTATAGTAAAAATCAGTTGTTACTATTAGGATTTAGCCACCTCTCAACTATCATGCACAAAGGGTAGAACTGCTTCCTTTCATGTATTACTTTAGTGTTCTGAATAACAGGCCAAGAAGCTTTCTCTTGTGCTGAAGTCTGGTGACATAAGCTCTTTGCACTGCCTGTCTTTTCATACACAGCCCTGATAATTCCAAGACTCCACCTCAAAAGCTGAATCCTATCTGTGCTTTCTGTCTTTCAGAGACACCTTGCCAACTCTGCCAGGTCTGTAGACTGATCTATTTTTCACTTCTTCACAGTTCACTCTGCCAAGAGGCACACACAAGTAGTTGTTACTGACAACGATTTGGATGCTATTTAATGGTTTTGCCTTTTTGTCAGTTCTGAAATACCTCTGTATTTTCATTCCATGGAGACATCAGAGACAGACCAACGTCTAAAACTGCACCATCCATTGCTGCGATTAGGTTTAACGTAATGTTTGGCTTTGTTATGGTGGCCAGATCACGTAGTTTGGAGATCAAATGTCTGCCAAGCTAGCCATCCTCCTGGTCTGCTCTCACACCTTTACAACTAGCAGCTTATCCAATTCAGCCTCCTTATCTGTTTTCTTTAGAAAACCACTTCCCCATCTTATTTATGTAAAGAAACAGACAACAAAAGCCCCCACAACGTAGCTTAGGAACTGGAGATCTAAGCAAAAATGCTTAGGACTTTATGGAGACCCTTTTTGGTCAAGGTCTTTAACATCTCATGCCTAACCACTGGGGTTTACAGTAAGGAACAGGTAAGTTAGAAAGCTTCTCTTATAAGCTAATGAAATTCATGTACACTATGGTCTGAAGTTTACACGTGAAATGTTACACTTACAGCTGTCTAGAGATGCAATGTGAAAACAAGCATTTTAAAAGATGATTGTTCTGAACACTCCTTTAAGCACATAAATGTACCCCATTTAAGCTTTCTTTGCATCACATATCTGGTAAAGGAGAGGTAGAATTAGCAGCACTAAAACCTCCCTGGGTTTCTCCCTGCCACTAGAGAAATCCTACCCTGTACTCCCAGGTAGGCTTTGTATAGAAGGTCCTCTTGGGAAGACACTTAAGATTCCCGGGCAGCAGGTAATGCAAAGCTAATACAATAAAGACCATCCAAAGAGCAATTTCTTCTCAAGGAGCTAGTACTACTACCTCTAATTTCACATGCCAAACATCATGGACATGCTTGGACATCTTGTGTGAGCAGAGAGAGATTTTCCCACGGCTTAAATTACTGCATAGTGCAAAGACTGCTGAATACTAAGGGTACTGTACCACTTCGAAGCAGGAGATCTGGAACAGAAGCTATGAAATACAAAATACATTAGTGCAATACCTTAGGAAAGATTACCTCCTTAACCAAAGGACAGAAAAAATATTGAGCATTCTAAGTTTTGTTTTTTTTTTAAAAAGGTGGTTTTAAACTTTATGCAGTTCTCATTGAGGTTTCAATCAGTGTTATACCTTTTTTCCCCAAGTTTGTACCCCTGAGTCAGACATTGAATAAACATTGTACAGTAGGTACAGAAACTAGTGTCTACTTAAAAAGCAACAGATTTGAATAGCCATTGCTTCAGAAGTGTTAAACAGTGACAATAACCTTCCATATGGGAGAAGGAAAAAATAGCACTCTCATTTGTTCTTAGTTTATAACTAGGTAAAAGATCTCAACAGTTTCCAATCACATTATTTCTGTGTGTTAGACTGAGATTTGCGATAAATGAAACCTTCAGTAAGGAAACCTGTTGGGGCTGCATCATTTGAGTCTGCACGGTTGAGAACAACTACAATAAAGCAAAGCGATCTTTCCAAGTTATAAGTTGCATGAGACCATGTTAATCTTGGAGCACTATGTAAAGGTAGACAGAGTTCTTTTACTATGATATCAGGGGCTCTAAACTCAATACCCCTTATATCAAATATATTTTACTAGAGTAATAACTAAATTGCTATAACTTTGGCCTTTCAGCCTCTATTACAATGGAATATTAACACTTTCACTAACTTAAACATGGTAACATTCAGCTCACTAGAGCTTCTGCTGACTGTCTCCAAGAATAATTCATGCCTTTAGCACTTTTCTTCTCGCTTTCTTTACAACTTCAGGATTAAAAGCTTATTTAGAAGACAGGTTCAGGTGCAACAAGGACTCACTGTTAATCATTTGGTTTGTTCTGAAAAAAGTGTGTGAAGGACCACCCTATGTTAATGGGTTTAGAAAAGTCTTCATCATCCTTTGGGGGAAGAAGAAACTGTCGGGAATTAATGGAGCATGGGCTCCCAAAAGATGCATTTTCATTGTTGCTTTCGACTGATCCAGGAGAGTCTGGAGTGTCCGTGTTCCAGGTATTTGTGTTTGCTTGAGGTCTGTAACCTGCAGTTTTAGCCAATTCTTCCTCCACAGGTGAGCGACTCTCCATGTTCAGAGCACTGACAGACAGTTGCATTTGTGGCTTATAGCCTGCTGTAGTCACTAGGTCTACTTCTGGCTCCTCCTCTGATTTAATTTGAGGCTGATACATTGATTGGATGTCAATGTAAACCACCTGAGATGATCCCCCAGGTTCATCTGCAGGGGGATTTGAGATCTCCTCTTCAATGATAGGGGGGCAGTAGGACACAACAACATGGTTCTCCATTTCCGAGTCAGAGCCATCTTCAGGCACAGTGGTGTCTGCTGCTGGGGACATCATCTCTGTGTCTTCAATCTTGGGAGCTGCAGACTGTGTTTCCACGACTTCAACACTATTGGGGGTGCATGGGTTCATTTCCAGTGTTTTAAGTGTCTTCTTCCCCTGAAGTGAGAAAAAGGAGAAGAAGAGACTTAGCTAAATCTTGCCCAAATTACAACAGTATGTCAGCTTGTGGACTGTACTCATCCCATGCCCATTAGTACAATATAACCACAAAAAGTGGTTATGATTTTTTGGCTCATCACATATTGCTGTTAATGTTGAAAGTATTTTACACAAATTAAAAGGACTTGAGATCTTGCACTAAGTGTTTGAGAACTCTTTCCTCAGATCTCGGCTTTGTATAGACCATTCCAGAAGGCTGTTTAATTGCCCAATTCCAATTATTGTAGCTACCAGGGGGTTGGGATATGGCATATACAAATCTCCATACTTTCTACTTCTCCTAACACTTATCACAAAGATGGGTGTGTTACTCTCATATCATTATCATGTACTGACAATTCTCCTTAGTTCAGGAGAAGAGAAATGCAGCAGGCCTTTCCTAGTTCAAACATTGCAAGTAACTACATTAACAACAAAGCTCTAGATAGCACCTGACAGAAGTTACTCAGTAAATTGGCTTGTTTCCCCCTGCCACAGAGTTTTTTCTGCAATTGGAACAGATGAGTCAAGGTTTGCAAAAGAATTCTTTAACTTGTGGTATCTTTCAAAAGTTTAAAATACTAGATTTAAAATGAGGGTTACCTCACAGATGTTCCTCTGAAACTGCAGTGCCTTGCTGTTCTCAGGATTTGGGATCTCTGGATAAAATGTTTCTTTAATCCTGTAAAGATGAAAGAATAAACTTTTATAAGTTAGCAAGTTTGCAGATACACGAATGGACTCAGGACATTCCTCTTTAATTCAGAATACTGAAGACATCTGGTGCAAAGATTTAGTGCAGTGAACTCTCCCTGAGTATAATGGAAAAAACAGCAACCTTTTTTTTATTTTAAGTGGGGAACTTGATATGACACATTTACTAAAAGCTGAAGATGGGATTTCTACCTGAGTGTTTGTGGATGGCACACAAATTACAGTATTTTGCCAGTGTATTTCCATTTGGGAACTATTTACAAATGGTGCTCACTGGGAGAGAGGCTCCTGAAAAACCTTTTTGCATTCCTCACTCTGACCTCTCTCCAACTCATTTTCTCTCTCACCTCTGAAAATGTGTTTTTGCCACCCAACTTTTGAACAAAAAAATGGAAAACCCTAGGACTGAAACAAACACTTCCAGATGAGTACTGAATGCAGGCACTTACCATTCCCTCTTTCGGTAGCAGAAGATGCTGGCCACCACTCCAAGCAGCACCACCACTGCCACAGGAATGAGAATTGCAATGATTAATCCTACAGCTGGGGGACAAAAAAGGAAAAGACAGTAAATCTATATCCAAAGTTATCAGCAAGTTTCAGGCCTTTTCTAATATTCTCACCGATTAAAGATCATTTCACTAAATCAAACAGCGGTCTGCAGACAATGGGCTATCCCACTACCCTTTCCCTTTGCTGAGAGAGCAAAAGTCCACTCATAAACAGAGCTGATTCAGTGACAACTACAGGAATCAGCAGATAAACTTCTCTCTGATTGCGTAATTGCAAAACGCTTCATGTGCAACACAAGACCAATCATTGCCGTGATTCAGATCTCACTAAGCACTGGAATTGCACTTTCATGTTAACTGAGCTACCCAAGCCTTTGGTAATGGCTCTTACAGGCCAACAACTCATTGCACAAACTGCACTCTGTTTTATAAGGTTTCTAATCCCCAGCTTTTATCTCCAATATATTCCCACTGCCTTCCTCCATTGATGTTAAATGCCTCAAGTTTTATCTTTCATATATTTTAGTTGCACTGCAGTGCCTTCCGTTAGAAATACATTTGTCTTTTTCTCTCTCATGCCCCAAAGTCAATCTCTTTTATTTTTCTAATTGCCTTTCTGTGTTTGTTTCTGTCAGGGGATCAATAAAACTGAATTCAGAGCAGAGAGGCATCTGTTTACAATTCTGAAACTGATACATATTTCCACAATGTCTTTCTTCCCACCATCTATTAGCAAATATTCATCACGGGAAACCTGACAAAAACAACTGGCTGCTTGAGAAGATTAAGCTCAGACTCCATTATATTTAGTAGTAGCTCAGAAGTTATTTTTCTTGCATACATTACCACAAACTACAAAGTAGCTGTAATAAGAAAGGATCTTTCACTCACCCTGAACTGTACCAATTTTATACTTATAAATAATCAACTAAAGAGAAGGAAAATTAGACTGTAGGACCAAACTACCTAGGGGGCCAGAAAAAAACCATGGTAATAAAAATAAGATCAGCTTTATATACATTTTACAGCTCTTGTGCTGAAGACTATGAATGAACAGGGGTAATCAACTTACAGTCCTCCTTTGTCACCACATAGAGGCTGTTTGGAGGGCTCAATCCACCAGCAGTGTAGGCTTGTAGTTCCAGCTGGTAACTTGTTTTGCCTTGAAGATCAAGTATTTTCATAGACTTCTGTGTCAAGTTAGTGATATTGTTAACTTTAAGTTCTGGATTCCCTGTTTGTTTGGAAGCAGTAAGAAAAGCGTAACTGTGTAAGAAAGGATTCACAAAGACAACTTGGGCTTTAGCAAAACTTTCTTGAAGTCAATATATGAAACCTGAAAGAGTCTATATAAAGGAAGATTGAAATAAAGAACCCAAGCAATGCTGCCTGCTTACACAGCACCAAACAGCATAGGAGTGCAGCAGTGCTGCTGCAGGTTGACCTCATTTCCTTACATTCCTGCTTGTCCTCTTATGTTAATGTGAGTCAGGCTTCAGTTCTGTTCAAGATGGGCACTGGAAGAATATACCCTATTAAATATAGCCATGTAGCCTCCCCTTGTCTCATCTGCTCAGGGTATCTGTGCACAGGACAGTGTGACAAATTGCTGCTTAGTCACTGCATAACTTTATGGCTTCACTGAGCCAGGGTTTTCTCCAATTTTTGCTTTATATTGAAAAAGATACCGTGAACCGTGATAACCACACAGGGAGCTGATTATTTTAAATGACTTTGTTACATATCATGTGCCAATTATGCTAATGCATAATGCAACTGAATTATTATTAAAGCATCTTTTTTATTAAAGTGAAATGAAATTATTAAAAAAGAAGGTAAAAGAAAGACAGCGTAAGCAAGGAAGTTGCAATCTACACAATTAATTTACCTGATTCTGAAAGTCTAGGCTTCAAAGTATCTTTTTCACCTTTTGCAAAGGAAAGAAGATATCCTTTTAAAAACCCTCGGCATTCTTCGATAGGAATGTCTTCCCATTTTACCAATATAGAATCTGAAGAAGTTTCTTCAACAGTAAAATTTGGTGCACTTTTTGGAGCTGTAGGGAGAATTATGAAGGAAGAAACTCATAAGGAATCACCCTAATACTAAATCCTGAAATCATTTGTTTCATCAGTATTATTTCAGGGCTAACATTTCCAGATTTTTCTTCAATACTTTTTCCCTCACTGGCAAGAACATGTGGAAAAGACTTAGTAGGTGACACTAGAAAAGTACAACTCTGTTGGTCTCATTGTTATTAATTACTTCAGTGTGATCTGCTATGACATGCTGAAAGAAAAACTTCTCTTTGGTCAGACTTCTTTCAGACTCATACAAGTAAATATTCCTCTTCCTGCAACAAATCCCCAAAGATTCTGTAAACCTTCAGAGGATACAAATTGCTTAGTTTTTAAAGGCCTTAACTCTAACTTCACAGCTTGTCCTAAAATTAAACAAACTTCGTATTCCTATCATGGAAATCTATCTCAGCTTAAAAGAACTACTCTTAGCAGCCTTTACAAGTCCCTATTCCAATAACTGAAGCCTACTGAAAGGTCATGTGCACCAGGACATTGTCTGACACTTGGCTTTGATCTACCAGTGCTACCCTCATGTTTAAGAATTTTCCTCTTGGTTATCTGTCTAAAAGCAAATCTGAAGTTTTACAATGAGTCTATGCTCTTGTGTAATGTGAATATATTTCTCAGATCCTAATAAGCTTCTTCTGCATTTTCAGTCCCCCAAAGTCTTTATATATTCAAAGCTTCCAATCTGTTCAGAACACATACGGAAAACTCTTCTGGAAAACTGTTCAGAATTTTTAGAGATACAAATGATTGAAACTAGAGTTTCTGGTAATATTGCCTTAACCTCACCTTCAACCTTAGCAATGAAATAAACAACTGCCTTTCCAAGGGCTCAGATTATGTCAGCAATTCAGTTTTTCAGGCAAACTATTTTAGCAGATCACACATTAAACTTCAAAGTGAAATGGGTGCTGCAGTTACAATACGATACAATACAGCTGTGGTGCTAAAGTCATGTTCAGACACTTGGGAACAGAAAGCATTCAGACACTAATGCATCTCCAGGCCAGCAAAGTCCAGCCCTGGGTCAAACCTAGACTCGACTGGTATGGGAGAGAATATAAGCACAATTCTCAAAGTGCCTTGTGCTCTAAGATCTAGTTCTGGTCTAAGAAGTGTTTTCAAACAGAAATGTTATGGACACTTTTTATATTTGCTGATCTGTACCAAGTGTGCTCAAAAGTTTACTTTGACTTGAATCAAAAAAAGTTGCCTCCTCTCCTGCAGAAGTGACACGTGTTTCAAATCATGCATATGCCTCCAACTCTGAAGACCACTGTCTTCAGCGTGAACTGCTGTGACATCCTATGCCACTACACAAGCTGGAAAACACAGGGTTATTACATGCTTGGAATTGGCTGGGGAAATGTAGTAGAATTATACAAAGAGAGCAAACAGAAGTCGGTAGTACTGCATGGTGATTCTGGTCTCAATCTTCTGCTGCCAACACTGAGCTAAAAATAGACACAGTCTAAATTCACTTTGTAGAGATCCTGAATGATAAAGTGCACTTACGCAGCTCTTTCATATAACCAGTTATGTTTTTCAACAACTGATATCCAGTGGATTTGCAGCCGTACAATGAAAAGTTGTATCGCACGCCAGGTTTAAACAGAGCTGCAAGAGAAAATTGCTGTAAGAATATTTCACTTTTGAAGAATGATGCTTTTAGATTTCACGATTATTATATAAATAGGTATTAAAGAATTACAAAGTGTAATGGTATAAATACCATCCCTACTTCTAATTCCTATAAAAGCCATGCCATCAGATGTGGTTTAGAAGCAGTAACCTTATCTAGCTCCCAGAGAAAGTTTAGTTCTAAACAAAGAGGATTCAAAACAAGCTACTCAAATTGCATAAATTGCTCTTTCCATGGGGAAACACAAACTGAAATTACCAGAAATAATCCCCTTCCTTTCCTCCCACAGCAACCATGTAGATCCTGCCTACTCCTCAGAAATATAAATGCATTTTGAAAGAACCAGCCTTATTGGAGCAACAGGACAAAAGAGATACAAATAACTCTCAAAAATTATAATGAAGCACTTTAGCAATGAACTTAAATCCTGAACCGACTTTACAAAACAGATAGTCATAAAAATTACACTTCCCATATCTTTGGTGGAGAGACAGGTGTTTGATACCACAATGTGTAAATAATTTACCACTTTCTGGGATTTTCTCAAGTCAGGGCCATACACTACTTTCAAGACCTTCTAAAACAAGATGCTATTGTGAAACTATGCAGAAGTCAAGGGGGTTTTGCAAGCATTCAGATCCAGAGATTCTCTTGACAGGACTAAGCACAGAAGTGGATTTGCCAGCTTGAGCCTAGCCCTAGCAGCTTGCTAACTCCCACAATGTGCTGCAAGAACCATCCTAGAGAAAAGCTCAGGTATAGAGTAGTGCACCATTGGACAGACATGGTATTGTCTACTTAAAAAAAGCAGGCTCCAGCTAGCACAAACCAAAACACCAAGGACACAGTGTTGTAATTACAGACAGAAAAACATATTGCCCCCAGCCTCCCAGGTCTCACTCCCCCTCAACTTTCCTATGTACACAGCTCCAAGTTGTTTTTTTTTGAATGGAGACTTTAATACTAAACTCTTCTAAAAAGCAAATATATAGCATTTTAGACAGAAGAGAAAAAGTCCTACATCTTTCATGGGTCCTCTCTTTCCTCTTCTGCTCTTACTAGTCCCACCACAGCTGAATTTCATTTCCCTGATCTGCCCACTAGCATCTAGAGACCTGGAATGTGCCCTGTTCCAGGAAATTTCAATTGTTGACTGCAAGCCAACACATGGAGGTCACTCTTAAAAAAATCTGCCTCATGTAAAAACAATGGATTAGTCTTCCCCCATCCTGAGCAGCACTGTTTATGTTTAGAATCCAAATAAAACCCCAAACCCTAGATTAACCAGTATGCATTAGGCTGAGTTAGAAAATTGTTGGGTATAGCTAGAAGAAGTAATTTCAAAACAGTTAATAAACATGGGACGATAAAAGTTAAGTCAAGACTGGTATTTGGATTTAGCAAGACTGTGTAAGAAATTAAAATAAACACAGTACCAAGAAAGATTTCATTTATTTACACAAGTATGCAGCAGTGAAACAATTTTCAACCTATAGCATCATTCCACTCACTACTCACACTCTCAAACAGAAAGACTAAGTAATTATTTCTGACTTACCAGATTTTATCACTGCGTTTGTTGTATTTGAAGAAAATTTCTGCCAGTCCACACTACAGGGTTCAGACCCAGATGAACGACACCATTTTACTACGTAGCCACAGGTCATGTTGGGGTAAGAATCCCAAGAAATATTAATTCCATTCCCCATTGCCACAGCCTGACCTGTTATGACATTGTCTGCAACAAAGGTGACACAAAAAACCATCAGAGAGCAGACACTTATCCACAGCCCAAGATGAAAGAAGGCCTTGCAGCCACAGCACAATGGCTTATAAATGGCAGTCATTTCTAAGAACGAGAGGAGTGGTGAACTGTGAAACTCGGAGGGTTGCACTCAGCTGTGCTTTCTGGAGTGCTCAAAATCAGACATAGCCTGCAGCAAAACCCTCAGCCAGCCTTAAGTATGATGACGAGAAATACTGCAACTCAGGACTGGCTTAGAAAGCACTTTTTCAAGGTAAAGATTTACATTAGATGTCAGGTTCAAATATGAATTGACACCAATTTGGCAGGAGCCTCCAGCCATAAATTCCTGCTGTCATTTCATCAAATGGTTTGCTTTGTGTTTCTTTCAAGTGTCTTGCTGTCACTCGCCTGACCACTGACAACCATTTTTCAGCAGGACTCAACAGCAATAATCACATCCCTGGCAAACTTCATGGAGGCTTCAGTCTACCAAAGCTAAATTAAACAAACACCACCCCCAAAAAAAACCCAAACCAAACAACAACCAACCCCAAACAACAAAAAACAAACACCGAAAGACCAAAAAAAGCTTTGCCTTTACTCTATTTTTCTTGTTTCTGATTATCAGAGGTTTAGCTGCCCTTGATCAGATCTGGGAACAGCTTCTGATTCCTGCAGCTTCCCTCCATGGCTGTCCGTCAGATGGGACCCTGCAGAGCTAAGGGATGGTTTCCAAAGGCCACCACATAAGCAGTGGGCCCACGACAGATCTGCAAAAACAATCTCAGCATTTCAGTTTTCCTTTTTCAGTGTTCTCATTTATGCTCCCTATTGAGTCTATTATTTCATTTTATTAAAGCTATAAACTATGGAAGGCCAAAGGGCAAGGAGTTTTTAAGAATCAGTGCTACGAAAACTTTACTCTCACTAACATGCTGTGAATGTTGAAGCACTGTCTATTTTTAAGTAATTTTAACATACAGCTAAGCATACAATCCTTTTCTAGCTTGATCATGGTAAGAAAAAGATGCATGATTAAGAAAGCAAGTCAACTCCACAAGTGTTTCTGTACTTTTTCCAAAAAAACCCCTTCTATGCATCCAGTGAAACTACACTTCCATGATGTTGGAAAAGACAGTATTTCTAATTAGTCTGCTTTCATTTTCCTATTTACAGAAATGAGTTTTTACTGACAGTGAGCATATACTCTGAAATATGCTTAAATACAGCACACTCAATTTTATTTCCTGTGCTAGATGACTAGAAATTCACCATGGGCAGTACTGCTGGTTTTGATGTATTTATAGCTGCAACCTAGACTAGGAGAAAATAACTACTAGCACTAGAGTACTACTGTGGTAGAGAGGCCTCGAACAACCAGATTACATACCCCAACTCTCTGCAGAGGACTTTTCAGAGACAGTGACAAATTAATTAAGGCAGAGTATCCTTTGTTTGTGTTTTCAGTTTTCAGAAAACCTCAGCAGATCTCCAGCTTCAGAGCCACTGCTCTCTTACGGACATTAAAAGCACTTACAGACTGTACACAGGAAGCAGACAGAAAAGATGTTTGGGCAAAAATGTCATCCAGTTCAGTGAATGAGTCATCTTTCATGACTCCAGTCAGTGACTCAGATAATTCCTATACCAACTTGGGAGCAAATCTTTAATGAGTACAAGTTGGGTAACACCAAAGGGAACCTCAGACATCTGAGAGAAAGCTGTAAATGAATGCAAAGCTCTAGCTCCATCAGCTATCCCACACCACAAACTTATTACAGAGACCTCTCTGATTCCCAGAGTTTTGTTCTTTCACTGCTGAGGGAGAGCTGTGAACGGACTTTCAATCAGCTGTTCCATACAATTACTTTTCCCTCCAACAGGCAGAATAAGAACACACTTTAATATATTGGTGTTGGTGCTGTGTCCAGTTCTGGGCTCCTCAGTACAAGAGACATGGAGTTCCTGGAATGGGTCCAGTGCAGGGCAAAGAAGACGATTAAGGGACTGAAGGACTTCTCTTAAGAGGAAAGACTGAGGGAACTGGGAGGGAGATGAGATGACTGAGAGGGACTCTCATCAATGTCTATCACTATCTAAAACAGGGTGCCAAGAGGATGGACTAGGCTCTTCTCAGTTGTGCCAAGCAATAGAACAAGAGGCAATGGGCAGAAACTGATGCACGGAAAGTTCCATCTGAACATGAGGAAGAACTTCTTTAGTGTGCAGGTGACCATGCACTGGAACAGGCTGCCCAGAGAGGTTGTGGAGTCTCCCACACTAGAGATATTCAAGAACTATTTGGACACAATCCTGTGTCGTATGCTCCGGGATGGCCCTGCTTGAACAGGGAGTTTGGACAAGCTGAACCACTGTCGTCCCTTCCAACCTTGCCCATTCTGTGATTCTTTGTTTTAGAGAAGCTCAAGAAACATTATGTACAGTGGTTTTACTTCACACAGAAACAAACTTGGTTTTCCATCTCACTTGGAATCGCAGCCAAAGCACATTTCTTCCTGTGACAGAAGGCCCTGTCTTATCAGAACCTGAGTTGCAAGACTCTCAAGCTGTGATACTTGTTCTCCGGGTGGGCAAGGAGACACAGACCCATGTGTGCACTCCTGGTAAACAAGAACAGAGAGGTCTCGCTGTGTAAGTCTGTCCTCCCTACAGAGCACCAGCCAGATCTAGGACTAGAGGTTTGGGCTTTGGGAGACTATGCTCTTCCTGGCATACAGGGAAGCATGGGCTCTCAATAACCATGTGCAATATTATCCTCTTCCCAAGCTCAGTGTTACGAGCAGAAAATCATTATCTGGCTCAGCTACTTCCCTTTACAAAAGCCCTCAGCAAGAGTAGCAGTGCTTTAATTGGAAAGCTAGTCCTACCTCCTTTTCAAACACTGGCTCCCTAGCACAAGGATGCCAACACTTTACCAACCAGCCCAATTAATATTCTCCTGCAGAGCTCACAGGCATTGAACTGACAATTCTTGCCTCAAAAAGCCACCCAACACCCTCAAGACTTTATTCTGATTCTTTTTAGCATCTAACACTTCTCAGTGTCTCAAAAAGAACACACAGAAATAAACTGAACTCCTCAAATATCAGAGATCCACACCAATGCTTTGAAACCTCATTCTTTTTGTTCTTGGGAGGTCTCCAGAAAGTACAAATAGCTGAAAAGACTGCACACTATCATCCTTCTTTTATATAGAGAGTATAATTAATTGCTGAGAAACAGAAGAAGCCTCTTTTTTCCCCCATTCAGTACATTTGAGTGGGGAAGTAAACACAAACAAACAAAGCATATTTTTTCAATAAATAAAGTCACCCAGGTATTCTCCAGGCTTTGAAGGTGTTTAACTCTCAGCTGGAAGCACTCACCACTTGGAAGTTCCACACTTGTTATCCTTGAAGGAGGAGAGGAGCCTGCATGGTTTTTGGCTACAACACTAATTACACAGTCATTTTTTCCAAGTTTTATCTCAGTACTGTTTGAGGGTTCAGTGACTACTTTATGCTCCAGTGGCGTCTCTAGCAGGTAGCAGGACACTTCGTGAGACACTATTTTTCCATTAGCTTCAGAAAGGGACAGGGGCTGTGAACAGACAAACACTGCATTAAAAGCAAAATACAACATAGAGAACACACAGGATAATATGAATTTAAAGTTCCTGATCTGATCTGGTGACTGGAAAAGACTATGAGGCAAAAAAATTATACAAGTGTGACTTTGAGAATTAACACGCAAGTTTCTCAGTTTTTAATTTTCAACTGGGATGTATAAAAAGCTTAATTCTTCCTGTGAAATTCTTATCAATGCAACATTTAAATTATAAAACTTTAATAGTATTTTCCTTTGGGGAAAAATATTTGTCTCCATGGACGGTTCCAAAAAAAAAAAGCTAAGAAAAGCAGTCTGGTTTACTGACTACAAATTCCACTAATTTATAAATGTGTAAGGAAATATTTATTCATGCACTTACATTACAGAGTATTTTAAAAATTCAAGTGTCCTATCTACCTTCCAGAAGATTTTTAGACTTTCTCCAGATGGACTTCTCTCTCTCCAGATGTCTGGTCCTCTTGCAGGAGCTAAGGAAAAAAAGAAGGGTAGTTTATTTCCCCAACTTGTACAGTAGACAATATACCATCTATTAAAAAGTTGGCTTTTTGGATGTCTAATTTTAAAATATATGGCCTCACAAGTTCAGCATTTTACCACAAAAGAGTCAGATAAACTTACGGGCTTCTGCTGTTGTGTACTCCTCTATCCTGCTCCAGTCACTCCACCTCCAGAAGTGGTCAGCAGCCGAACAGCGCACCCTGAACTGGTATTTGGTATATGGGTGCAATGCATTCAGCTGAGCTGTGTAAGCTGAGAGTTTCCCACCAGGCATGGAGACATTGTGCTGTTAAAAATTTACAGAAATTAACATGATGTGTACATTTTTTTTCCCTCCTAAATTATGCTGCAAGCCAACACCTAAAAACGTATTTATCCCCAAGAACACCGACAGTGTGAAAGCTGTAGTCAGGCCCTATGAAGAAATCAATGAAAAAGAGAAGTATTTCCTTTGCAGTCACCCTAAACAAAGGAAAAATTTGCAGAGGTTCCCCCAAATAAAGTCACGTATAGCACTGAAATTGAAATATGACAGTAGGTAGCACCTTTGAGATGTAAAGAGAAGGATGAAAAGAGAAGGAACACTGATAAGCCTTCAACAGGATGAGCTCTTCACACAGTAGCAGGCTGTTGCTTCCCATCTATCCCATCCAGTCCCCCTCTCTTCCAAAAGCAGCACAACTGCTCACATGAGGCAGGCCAGGATTTCACCTCTGGTATTCAGAACCTGCACCTCCACTGAGCACATAGACATCAGTCTGTCGAGACAGAGGACTTTTTCCTAAGAGACATGCACAAAAGCACACTAAAGACAGTCTGAGCAAGATGTTTATCATGTAGTCTGCTTCCTTCATTTTTCCTTCAAAAGATACTATCCAATTCCAACCCAGGTGATCTCAATTCACAGCTCTTATGACAGGACTAGTCTCTCCTATTATTCTTAAGATGGTACCAGTCTAGGGAGCATTTCAGTTTCATGATTACTTAAAAAAATCCTAAGCCTGGGAATAATTTTTACTGATCTAATTATAACACATGTGCATCACAGCTGCCAAAAAGGATTTCAAGCAATTTTAAGATGCAACTAATTGTGTATTTCTAAAGCCAAATGACAACTTCAAAAATACTAGAAAAGCCAACAATTTCTCATACGGATGGAAAAGCTTCTGAAAACATCCTCAAAATGCCATGCAAAACCCCAAAGCAATTTCACAGCTACTTTTGTTTGTTACGGAAAACTCCTGGAGTTTTATTATTTAGCAACCAGTGACAACACAGCAAAGCTGTAAAAGCTTCTATCAAGCTGTTTGCTGCACTAGAAAATATTTGTAGCTGCAGGGTCTGATACAGGTGCAGAGAGTCATACTACTGTGGAAGTGTAAAGCTTGACCATCTTCAACTGACCCAGATAATTGCTTTGGTAGCAGAGTTCACAAACAAGTGCATGTCCCAGGTTTTGAGCTGCATATTCCAAAGATATTTATGAGTTCCTTTGCAGTACCTAATCTCTGGTATTAGTTAACGCATGCCATTACAGAGAAAATATAAAAGCTTAAGGCTTATGCACTCGTTAAGTGCTTTGAAAGTATTTTAAAAATACTCTAACAGAGCATACATCAACTACTACCCTATTATTATAGAGGCATGCACATAATGATAATCTTCAGCCTTAGCTGCATAATTTCTGTGGCTTAAGTTATTCAAGGCTGTGCTCGACCACTGTGCCCAACCAGTAACTAAATGCAGACAGTGGCAGAATACTGCTAAAAATCAAACACTGTAAAAAGCAGCCTCTGAGGTTAACGTGCTCAAATTACAAATTCAGGCTCTGTGCACCAAGACTGGACAAATCAGCATGTGCCTATCCAAAAAGGTCAGAGATTTCAATGCACAAAGAAACTGGGGGTAAATCTCAGGCCAACTGAACATGCAGTTGTCATTAGGCTTCCCCAGTGATACCAATCACACCCCACTAAGTTAAGCAGTACAGAAGGAGAGGATATATTCCCACCACCTACACTCAGTGTCTGATGCCGGTGTCTAAATTGGTATCCTAAGCTTCTCAGACAGTCAGCAGAGTAAATATGCAGCTCCAGTCAGTGACGCAGAGCACCAAAGCTGGGCAGCATCTGGAAGACTGAATGGTTGAAAACCTGAACCTCACCCAGAAACACCTCTTTCTCTTCTGCTGCAGAGGTTCTCAATGGGGATTACCTACTGATTTGTTCAGCGGGAGAATCCTTCCCTATCCTGTCTCTGAATCACTGACATACAAGCAGGTTCAGCAGCTGCCTATCATGGCCACATGCACGTCAGCTACTGACAACAAACAAATGAACTGCTCTCTAAGGGGAAAAAAAGTTAGTACTAAAATTCAGTTGCACACTATAAGATCTGAAACAACTATTGTGGAAGTCTGCAGGGCAGCAGTACATCCTGGAACAATTGTGTCTTAATAGTTACTTTTAAGTTTGCACCAGGAAGATCTAAGCACAAGGACTGTTACCTAAAGGGTTAGCATAAAGCACTATGCACAGTCTCCAAGTACCAAACGACATTGTGTGTGATTTGACTTTTCTCTAAAGTGTTTAAAACAAAAGAAAAAAAAAAAAGAGAACCTGGCAACAACAGAGATGAGCAGAAAGTTTTCTGATTTTAATAAATGAACTTCTACTCATTACTACATTAATCATTTAATAAGATGATCAGAATGAAGATCTTAGTGAGAAAAGTATTTGAAATGTGATTAGTAAAGTGAAAAAGACCAACATTTGTGCCAAAAAATAATCCATTAAAAGCAACACTTACCAGTTTTTGCTCAGAGTGACCACTGCTAATTTCAATTTGACACAGAAGCCTGATTTCAGCAAAGCTGCCATTTATGAACCAACGCAGATGGACACTAGTGGAGTTGTTCCCAGAAACAGTCAGCTTTTCCGGGGTTTTTGGATGAACTTGAAAAATAAAAAAAGAAAAAAACCTTCAATTCTAAGGAAAAAAATCACATTCATTTTAGTTCAGAAAAATCTGATTTTAAAAGAACAAGAGAACCAGAAGGATAAGTGATCCAATCAGTAACAGAGACAACTGGTGCTGAGAAGGCACCTGCAAGCAGTCTCATTCCTGACTCTTCTCAGCTATCAAACATGGAAACAGATTTACTTAAGACTGAGTATACTGGCACATTTGGTAAAAAGCTGGAGACAAAAAAAACATATTCACTCTAATTGACTTTATCAAGAAAGTACTCTGAGAATTCTAATCTGAGCATAGTTGATTTGGGACTTGGACAAGAAAAAAACACACCATTTTCATGTTTAAACTCAGTTTTTTGGGGGAAGGCAGAATACCGTAACCAATAGGAACGCTTGAAATCTCAGCTATGGTTGTGGAGACAGAAGAAAAAAGAATGGGGAAGACAGTACTAGAGAGGTGGTCATCTCCCTTTCCTCGTTTAAAGGTCTAATGAAAGAAGTTATTTCTTTCTCCAAACTATGACAGCAGATGATCATAGCTATTACCAATGGCATGTAATAGTCCAAAATATTACCTTTTATGTTTTTGCGCTACCTTTTATGGTCCAAACCGTGACAAGGCAAAACTGTATGATATTTTGCCCTATAAGCAAAGACTGAAATACAAGATCATTCACAATTCATAAAGTTAAATTTAAATTATTGATGTGTAATAGAATATGAAGCAATACATAAACTTGCCCAGAGAAGTTACGGATGCTCCATTCCCAGAAATCTTCAAGGTTGGGTTAGATGGGGCCCTGAGCAACCAGATCTAGTGGGTGGCCTATGGCGGGAGGTGGGGTGTGGGCAATGTGTGTGGTGTGTTGGAACTAAATGATCTTTAAGGTCCCTTCCAACCCAAGCCATTCTATGACTGCAAGATAAACAGCAGCTAGCTGTGTAGATCACAAGTCGCATTTATCATACAGCAGTGTGTGCAATCTGGTAGCATTTCTCTTGAGATCTGTCATCTCCCTGTACACATGTCCTGAGTTATTTTCAACTTCAAATTATTGAATATGGCAAAGGGTTTGTGACAATCAAGGAAAATAATAAAAAGTATAACATGCTGGAGTTCTTCAAACCAAACCAAACCAATGGTTAGCCTGTAGCAAACCTGTACCTTTGCCTTTTTAAGTCATTAGTATTACCTCTTTGAGTTATATCAACCAAAAGAGATGACTCTGTTTGCCCAATAGGATTGGAAACACCTAATATGAAATCATAGATTTTTTGATCAGGCATTACTGGAAAGCCACAGACACGCTCTCTGTTCATTTCATTGACTTCGCATGAAACATTTTTACCAGATGTTCTACAAAATAAAAAGGAGAAGGAAAAGGTTAATTTTTGAGTAAGTTAATTTGTAGCAACAGTTAGAAATACAGACTGAAAACATGGTACAGAATGATGGGTTCAGTTCACATGGCTTAGAGAATTATTTGACTGCAGAGGCACACCTAACACCACAATGCAGGTTAAAGTGGCATCAGTCATGACTTGCCCTGTTCTCACATGAAACTCTCCGCTTCTACTACCATAACATTTCCATTCTCTTACTTCTCAAAAGCCTGGAAAACAGGTAGGTCCTGTAAAACCACCTCACAAGTTACAACTAAAATTCTGACTTAAAGTATCTTTGTTCAGATCAGCATATATTTGCATTTGAAGAATTCTTTTAATTGCTTTCTGAACTAGTGAGATGCTACCCACATTGTCTTTCTAAAAGCCCTATCAAATCTGAACTAATGTTTGTTACCTGGAATACATCCACTATTGCCTCTCCACAATAGCAGGAGAGGCAGTCTGGTAATAGCCAAGACCAGTGGTACATCTCGGGGCGGGGGGGTGGGTGGGAAGGGGGGGGTGCATAAAATCTAGTGTGTATCTGTACGCATATCTGTTTTAATTATGATCTGTGTAAGCCTCTCATTCAGTAGCGCAAGTTTAATTAACTTCTTCCTTTAGGCACTTTTGTTGTGTTCTAGCTGAGTTCTGAGCTCTCTTCACAACATACTCTCTATTTCAATAGTCCAGTGTGGGCTGAGAACAAGAATGAGAATATTTACCCCAAAAGCACCACATTAATATCACAGCTTTGGGCTGAACAAAACAAGACTTGACAACATCCTTGTTTATAAGCTGAATATCAGCAGACAGTGACTGGAGCTCCTTTCCTTTGAATATCTGCTCTGTTTTGTCCACCTCTTTGCACCCTTACCAATGGTTTTTTTAGCACTAGCACCCTGGACGACCTCTGTGACTGTAACTCAATCCTCACTGCCTCTGACTTGCTTCAAAGCCACCATGAAACTCTATTTCTCATCTGTTTGTGTGACTCGGGCCTCTCCTGGCTCTTTTCCCTGACTTGCCCTTTTGGAATTACATGGGAGCCTCTTCACCATGGGAATTTTGTTAACTCCTTACTAACTTCTAATCACAACCACTAAGGAATCCCATTTGCAAGTGCTATTCCAAACAACAATTCCTCACGTTTAAGGCTTTACAATGGCCTACCATGTAAGACAAAGTACTGGGACACCACTCGACTGCTTTCTGTGGATGACACCAGTGCTATTTGTCCCTTTCAACATTTTACATGTAATAGGAATGTTGCCTGCTCTACACTATCTAATCCTTAATACTGAAAGAAGAACAGATGTAGTCTCATTGCTATATTTCCTAGTGGCATTGGGAAATGTCCCATGACCTTTCTTACAATTGTTGCTCACTGAGCTTCTGCCATTATGTCTAGCAGAAGCTCAGTCAATATCTGACAAACAATCAGACCCAGCTCTCATATAAAAAAAAATAAAAAAAAAATTAGTGATTGACTCCTATTATCTCTATGTATTTTCATATTGGTGTTATCTACATTTTGACAGCTTCACACACTAAGCCCTTTATTTACCTGTGAGTTCATAACAGCATAAACCTCTGGGAAAAGTCATCCTTAATTCCCACTGGAATTTTGCAGGGCTAGATGACAATTTTCCAAGTTTAGTTTAGTTACAACTATCAGAAATTCTTGGAAAGTATTTCAGGCTCCAAACAATGAAGACTATCACATTTAAGTAAGCATGGTGCAGTAAGTCACAGGCAGTAACGGAGGTATTCCACTTATACACTTTAACTCCTTTTAGTGCTGATTAATTTTACCTTTCAAATAAACTGTACTTTGTTCTTCGTTTTCCATACAGACCACTGGGCCTGCCTGGTTTCCAGGTACATTTTATTATCCAGAAGTTGGGTGTTTCACAGCTGAGATTTTGGGGAATATCAGGAGCATCTGTAGCATGAAAGGAAACCAGAAAGTTAGCCAATGCTTTGCCATTCTAGTGTGACATTTGGGTTGCTGGCTTCCTTAAAGTATCACCATTTGGTTTTGCTGGGCCTAGATCGTGTGCTTCACAAATACATGGCAATAGTTACACTTCAACAATACAAGTAATGTGCTTTTAAAAAGTCACAATAAACCAGATAGATAATTAATATCAGCCCCATCTGACTAACACTTGACTCTAGGATACTAAGTGGGTGGGTAATCTGGTAAATCACATGCAAACATGTTCACAAGCTCCAGGCTCTGACCTGGAAGTGTTTCACTGAAACCCTGCCAAGATTTTTCTGAAATTCTGAGCATCAGTGTAGCAGCTGAGCAATGCAGGAATGCTGTCGGCTGTGCGTCACATTTTCTAACATGCCAGCCCCACCACTGTTTTAAATTCTGCAAACAAGTCATGTCAAGGAGATGGCTCCTTTAACATGAATTCCACACTGAATCTGATAGTTAAAGCAAGCCCTTAATGGCTCATCTTCTTCACCATGGCTTTGGAAGTGCCAATCTTTTTCTTTTAAATCTTGTTCTTT
>JAWWMP010000093.1:57547321-57557432 GCA_035047865.1 Dendrocincla tyrannina | reverse complement strand
TGCACCTCATTTAAAACTGAAAGCAGCCCATACAAAATTGAGACTGTTACTAAGAGGACATAGAGTGAGTCAGTTCCACAAGTTTCTCCTGACGTGATTCACACATAGAATAAGAAAACAAAATAGAAATTTTTAAGGCCACATCTCATATCTTCACATCACTTCCACCTGATCATCATTACAGCATCTGTAACTTCCATCTGCTCCTTCTCCCTCAGTTCTCCCTTGAAAGTGAGATTCACCTCCTGAAGTTCTCTTTTTTTTGCCTTCTCTTCTGAAGGGTGACTATAGAAAAGGGCTGAGGAGAGGAAAAAACAATCTTGGATTCTACACACACAAATCATTCCAAGTTTTCTATCTTTGCTTAACAGGATTCTTCCTTCCTGCTATTATTAGTAAATCTCACAGTTTACTGCTCTCAGTATTGGGCTGGCAGATAAGGTACAAAAGAAGAAGGATTTCTTACTTATTAGCTTCTGACACCAATAAATTCTGTACACCTAGACAGTGGAATGGAAAAATCTCTTCCTGTGGAAGGCCGTTCATCACATTTTTCATGCATTGCTGCTGATAAGTTTAACTTTTTTGTTTCACAACTCAGCAATGAAGCAGCTATTGTTTCCAAAGTGCTGAGCAAGTCCAACTGTGGGAATGAGAGACGTGCAGCAATTATCAATGGTCTCTCTGGTGGCAGCAGATTAAGGTGCCCAGACATGGGGGAGAAAAGGTGGGGGCAAGGGGAACCCGAAGTGAGCATTGACAGGAGAACTAACATTTTGGTGTAGTTACATAAATTACGTTCTGCTTCAATTTAGTTTCTGTTCCCGTATCCTACTCCTTAGGAAAAATTCTGCTCTTTGTGTATCTAAATAGGTCCATTCAGATACATAATACATGATGCACAAGGCCAAGCATGTTCTTACAAGTTTACCTATCTAAATCCAGAGACCTGCAAAACTTTTAATGTAAATTTCATGGTGTGAAACACCACCATTCTACTTTTTGTTCTTTTGTAAAAACCTCTTCTACAAAACCTTGTGCCAATATCACCACAAAGCAAGTCATTAGAACTCACATAGCCTTATAAAAATAGCACCACCTAAAATATCTTTGGAGAGTACTATGCTTTTCACATTTCTGCAACTTTCCATACTAAGGTGCTATTCACTAAATCTGTACAAGGATCATATATGCAAAACATATTTAGGTGACAATGCCAAGGATGTAAATACTTGACTTTAGAACAATATATACACAAAATATTTGTAAGCCACAATAGAAGAGCTTAAAAAGATCAGAAGTAAGTACATGTATGTATTAGAAAGGCAAGTTATGTATCCTTTTTTCAAAGTAAGAGAATTTAAAAAACCAAATCAAAACAACTGACTATCATTAAAAAGATGGCAAAAATTAATGCACATTACTTCAAAGAAGAGATCGACTGGAGGCAATTATTACCAATACCTGTTAAAATATTATTAAAGTGATCAGTTCATCAAATAGCTGGGTTTAGATCACAGAACCTTTTTCATCTTCATTCTCAAGTCCCATGACACAAGCAAATGCTACCAGAGATCACCTGTGCCCTCTGATGAGAGGCTATTTCAAAGCCATAGAGTGCTGTTCATGACTAACTTACTACAGATTTATGCAAGATAATCAGCCTCAGTAACCACATATATACACATATTGCTCTTGAATTTGCAGACACGTAAGTAGATGACTAATTCTAGCTCATGAATACAGGCATGCATAAACTTACATTTGCACTGTTGGCAGGGGCCCAACTGCAGGAGCCTGTGACAGGCTCAGTCCTTAGTCTTCAGTGGGGTAAAGCTGAATGCTGAACTGGACAGTCACATGAAGTACCTGAAGTTAAAAGACTCATATATAATACATTGCTAAGAATGCTATGCTAAAGGATCACTAAGAACAGATATGGAATTATAAATATACCTTCTGTGTTTGAGTGTGTGGAGAGGAAAATTAACATTATTCTGCTGAAAGCCTGTTAGTGACCTAATTCTAAAGGCAGCTATTGTGATGCTGAGTGCTTGCTCCCATTTCTGTCTGCAGTAATCACTGCCCAAATTCCAATCCAGAGTTACCTACTGATTAGCAAGCATGCATGCAGCAGGGCAAAAGGATAACAGGCAAGAACCTAAGGTTTTCAAAGATACAATTTCCACTTATTAGCACCAGCTGCACCACTCAGTTGAAATACGAGGAAGGAAACGTAAAACGTTCAATTTTCAAGCCATCAGTTATCACAGCACAAGTAAAAATAAATATTCTCACAACTTATTCTGTATGGATCAAGCTACCTTACAAAAGCACTTGATCCGACAGCACAAGAGAAAAAACTAGTCATTCATTAGCAGTGGAAATGGTTTCATCCAGTACAAAGTCGATTTATACACAGGATCAAATGATTACTTCGAGCAGTTTGAGTCTGAGAGATTGTCTGTTGTTGCAAAGTCTAAAACAACGCAACTATTTAGTTCAGTGAGGTTACTTGGTCACATGTCTCAATTACCTGCACAGAGAGGATTTAAACTTAACCCACCAAATAAGACAGCAGAGGAAATGCCATGCACTAGACCTCCACTGAAAAGTGAACATTGTGAAAGTAAAACTAATTAAGTACTGGCAAAACTCTTCAAGGCAGGGTTGAACTGATCGACAAAAAATAAGATTGGATACACTCCTAAAAAACTTCTAAATACGGGTTCTCTACTAATACAGGACTTCCTATATTAAAGCCTTTAGTTCATATTGCACCAACATCAGACTAGGCTTCTAGAAATCACGAACAGATCTCACATAAATAAGTGTCTTAATGGTGAAGAAATACAATATACAAGGGACAAACTACAGGTCACGTGACATTTTGCTGGATGTACATCCAGACTGATCCTGTCATTTGAAATATGAGGCAACACTTGGTTAAAAATACCTTCCTCCAAAAACCTCCCATCCTCTTGAAAAAAGAGACAGGCCAATCACATTTATTTTGGAGAAGGCTGTTCTATCTTGGGAATTGTGACAATGCTGTTCTAGCAGATGAATTATGAGTTACGTGCCTTGAGACCTGTGTAGTAAAGACTTCCCACAGCCATGACCTTTGGAAGCATGTGGAGCAGGGGGAAGGAGGGGAAAAGGAAGAGGAACAGGTACACTCCACGGAACAGATATTATTATCCTCACAACCAGGAGAAACCCTGAGGAGTAAGAGTTTGTTTGACATTTATGTTCATCTCACAAACACAGTACTTCAGTTCTTGTTGCACCATAACTCAAGACAACACTGAAGTCTACAGCTTAAATCACATTTTTGTTCTTCTTTTTTTTTCTCTCTCTCCTCCTCTCTTTTTTCTTTTTCCTGCCTACAATTAAACTTTAGAAGCTTACCTCCTTGGTTTTAGCTCCAGACTAGCTGTAACACCTCAGAGGTCAAACATCTCTTTTGCCACAAGCACTGAACTTGATCCAAAACATGAATTATTGTGAAAATTAGATGTCATTCAAATACTTATAACTTAAATTCACCTTTGGCCTTCAGAATCTGCAGAAACTCCACCTACAAGACTGACCACTATAATTTTCTACCAAAGTTAATTTGATTTAAGAAGCCTTTTTGCCTGCAGTAATATTAAAACCAATTATTTGAGAAAGATATTTTGAAGCTCTGTCTGTTTGATTTTATCATTCAAAGAGGCCATTAGATCATCCAGTTCAAGAAGGGCAAAACCATGATCTGTTACACAGTGTTACATCACACGATGAGTAGCACTGCAGTCTCGGCACAAGAGCTTCTGGATGACCACGCAAAGTCCTGATTGGAAGGGAGGAGGGCTGCCAGGCTAAGGCAGATACCACCAAACAACCCCAAAAGGCAACTGCCTGCCCAACCCAGCTCCATGCTGAACAGAGCCATGCCTCTTCTTCTGCTTGTCCAAATTTCCCTTTCATCTGGGTTCTCCAAGACATCAAGATGTACAACTCTCAAATTATGCAAGTAATTTGAAATGCAACTTATAAAGGTACAGAAAGCATGAATATCAGAGATGCTCAGACAACCCTCATGGACTGCAGTGTGGAGGTATCTTCATCCAGAGCCTAAATGTCACAGATGGGCTTGCCTTCGCACTGTTTGAGTGCACCATTGTGGCCAGACAGCTTTTCAGCAGGTGGCCTGGGTCACCATCTGGCTCTAAAACAGCTTTTTCTGTGCTTCTGTGTCCAAAGTGCTTGAAATGAAGATAACGCAGTTTTTAAAGCTTTAGGCTGAAATATGTGCCATGCCCAAGGGCTCGATGTGGGGGGCATTCAAGGGCATAAAGCCAGCTGGGATAGAGCTGGCTTGCTCTGCTCACCATCCTAGCCAAGCTTGCCATAGGCCACATCCACACCATCCAGAATAAATGCTTAACTACGCTGTCTAGTCAACTGAGCATGCATTTCCTCTGGGAGGGAAATAACTGATTTATTCAGGGAGCAAAACTAGCTTAAATGTCTGGCTGAGGCCCAGAAGTGAAACATGGACAATTTCTCAGCCAGACTGACAGTGTAAACCACCTTCAACCACCCTGGTTACTTGTACTTTTATTATACCTTTAAGCAACTTGTGCAATAATGACAAAATTATGCAAGCATAAGAAGCATTCCAGCATACTTTCCAGACAGTGTTTATCACCTAAAGAAAACACTCAAATACATTGTTTTATTTAAATTCCATGATCAGACACGACAAACTACAAGGCAACCTTGATATGAAACTGTCACGGTTCAGCCAATATTACAAAGCTGTTATCAGTGCAGTGCAGCTGTGGGTACAAAGCAAGCACAAATACAGACCTCTATGTTTGGAATATACGTATACTCCAAAAGAAAGTACTCTTGACTGATGATTAAAATGCAGTAGACTATACTGGCAGAGAACTCTGGTATAATGTTACTCATCAAATCAGAATCATCCTCCCTCTCCTGCTGCCTTCCCCACCCCCAAAAAAACCAAAAAATCACTAACCCATAGTAATTTTCTAACCAATGGTATTGTATCACTGAAAATGCTGCAACATAAAATCACCCTCACGGAAGTGCTATTTTACCGACTTAAGGAAATTCCAGGAGGCTAAGGCTGGCTCAAAGGCTGTGCTTTTGGGTTTGCAGGAAACTGCCCCTGAAATGCTGGGTTTGCAGGTGAGAAAGGAGGCTCCCTGACAACACACAGCCCAAGAGAGGGGGGAGCTGGTCCTAACACCAAGGGGACAACAAAGGTGGTCCATCCTTTGCTGTGGGATGTGCTGAGAGTATAATTTTTGGCAGGGTAGGAAGTGAGGAAGAAGGAGCAGGGAATTGCTACAGTGCTGTCCTTGTTTCCATGACACGTGCTTCTATAACTTGTGCTCCCCGAGGTAAAAGGCATAATTTGGACTCAACAGCTGACAACTCAGCAATTCTCTTGCCCATGGGATAAAGGAAAGCTGGTTCTGTTGTAGCAACAGTTGATGCCACTCCAGTGCCAGCTCCAGACAGTGCTTGGAAAAGAGGGCAGACATATGCCCTTCAAAACCCTACACCCTGACCAACAATCATACCAATGGCTTAGGAGCTATTTTTAGTTAAAGCACTTTCTGCTTGCAGTGAAACCTGCTACTAGGAGTGATTCCAAGAGACAGCAGCAGGGAAAGGCAGACAGCAGCAAAGTGGCAAAACCTCCTGCTGAGAGTTGCTGGTGCTTGCAGGAGTGCAAGGACCTTACAGATGCAGGACAGGAGGTAAATGCAGGGACTTCAAATTTTCCAGAGGAAGAAGGATAGCAATGATCAGCAAAAAAACTGATAGTACATACAAAAAACAGTCCCCAGATATTTTTTCACTGACAGATAAGAACCTCCAGACATCATTCATTTTAATAACAATCTGTTACTTTATAAGTCAGTAAGGAAGGAAAGGAGGAACACAGGGAACCTCTGCATTTTCTGTATCCTAGCTCCCCCTCAAGTGCTCGAAAAGCAGGTAAGAAAATAGGTCTGTTCATTTAGGAATTTATACAGCCCTCAACATTGCCATGCTAATAACTGGAAGAAATCTACAAGAATCTGGAAGATGATCCCTGGTGACTAATTTAAGCACCAATAAAACCCAAACTTTTGATGCTTCAACTAAAAGAAACATGTTCAAAAATCTCACTCAGCTGCAGCTAAGTATTAGAGAGGAAAAAAAATAAAAGGAGGGGTGAAGATAAATCTTGTAGGCATCAGCATGCACAGATGCAGTCTCATCCTTGACAGGGCCACACCACCTTGCCTTATGCTTAGACACTCAAGATTCACAAAGCAATTACTCCCTGCCTGTATCTGCTCGTAAAAAGTGCACAGAACCACAGAATCAGGTTCCACATTAAAAACAGAAGCTATTGTTTTTCTTTAAATGCATAGAAAAAGCAGCAGGAGTGTCCCCTTTTCTAAGGCAGTCCAGGCACTGCAGCACTCCCTGGGGTATGGGAAACACCTCTGACCACCTCCAGAGACTACTCAAAGTGACAGACAAGTCAAGATGGAGAATTCTCCAGTCTTTCTGTGGATGGCATTTCTCTCTGAGGCTTAAGTAACCAGTGAGTTGGAGCAGGACACCATGTCCTTGTGAGAGGGCACTCGCTGGAAGTGAGTGACTGTGGACTCCAGTTCCTGCTTCCAAGGGTATTTTGATCTTTTACATTTAACTATTTCTGGAACAAAATGCATCACACAGCTTTGGTGCATAGAGCAGAACCACCTCAAGTTTTATCTAGAAAAAATTTATTTTTCTTATTTTCAGATAGAAATTTGATGTCTAGCAGTCAAGAAGTAGTCATAACTAAACCTCAAGGGAAAAGGCATAACAAAACATGATAGTTTCAACTAATTCTAGCTAGTTATGATAACCAGAGTAAAACTGACTTTCATACCTATTCTCCATGTCTCCCTATATATGAATCAATGTCTAAAAGAGCAACAGTGTCCCCCCATCAAAGAGCCACCAGTATTTTGAGTTTTCAATTCTCCCACCTATGCAAGCATCTTTAAATCTCCTTCAGCAGACCTTTTCTTCTACTGCTAACATCCCTTCATTTGAGACACCCCTGTATTTCAACATGTCTGAGTGTAAGATCCTAGTGTTTCAATTATTGCATCCTAGATCAGTATGTACTATTGAAAATGAAACAAAACTAACTTCAATAAGTTTTCTGTTTTCTTTTTTCCAATTTCCCTTTCATTGCCCAAAATCTGTCTTTCAACATCTCAAAAAAGAACATTGCAAGGTAATATATACGATCATTTAAAATCGGATCAGATGATTTTTGCTTTCATCCAACAAATGTATCAACACAACAGGACTGCTGAATATAGCACCCTCTGCATTTCTTTGAGCTCTAGCACACAGCTTAAGGGGAAAACAACCTCCTTTACCTGGTTACATCATCTATCAGGTAATTTTCAGAAAAATGTAATCCATCTGCATCAACCTTGTGATGCACTGCACTCTGCAAGATAGAGTCAGTATTCATACACATCTAGATTGTTTAAGACTGCCAGTCTTCCAGTAGTTCTAACTTTCAGGTGGAATTCTTACTAACAAATAGAGTTTAAATACATCTTCATAAGGCACAAAATTTTCTGTCAGTTACCCACTGGTGAACAATTCAACACTCATACTCTAAGAGAGCTGTTGCTATTACATTTAGAGACTCCGTTCTAACATCACCCATGGATGCTATCAAATTCAGACATTTTTTGAACATTTACTAATGCCCTGAACTGCATGATGTTGAAATAGATGTGACCTTATAGATTGTAACTCAACAAGCACTTGAAAATTAAAGCCCTATGAATACCTGCTGAAATAGCATTGGTAGCTTTGCCACCTGGGAAAAAGTTTTCCTTTCTTTCAGAAGAGCATCTCCACCCAAATGGCTGTTCCCACGTATTCCTTACCTGCCTTTGGCAAGTCTGCGAGAATGCCCTCACCTAAAGGTGAAGTTTCTCTCTTTCCTCAGCACACCTGTAAAAGGATTTTGCACAATCTTATTCATAGATAGTGCTTGCCACTGGTGCTCTGGTGACTAAAGTGGTGTGTTTGGAGAGTGCACAATGGAAACTGTTATCACTTAATAACACTGATAAAGTTTGAATAGGTGAACCAGAGATAAGATGAAAGGATGGCAAAGACTTAGTAAACAGAAAATAAACAAAATCAGGTGACTCCCTAAAAGTTATACTCCAAACCAGCTCCAACTTAGTGATTTTTAAGCTTTCCATTTGTGCATTTCTGCAACATTTTCCAGTTTAGATCATAGCCTTGCAGTCTACTAACACTACAGTGTCATTCCTTAGACCTCTTAGAAGTAACCTGCAGATGTGTCTCCAGGTAATGACCAGCAACTCATACTAAGCAATACCAACCAACTGCAGATATGGCACTACTATTCTGCGGATCCACTCATGGCATTTCTGCTGCCCTCTTCCATATCCAAGTCCTTCCCCTCATCAAACAAGTAATTTTTGTTTTGATCTTGATTCACATTGTAGCCAAATCCAGGAGACTTCTAGTCTATGCTTACCTTTATGTACAGAATACAGCAGAAATCAAAGTTTATCTTTATAACCAAACCCATACAGCATACAATGGTTGACAAGCTAAGGACAAGCACAGACTTTTTGTAGAACAAGGCATTCATGCATTCTTCCCTACAGGATGTACAAAGCTTTATATATAAAGCATGTGAGCACAGATGGATCTACATCTAACAACACATTACCTCAGCTGGCATTGTCACATGCTCAATTGAGAGGGAACACGGCACGACATAGACTTTAATCTTTCCCACAGCTACTAAACCTGCTAAGTCTGATTAACAGTCTGGATTCATGCTGTGGGGTTGAACTAAGGGTTTGAGAAGAATTTAAAGAATTCTTCTACAGTAAGGAGAAAAAGCAGAACGGACTTCCAGGTGAGATGTCAAAGGCAAGTCACACTGCCGTACTTAGGTAACAAGCTGGGTTTCAAAGACAGCAAAAATCTACGCAATGCCTGTGCTTCTCTGAAGGAAATTTGACAGCGCATGGCCTTGATTACGGAATATGAATAATTGACTATTTTTGCAACAGTGACTTTAAGTATGAAAGCCTGTAGAAAAGAATCAAAGTGATAATTCCTGCACAACAGCTCACGGTCCATGTATTCCTGGTAGTAGATCATTATAATATCTATCCAGAGCTTTACTCCATAGATACCAAGCCCCCCCCAGGCACTCAACACTGACTACAATTAAAAAACAAACCATGCATATAACCAACTCCTAACAAAGTAAAACACCGCATGTCAGAACAATATGCCTCGTTCAAATATACTTACACACGTTCAATTTTAACAAGGGAATAACACTCCTTCCAGAACTACCTCAGAGGCTCTGAGAGATCGTTTACGAGCGCAATCGCTACACATTAGTCATTCAATCTCTCAGCACAGACACAGCAAGCTGCCACTGCGCCGGAGCCCCCTGGACAGCCAGTGCGCAGCGAGGCGCCCGGCGTGTCTGGATGCTCCGTAGACGCAGAAGGGGCTCCGCATTCCCCATTTTCCAAGAGGGTGCTACTTATTCAAAATAAAATAAGATGAAATAAAATTAAATGAAAATAAAATAAAATGAAAATAAAATAAAATGAAAAAAAATAAAATAAAAAAAATGAAAATAAAATAAAAATAAAATAAAATGAAAATAAAATAAAATAAAATAAAACCACGAAAAGGCGCAGCAATAGTATTTACCCGCCGCTCGGTCCTCGAACGGGCCAACCTGCAGGACGGGCTGTTGACAAAGCACAGCTCCTATTTAAGCGGCAGGCTCCGGGCAGCGGAGCCCGCGGGGAGGCAGAGCCCGGTCCGCGCCCGCAGCGGCCCCGCCGCGCCCCGCAGCCCCGCAGCCCGAGGGTCTCCGCAAACCCTCGCGTCCCGGGGGGGCTGCCAGCCCCACCTCCGCCCTCCCGGCCGGCACCTCCCCGGGGCGGGCAGAGAGAGGGAGGGAGGGATGGATGATCGCGGCATCCCTCGCTGCGCCCCTCGGGCG
>JAWWMP010000093.1:57529989-57540170 GCA_035047865.1 Dendrocincla tyrannina | reverse complement strand
ACAGTAAAACAAATCAAGGAAAAAATTCCTTTTAGGTTTCCTGTTTTTTGGTCGTTGGGGGGTGTGGTTTTTTTTTTTTTTTTTTTTTTAAATTAACTTCCCCTCAAGCTATTTTTTTAACTGAATAGTTTCCCTGCTGTGAGTTACACTGAATACAAATATCAAGCCACTGTAAGGCTGGCAGGAGGTAGGAATAAACAGGAATAAACAGCCAAGGACAAAGGTTAAAGGGCTATAGGGCTGGAATAAACACCCAAGGGCAGAAGCTGAAGGAGCACTCCCACTGCGCGTCAAGGCATCTAGGCTGTTCTTAGTCTGGTAGAGGTGGTAAGTTCAACATTTAGCTATGTGCCTTAGCCACTGGACTGTAGTATTTCAGGCATAGTCAGGACTCAAGCACACTTACAATAGCCAGGATGAAGTGACAGTAGGAACCTGAGGAAAACAGGGAATTTGACTCCATTGAAGTGACACAGCAACAGCTGAGGGAGCTGAGCTGTGTCCCTAATTGCAAAGATCATCTGGACTCCGCTCTTTGTGAACCCACATCTGAGAAAGAAAGCAATGCTTACGCTCCCCAGAAGTTTATAACCAAGTCAGTTGGGTACCCGCTGGAACAAGGGAACTATCTTGCCTGGGAGGAGTACCTGGCTTACAGGAGAACATACATGCAAGAAGCTTTTATTAGGCTCCTAATTGCAATTTTAGAGGTACTTCAGTGATGCCCCGGTATGGGTGTTTGGTTTTGGAATACTGGCTGTTGCAATCTCCATGTGCTGAATGCCTCTTCAACCTGTACCTCTTCCCTGTTTCATGCATGGTGCTGCTGTGGAATGCAGGCTGGAGCAGAACATGCATAAGTTTTGTGAACTGCTGCACTCAGCATTTTGATGTTCCTTATACTTGGACAGGCTTCTAGTCCTTCACCTAAAGGAAAATTGTGAATTTAAAAGTCAAAGCCCTGACACACTCCTTGCTGAACCTAAAATATATAACAAATCCATATAGGCATCTAGTGAAGAGAGGAAAAGGCTCACAGGAAGCAACCTGCTGAGCACAGGGCACTTGTTCTAGCTGAAAGGAAATTCCTGTTGTTTCATATGTTTTCTCAGTTTCGCTTTCCTACACAGCTCTGTAAGCTGAAGTCTTCTTGTCTCCCATCTTTTTATGTGTACCAACAGGCAGCAATTGCACTACGCCTTGCTCCAGATCCCTGGCCTTACATGAAGTCTTCCCTTTCATACCTGTACTTAGTAAAACTGATACCAAGGAAGACTCAAAGTCTCAATCTGCAGGTATAGAATATACATACCATGTGAAGACAAATTAGATGGAGTTTCTCCTGGCTTTGGACATGATGAGGTTAACATCAATCTTTTGTGTTACATTTTGCACTACCTACTCAACAGTACTACTCAGGCACCCCAAAATGTCATTTGGCCCTGAAACCCTCTCTTGGATTTAAACACCAGGGAAATTTCTTTCTTTGCAGACACATGGGAGAAACAACAAATGCCATCATAAATATACATACAGGCTTTAAAGGCTTGTCTGGGAAACGGGAAAGCTGGGGTGTATTAACGGGCAAGGGTGCTCCAGAGGCTGCTCTTCTTGCCCGCGGGGTGATCTGGCCACCTCCTTAGGCCAGAGGGCGCTATCCACTCTGATTTTGGAATATGGTCGTCTCAAAAACCGCGACGGAAGCTGTGGAGGCAGAAAAGGCTGGAGCAGCAGTGAAGGTGATTGTGCAAACAGTAGTGCCTGGGTAGGGAGTGGAAAGAGCAAACCTGTGGTCCCTGCTCCAGGGCATGCTTTTTTTGATTGCATTCAGGTGCAGAAGCCATGCATTTTTCACACAGAACAGTGAGGCTTTCTGAGGAAGTTGGGAAGAAACTTGTATTTACCCACGACAGTCACACTATGATTCACTCTGTCCCGTATTATAAGCAGCAACCTTGACAACTGTCTTGTGCAATCCTACCACTTTCCCGGACTTCACGGGAACACAACTCTTTCTGTTGAGCTATTTCAGAAGAGCCTGACTCCTCCCACCCGGAGAAGAGAAAGCCTGGACAGAAAGACTTGCTGAAGTTCCCACTTCTACAATTTAACATAAACTGTGCCGGTAACAGGTTTTTCTTTGGGGTCCAAGTGGTTAAAAACTAATGTCTAACCTTCCCCATTAGGAGGAGGCAGAAGTTACGTTAGCCATTGGCATGTGCCAACCAAAGCCCTGCAGCTGTGAGAAAAGGTGACTCTCGGGAATGAAGAGCTGTTTATACTGTTTTGAGCTGGGAGCACAGAGCAGCGTTGTCCTGCAGCCATACCAGAGCAAGCACCGCACAGCTCCTGTGCACACAGCTCCAGAGTGAGATTCTGGTATTAGAAGATAAGCTTATATGCTCCACAGATGACAGTGGTTGCATAAATCATTGCTTTTTTAGGCAAGAAGTGGTTGCCAGAGAGACTGCAGGCTGCTGTTATTATTGCACATGGATGTGAAATCTGTCCTGGTAGTGCAGCTGGCTCTGACTCCAGAAAGAGGGAGTGTGCCAAAGGCTTCGGGGAGAATTTGTACCAGTTCACCTGTGGGATGGGTTTCTACAGCTAGTAAGAATTACAGCAATAAGGTCTGCTTCCAGTGGGAGCTACTCAGTACAGTCTCAGACCAACCGAGAAACAAGCATTTCAGTTTCAGAAGAGAAAATCTGGGGGACAGTCTTATCTCAAACACTAAAAAATGTCTTGCTACAGCTCTGCAAATTCTCCCTCCTCTCTGTCTCTCTCCTTGTTTTGGTCAATTGAGTTTTTTTTTCTTTTTTGTTCTCCCTTCTCTCCTTTGTTCTTTTGTTTTATCATTCTGAAGCTGGTTAAATGCTACTCCAGCACTTTCTTATGGAAGGCTTCAGGCTGTGTCTCCAAGTGCATAAGAATTTCCAGAGAGCTAGCCATTATTGCATACTGCAGCAGCCACTGACAAGCTGCAGAACTAACTCATGAAATAGCCCCCCAGAGATGCCTTGCATCTAATTGTAGTGTGGTACTGAGAAATAACTTTCACAGGAAATCTCTGTACTGGAAAAAAATGGGAAGCATGGAACTCTAAAGATTAGAGAGGAAGGGTTATCTTTGTGTTTAGCTAGTCATTTGCAGCTTCCGGCAGTTCAGAAAGACAGAGCTATGTAACTGTTACATTTTATTAAGGGACATAAACCAGCTCCATATTTATTGGCATGAATGTTTAATATCAAATCTGGATAGGCAAAGTGAGCACGAATCCCTTGTCTTTGATGTATGCAGGAGCAGATCAGGGCTATGCAAACCTTTGCTGTCAATTCTAGTGAGAATAGAATCGAACTCTCTACCTTAAGACGTATGCCCTCCCAAAGCTTTTCCTGAAAAAGATGAAAGGAGCAGAGAGGATGACTGTAGTGACATTATCATTAGAAAGACTGATACTTTATGACTCATTCTGTCCCCATAATTTTATTCCTAAAAGCCAATTAATGATGTTTAAAGGGTGTGTGTTAATGCTTGCTCTTACAAACAAAACGTAATTTACACAATTTGTGATTTTGCAATTTTGCCTTTGAAATGAATGCAAAACTGAATAATCTTTACAAGTTTCAAAATCAATACATTTTGCTTTTCCTTGAGGAAGGATTTTATGCATGAAAACTTCTTTCTTTTAGGAAAAAGAAAAACAACATTGGGCATCTCCTGAATAATATTAATTAAATTACTATTAATGGCTGATCAATCTCAATCAATATCCAAATTACACATGCCACTTTTATTATAAAAATTAGTTTTCCATTTGTTCCAGGTATATTTTCTGCATTATTTTGATTTATTATTATAAAAGTATTTAGTTTGGTTTTATGAAACTCAGAGAGAGAGGCAACAGGTATTCTATCAAGGGAGTATATTCCACAGAATTTTACCTTTCCAGTCTATGTTTTTTGTGGCCTTCAAAATCTATTTAGGCCTAATCAGGCCTAAAGAGTGAATCTATACCATCTAAATAATCCAAAATTATTTAGATAAGGAAGAATCTGTGGCATTCCATGAGCAAAAGAGGACCTCCGTTACACTATTTTTATATGACTCATTCATCCAACAAAATCCGAGGTCCTGATGCCTTCTGAAAAGCAAGAGAAGATGTGCAGATCCAGACCTAGGAAAAAGAAAGTAAGTAGAGCTGCCTTTAGGTATCAGCAGTCTCTATGTCCACGATGCTCTTTGGAGTGTGATCCTCTTGACATGATTTTGATGACAAGGGCTTGGAATCTCTACAAAGTACATCTTTTGGCACTGACCTCTCAGGTTTGCAAAAGACATATAGTAGATGGTGTTCTTTGTTTCCAAGTGATGTCACAGGACTGTCTTGGGGAGTGCCAGTATCCTTAAGACATTTATCCATTTTCCCACTGTTTCAGAATAGCAGAACTGAAAGGAAAATTTGCCTAGGAAATGTGTGAGTCTACTGGCATTTTGTAGAAAACCAGTAGAAAGTGGTTTAAACTAAGACATGTTTTCTCTACCCCAAACTTTTGTTAGGAGGACCCTTCTGATACATATTTGTGAAGGTCTAGATAGCCAACAAACAAATAAATGAGCAGGAAGAGAAAGTAGCATGGAGAAGTGTCAGCATACATAACAGGAAAAATAATTTTCACAGGTGATTTCTGTATTAGAAACTAGTGGAAAGCATGGGGCTTGAGTGATCGAGCTGTAAAGGTGGAAGATTGCTCTGAGGACAATGGCCAGATTTACAAATGCAGTGGTTACCAAATTCTGGTGTGAAATATTGCTATGTTTTTGTCACTGAGCATAGCCAAACAGGCATAATCACTGTAAAGGCAAGGAGGTAAATTTTAAAGGTGATGGGCACTCAGTGTTGATATTTGTTTCTGCAAGCACAAACCAGTAGTTCTGAGTTAAGATCCTCCCTCTGAAATAATGTGGAAATGCTTTAATAGGAAAACTAAGTGAGAAGAAGCAAAGAGGAAAGAAAAGAGGGGCAAAACCACCCAAATGCACCTGTCACCAACTTCTGAATACAACTGCTTTCATATAGGAACAAGGAATATGTATTTTTTAATAATTTAAAAAAATAATTTAATGTCCTTATCCTGTTACAGGAACTGTGCAAATTTTGATGTACTTCTGGAAATTTCAGTGCAGTAGAAAGGGTAAAAATCATTTATAAGAATGAGCTGAGGTGCTTTGGTCAGCTTTGTAATTTTTTTTCTGCAACAATCCTGCTCTTTATGTCTTCTGCTTGTGAATTTTTAAGAACACATTACCACTGACTTCTCCTGAGAAACATAACTTGATCATGATCGACTTGAGCATTCAGCATTCAGTGATCCCATGTGCTTTTCACTAGAGTCAAGAAAAGAAATGCACTGGTGATCTTCATAGATGAAGGCTTAGAATAAGATAGGAAGGTTTGAATCGTTTTAGGTTTAGTAACACAGACAGATGTTAGCTTGAGTGTCTGAAAAGCCATACATAGATATAGGCAAAAAGAAGCTTTATAAAGACACTCATATAATACATGAGGATTATCAGCAAGATTTTTACCATCAAAGGTCTATTAAATGATATTTTTGCTATTTCTTTACTTCTAAAATAGAAGCATAGAGCATATTTTGCAAAAGTTTATCAACTCAGAAAGAAATCACAATGCTTACATGATCTTGAACTTCTGAAAGGGTGAAAAACCTTTTCTGAAGGCCAAAATCTTAAGTTGTTCAAAGTTCATTTGCTTGACAATGCCTGCAGCAACAGATTTAATACAAGAGGGAACCTCCCGAGGAAGCCTGAGTATATTCAAAAGCTTCCGAATGATTCCAGTAAAAGTCCTTGTACAGAAAGTTCCAGCTCACTTCTTGTTTACTTGGTTAGATGCTGTAGAGGAGTCACATAGGATTTCCCTAACAAATCACATGTTCTCATATTGCAGCATCCTTGAGCCAAATGCATAGAAAACCTCAAGTAACCTTTTCTTCCTCAATATACACAGAGAGAAATAATATGTTTTCAACATTTTTGGCCCCTGCATTACATAGATAATGGCCAAATAATGACCTATTTCAGCATATTTCCTCCTGCACTCTAAACAGGATCTGTATAATTTTCTGTCAGTCTTAACAGACAGTACTTTGTAAATAAGAGGATCATACATGTAGCAGCATTGCATGAATGTAGGTTTACAATTTTGAATATTAAGTAGCAGGAAATTACTCTGTTCCAGATGCCGTGAGCTATTTTCCCATGCCTACTGAGAGATAAACAGAACTCAGGCTAGAAGAGGTTTCGAACGAGTTTTTGGAAAGTCCAGCTTCCAATATCTACTTCTTTCTTAGGCACTTCAGAGTCACACATTGCCTCGCCCTTGAGCATTTGGCTTTCATAAGTGATTCCCTGAGCACTGAGTGCAAGGAACTGTCTTAGGTCAGTGTTATTGCAAATGATGCCTAAAGATAGCCAATGCAAAACAAGAACATGCATTTCTCCAGATTTCTACTAAAATGAAGGTAGATTATGAGAACGACTTTTTGTCAAGAGCACGGGAGATCTGAATTCTAACCCCTGCTGCAAGGACTGTGTATTCGCTGAATCCAGTTACTGTTTCACATAAATAGCCCTTTAAGCAGGACCAGAACCCAGGTTTCCATTAGTCTATGAAAGTGCTTCAATTACTGCATTACTGCTGTCTTTTTCCTGCTTGATGGGACCTGAAATCTTTCTACAGAATGACTTGGCTTTCACAGACAGGGTAAAAAAGACATCTATTGCCTGTGTTACACACACTGTTTCAGGAATTACCTACTTCATGTGTGCTATTTCCTACCTCATGTGCAGGGCACTTTACATCATTATTTCCTTTTCAGTCTACATAAGAGAAAGCTGCACTTTGAAGTACCTATGGCATTGAAAATGTAATATATACTCTGGATAATCCTAATTAAAAAATGCTGAAATATAACTTCCAGTTCACATTATCTTGCTGAGTTGTGCAGAAAAATTTATACAGGCTTCCCCGTAATGTCTGTAAAAGATTTTCTTTCCCCTTGTAAAGAGAAGGGATGACACACTCAGGCAATTAGGTGTGAATCTGATGAGAATTTCCACTGATGTTTACAGGCACCAAATTTTGCATTACACTGTTTATTCATTTTCACTGCTGAGATTCTCAAAAACTTGTGCTCATATCATCACATGTAAAGAAAAACCCACTTAAGTGTAATTTATTTTTTTAGAATACTATTATAATAGATTTTTTGTTTTCTTCATTTCATGCTGAGTACTCAGAAAATATTTTACCTTAATGGTGGCTTTATCACCAGTCTGCTTCCACAGAAGACGCTGACACCAGATTGACAGTGATAAAATATATCTTTGAGAACAGCAACAATTCTCTTTAGGATTTCAGGTTAATTGTAAAGGCTATGTTCAAATCTTCACCATGGAAAACCTCCCTTTGAATCCAGCGAGCTTTGGATAAGCTACTTGGAATCTGAAGCCAGAAATATTTCTTCACTAACATAGATATATTAATTTTGATAAGTACCTATAGAGTAGGCATGATGTGTTCTCAGTAGGTGACAAAAGTTGCACAAAGAGAAATTTTAGTGATTCATTGATGCTAATAGTCTAGATTACCAGTCTGAGGCCATAGTAAGGCTCAGGGTTGTATGGTGAAAATTAGGCACCTAATTTTTATGACATAAATAAAATAATATCTACTCCATCATACTGCATCTTGAAATACAATCAGAAGAGAAGCTCTAAACTATAAAAGCAACTGTTCTGCAAAATATTCCTTCTCTTCAAAGGATACTTTGCAGTCCGGTCCATAGTTCAGCCACTCATTTCCAAGGTGATCTGTGTGCAAGATTTTCTGCAGGACACATCCTTCCCACATTTGTACTGTACTGAAGAGTTAATGCCTTCAGTAACTTTTTAATTTCTGCAAAGCATAGACTTTGCAAAAACACAGCATTTTGTTTAAAGGATGTGTTTAGTTCCCCTAACCAACAGAAATTAAAGGTTTTGGAAATCATGTCAAGCTCACTGTATAGACTGTGCGCAAACTTTGTGGTTACTTCTGTGTCCCCAGTGACTCACCCCAAGTTGTTTTTGTATTCTTAAAATATAAATTTAACTTCAACTTCATTTCAGCTTTTCTAGTCACATTTGATGCACTCTGTCTTGAAATCTGGAAGATATTTGTAAAATAATTTCTCTTCCATCTGTGCCTCTTTTCAGAAGGCATTAGTGTATCTTTTATTTCTCTTTTCAATTGTAGATAAAACCTAGCAGAAAACTAAGTTAAAATAATTTTGTTATAAAATCATTTACAGCATGCAAATACCCTTCTCTAGATTTCCAAGCCCAAAGGTTCCATGAAGTAATACAGAATAAAGAGTTTGGTAATCCACAGTGATTAGCTATGTTGGAGTGGACAAGGGCCGGTTATGCACTGCTGCTTAGATACTTTGGGAAGCATCCTTAAGCATGAGCATCCAAAACTTACCCTTTTCAAGGAAAAAAATCCCTATTTGTCTTGATTTTGGGAATGTGGCATGGTTATATTAGGAGAACTCCAATGTAACTTCTTTTGTAATAGTTCATATTGTTACTGAGGTATCATTTGGCCCCAGGGATGATGTTCTGAATGCAGGAACCAGAAACATTATTCACTACTGTGTATTTCAGGGCAACAGTAGGTGCATTTTCAAATGGTTAGGCAAAAAGATAGGCTCTCCAGAAAATAAGTGGGAAAGATTTTTCCTTCATAATTGCAATTAAATCTGTCTTGAAACCCACAGATTATTCTGGGCAGATGAGCTCTTTGCACAGCTTCTGCAGCATATTACAAAAGAGCAGTTAGCTACATCTCAGTTTTTGTTGTTACTTTCGGTACTGTATGTGTGGCCAGCCTAGCAGAATAGTGTGCATGACAAGCACCTACAGCCCAGCTCACTTGTGTTTCAGATGCACCAGCATTAGCAGCAGCTGGACATTACCTGCATCTTTTTGGACTCAGGAAATATGTTCAAACTTCTGTTTAAGCTTAAGTAGAACCACTTAAAATATAAGGCTCCTCTTTTGTTTATTTTGAGTTCTAGATGAGTAAACTCAGGAATTATGTAAATGGTGATATGGCTTGCATTTTGGTTTGCTCACCATTTGGCAGACCATAATGGCAATGTACTTGTCTGTTACACGCCTCTCTCTTGTTGCATGTGGGTATGCCTGCAAGGCACAAATCTCTGCTGGTGGTCCATTTCATTCTCACATACTTGCCTTCTTACCCTTCATGGCTTTAGAGAACACAATGACTCATGACTCCTCCAATTGCCCCAAACCCCTTCTGTTAGGACATGTTTTTCGTGTAGCTTGTCACCCATATGAGGAACATATTTCAACTTAGTGTTTCTACTCTGCTTCCTTTTGATTGACCAGCCTCAAGCAGCAGCAGAAGGGCTTTAACCAGATGCTTTTTGGTCTGTTTTGTGTCATTCTAACCACACTTTGGCCACAGAAGCTGTGGGGACTAATTTGTTATTCATGTTTTTTATTGACCCCCCATCATTCCTAATTCAATCTTACCCACACATCCTTGAACAGTATTTTATTTCTGAAGTTATTAGTTTCATTGTCTTTTTAGTAAATGACCAAGTGTCACTTATCTCACCATCCTTTCCATCATGTCTGGTGTCAGTAATTCAGTTCTAAACTTCCCCAATTATTTTTTATTTTTTTTTGCTGAGAATTGAAACCGCCTTTTAAATTTCTTATAAATGTATCTTCCTCAACAGCTCAGCTATTTGTAGCACTTCTATACTAAAAAAGTCATTAAAGACCTCCCTCCTTCCCTCCCTCTCTGTCCATAACTGCATTATTGCTATCACACATCTTGTCTCCACGTAGCTCTCATAAAATATTCCCACATTATGTGCATTTCCCTCTTGCTCCATTTGGTTCACCAAATTCTGAAAACCCTGCAAGGTCCTTTAGGTGTTTTCTTGGTCTTATCACACTTATCATGAGACCAGCTTGAACACTGTATTCTCATTGTTGCATACCTGTCTCCAGTTACATTCCCATGAGCTCTTTCAAAGCTCCTTTGTCCTTATGTTTAGAATTCTCCTGAATTATCTTTT
>JAWWMP010000093.1:57506124-57516715 GCA_035047865.1 Dendrocincla tyrannina | reverse complement strand
TCTATTTCTTCCTGGTTTTGAAGTGGCTTATCTGGCACAATGTTCCTCCAATGTTGTTACTTGCTGGCCCAATGAAAGTGTGATAGCAAAGAATATAAACAGGCTTTGGGAAAAGATGTAATTTAAATTCTTGCTGATTAATTTAATTCCTCTGTAGACTACTACTGAGTTTAGAATTAGAGATGGGCCTCAGTCAACTTTAACATCTGGGCCCAGAGCCACAGGATAAATTTGCAGTAGTTCTTGTCTTTACAACAGAATAAACTACTCACTTCTTTAACCCTAAACTTCCCAGGAACTGGTACATTCACATGCCAGGGAGAATTGTGAAGCTCTGTGTCAAGGAAGAGTCTGGAGCCCTGATTCTTTGCAGTTATTTTACCTTACCTCTGGGAAGGACTCTGGGTGATGTTGCTTCCTGAAGTTACAGAGTACATCAGGGGGGCAGTCAGGAGTTGCCTGCTGATGAAAGTGAAGTATAAAACATCTGTTCTTCTACTATCACTACCTCACCTGAAACTTGATTCTCTCTTTTAGTGAGAGCTCTTTTTTACTGAGAAACAGAAGGAACAACTTTAAGCTCCCTGAATACAGTCTTCTGGGAACTATCAGATTCATTCATCATGAATTATTCTCAGCTGCCCTTCCTGGGAGGATCAGGATGGAAGAACCTATAAGCTTTCTGTAATTGATTTGTGATGGGTCAGGTTCACAGAGCATAAAATAAAATAAAGAGCCTTCTATTAGGCTGCAGTATCCCAGTCACTAGTGCACGGAAAAGCAAACAAAGAGCTTCCCTTAGCTCAAACACTATGGTATTCTCAGCCTGTGAACACTGTCTGACTTGCTATTATGCACATACAGCCAAGTTCTGGCCTTCCCCACATTTACCCTTTCAATAGCCACATCCTGGCTAGCCCGCAAAGTACAAACACAGCATGGCCACCCAGACTGGGAGTGTGAGAATGGCAGATGCAGGACGGAGAACAGCAGCTGTGGGCAGCATGGAGAAGCACCCACTTCAAATGGCATAAAGTGCTGGATAAAGGATGGAGACATGGAGAGAGCTGGAAGCCTCCAGGTCGAGGGCATTCTCTCCCCACCAGTTTGGCTGGGAGCCACATTCCTACATTCCTGACCCTGCCACAGAACAAGGCAGTGTTGTAGAGGCAAAGGCCAAATGCTTTGTTGTGGGTAATATATATCAGAACAGCTCAAACAGAAAGCCAAAGTTTTACAATTCTTCTGCTGGCCGTATCCTGGGACCTGAACTTAAAAACACTTTGCAAATGATTACTAGATCAGGTTATTCTTTACGGTCTTTTGGTACAACCCACTGAATGTAAAACTGTTTCTCTTACGCTGAACTGAATTTCCTGGATTATACTACAGCCTTCCTTATTGAAATGTTTATGACTTATCTAGGAATGCAAGACACTGAAGCATCAATAATTTTCTGCTGAGGTTGCTAAAGAGATTTTTACCTTGCAAGCCAAACTCTGAGATTCATCATTGCTTCACAGAAAATATGACAAGAGACTCACACTTTCATCAGCAGTTTATATGCCATTAAAACCTGTTTCTTTCATGTGCTGAAACAGCAGAGCAGATAAGAAGTAGGAACAGACATAGTGTTCTGGTATTTGCTATATTTTAGCCAGCTGTGTCTTAGGTGAATTACTCATCCACCTGTTTTTCAAGAGGTGAGAGATATGGGAGTGTGATGTTTGGGAATGGTGTTTTTGTGCATTGATATGATGGCTGAGACACACATGCAAGGGAAAAATTTGTAGGCTGGATGTATTGCTTCACTATATTCTCTGATAAACACCTTTCCCTCTTCCTTTATAAGCCACATGTGCCTTAAGGAATACAGAGCTTTCCACCACCCCCCCCAACATCCCACCATCTAGGTTCTTCCCTGTCAAGGTGTGTAGAGGGAAGAGGAAACACATCAGACTGTAAAGATGAAACTTTCTGATCACCACACAGAGACCCTGGAAGCCAAGATATTTTATAATTTAAACTTTTATTACACTTTTTCTTTTGGTAGAGTGTCCTTAGTGGTTACTGTCCAGTGGACAATTAGATTATCTTTATGCTAGTAAACTAAGCAGATCCAGGAAACTTGTGTGCACATTGTCAGTCGACTGCCTTCCCTGTTCAATGATTCAGGCAGTTGCATAGTGGGGTATGGCTTTAGCTTGAAGCCAAGTAGAGCTATCCCAAATAAATCCCAGGCATGCTTACAGAAATCAGTCACAACTAGTGGTCTGGATACAGCCAATCTGTTTTGGAGGGCAAAATTACTTAACAGCATGGACACAGCTATTCTGTACCAGTTAAACTTGGTGCCAAAAATGCTTCTTGTTTCCTAAAATAGAAAATCCCTAGTATACATTTAGCCTGGGAAGGCTGGCCTTGTCATGTTGGAGACAACTGATAGAAATGGAATACTGGAAGGTTTAGCTTTCAGACACCTCTTTCCCCTTCCCCCATTCCTTCTGTCTCTCTCTCTCCCTACAAAATCTGTTTACATACTATTGCACTGACCAGAAATATATTAACATTTGTGTGTTATTTGGGTCCTGACAAGAAAAAGGAGGTTGGTTTAGGTCTAGGGGGCTGGGAGGTAGAGTGGGGTAGGAGACAGAACTGTCTTTCAGAATGGCAATTCTGAAAGAACATGTGTGACAAAGAGTAAGAATCAGAACGGATGTTCCTGGGTGTGTGAGTAGTAAAACTGCAGTTTCTCTTTAGAAAGAAATCTATCACAGGCTCATTTACTATGAGTCTAACCAGTCAGTTGAAAATCTCTATAATAATTCATTTTTGTTTTCCTCATGAAGAGGGCAATACAGGACAATTTCAAATTATTTTTTTTTCAACCAGATTCCCTTCAGTTTTTAATTCTGAGGTGACTCGATCACAGCTTTTGAAGAGTTTGTTTTCTAAAACAAGATCTAAACCAAAGGCCATTCAGAATCTTTTTCACCATGGAAACTGTTCTATTTCCATTAAATTTGATAACAGCTTGTTTTTCCAAAATAAGACATTGATGCCAAATTGAAGCTGGCAATGTCATTTAAAGTGTCACTCTGGATATAAACAGGAAATATTTAGAGTGCTGATCCAGTGATTAATGAATGTTTCCACATCTATATAGCAGCCAATTTTCCCTTTCCTTGGAGATTACTCTATTACATAAGCTATAGAAGGGCCAGAACTTTGGTCCCATGTATTGAAGTATACAAAAAATAGCATTTTTGTACAAATGCTGGCATGGTTTTCTCCCTTTGAAATCAATTACAGGCATTCTCACTTACTCCAGTGGGAGTGAAAAGCAAGCCAATGTCTGAAATGTTTTTTGCTCACACCTCTGTTTTAGGGCCAAAGCAGTTTTCTTCTGTAACAATTCCCAGCCTTCCCTAAGTTCATTCATAGACACCACTCCTTAATAGTCTGACTACAGTTTAGTGAGAAACCCCTCACTTTCCTCTCTCTTAAACATCCTTAATATTTTTTCCTGTCTGGAGGGAAAAAAGTGAATTTGACTGAATAGTTCTGAACCCTATTGTATGGATCTAACCAGACACAAACAGTAGTCTTTTTAGGCTGCCTATAATCTAAATACATATTAAAAGGGAGCCTAACAGCAGAGCCCTCTAGTTGCCTGATCTAATTGTCTGACCGAAGAGTACCAATTTAGGATAACAATAGCAAGGGGCAGAACTTGTTAGCTAGTACATGCTGTCCCCAGACCAGCAACCCAGTGAAAAGAGAAAAATAAAGAAGTGTGTATTTATGTCATTTTGTCTATTCTTTTTGGAAGGACACAGAAACCTCAGGCACCCAAGGGAGCCCAAGACCTTCAGGACAGCTGCTTAACTTGGCACTTTAAGTTGCTAGCCAAGCATATCAGCATTTGTTTGATGGAATTTCTGAGAAGCAGAAACCGCACTGACCAGAGCCTATCTAGGCAAACTGAAGAGGGAAATCAGGTGGCAAAAGAATAGCATGCTAGTGTTTTTCTAGTGAACTCATAGACAAGTTGAGACTTACCCCTGAGAGCCAGCCAGGTGTTCTAAGCTTCTGCTTAGGTCTCAAGAGATCTCTGCTTAAGTTGGAAGAAGTAGGAGAGAGGAAGACTCCACAGGAGACAGGATTAAAAGTCAGCATTTGGTTTCCTTTTTTCTGTTCTTTTTGGAGATGTTTGGATTTATCAAGTGCAAGACTGCCTTCTTCCTGCTTTTGCTGTATGCTTGGTATCTGAGCTCCCCAGTAGCCCTTGTGTGAGGAGGAGAAATCTCTGTATAAGCAGTCACCTACAACGTAAAGACTGTCTGAGGTAATAACTTGGCAGAAAAACACTTATGTAAGAGGAGTTACCCCAACCTAAAAAGTCTCTACCACTAGCTTTTAGGAATGAAGGGTGTTTAAAGTTAATAACTCACTGTGTAATCGTTAACTTGTAAAAACGTGATAGTTCATATCTGAAACAGGTTGCCTTAGGAGAAAAAAAAAACAAAACCAAAAAACTCTCATGCTCAAATGGCACAATACTAGTTCTCTAAAGAGAGAGAAAGGCTGTATGTAATATATTCTATATATTCTATAGAATATATTCTATAGAACGACATGCATTACACATGTATTGTGTATTTATTGTGTCTATGTACATAGTAACTAAGTATTCTCATTAAGGACATGACCTCAAGTTTGCCGAAGTCCATGGGACTGCTATTGACCTTAATGACTTTGGATAATTACTAGTCCCAAGTACTTACATTTAGGAGTTTCCAGTAATGACCACAAAATAAGGACTTAAATCTTCAGACTGAAGGGAGACTTAAGTGAGGCACAAGCACTCTGAAAGTCTGGCTTATTTCTTGAGACACGCTGACTCAAACCACTACTTCTCATTTCGTTCTAACCAAAAGACTACCTCACCTATTTGAAAAAGAATCCAAAGCCCATGTTGTTCTTAGCTATGATACTGACTTTTAATTCACAAGCAAGTAAATTAATTCAGTGTTTATCCTTTTCTATTTTCCCTTTTCTGCTTGCTTCTGTGGGAATGTATGTATTTTCATTTCTTTATTTATTTTGTGAGCACTTTGTGCTTGCTGAAGCCACAGCTTTTAGAGTCATACCTGAGTATTCCCAATATAGTCAGACTCTATTCAGGGAACAGCCAAGCTTTTGTTTTCCCTGTTCAAAGAGATTGCCTATGTTGTCATGTTTCTGTATCACAATTTCTTTTTCAAGTACAGCCATTTGCTCAGCTACTTCCAAATGGACAGCTGTCAGTTTAATCTCCCCCTTTTCATTGGAACAGCTTGTGCTATCCTATCAGTTCTTGGTATCACAGATGAAGGAAGAATAAAGCTGTAGAACTCTGACTAAAAGAATGTGGCTGCCTTACAGGTACATGCAAAGTTATATATTTGGGCTTTTAATCTGTATAAGATTTACAACCAAGCCCCAACTTCTCAATATATTTAGGTATTTAGGTACCAATTACTTCCTTAGTAATGCCAAATATAGGCAAAGAATGCACATATATAGCAAAGGAATGCATTTATTTGGGTCCTTCTACAGTCTAATTCTGTTGATGAAACTTGAACCATGGACTGTAGAGGAATGACATAGACTGTAATTCAACCAATTTTCTTTTTGAAAAACAAAACACTGCAAACTGTCTGCAGTCCCAGAGTTTGTTTGAGATCTAATAAAACTTAAGAGGGCCTTTATCTTTTCATTCATTCTTTAAAACAATGTCAAACTGAATTGTGTTTTGTTCAGGCCTCTGATTCAGTCATTTAGCTCTCCTCTCTTGCAGGATGTTTTGGAAATATTTCCCATTTTCCTATCTCCTAGCAGCATACTTATCCCAAGAATTAGGATGCACTGGTTTTAGCCCCGTAGGAGCTAATAAGAATACAGAATTATTCTGTCTTGGAGTATTTCAATTCATTACCAATCATTAAAATAGTCTGCAATAAAGCCTATACAGTACTTTATGCAGAAATGAGATTGAAATCATGTCCTTTAGAAGGTCTTTGAAATATAGCATAGATAGTTCAAGTTTTCCTGTATTTTTAACAGAGTCATTTGAAAAAGCAGCAGTGGTAAGAGTGCTTTGGATAGACCTTTCAGGGTACAGTGAGGACTGGCTGTTCCCTAAGGGAAGAGGAGCCAGGAGTTGAGCACAATACAAGAATGGCAGGGCAGAGCCCAGCACTCACACTGTCCAAGCAAGATGAGCAACATAGGCAGAGATAGCAGCCAAAATCAGTAAAGGATTCAGATTACTGGGTGAGTTCATGGTGGTACAGCAGGTCTGAGGTCAAGCCAGGAAGAAAATCCACAGATCAGGACCAGGATCAGATTTGATGAGGGCAATGCAGGGCAAGACACAGCTCAACAATAATGGAGCAGTCCACAGTAATGAGACAGGTCTTAAACAAGCAAGGGAACCAATCTGCAGATCAGGATCAAGGAGATCCACTGCTAGGCTGGGCTTTGGCTGAGTTAGAGATAGTATTCCTGAAACATAACTCCAGCGGGGACTGAATCCCTGACATGAGCTTAAAAGAGGCACCTAGTTGCAAGGGCAGAGTGTGCATGGAGGCCCCAGGTGGGGCTGGCCAAGGAAGTTCAGGCCTATGAGAACACCCAAGAGACTGACAAAAACCAGTCTCAGTAGCCACAGTCTTGAGGATTAACTGAGTCATTCAGCCTGTAACTCTTCAACCTGCATGTATGCAGAGTCAGTTTCTCCTAAATTCATCATCTGCTAGTATGATTTTTTAATATGAACTACAAATAATATTTTAAACCTTTGTATTATAAGTGTATTTAAATAATGAATGTACAAGATTTTTTAAAATAATAAATCTTTCCTTAATAATTTTTGTACTGCAGCTTTACTTACTGCTGCTCTCTGCCTTCTACTCAGCTTCTATTCATTCTCATACTGACATTATTGGAATAAAATTCATTTTCAGTAGCAAAAGAAAACAATTTTTTCTCCTTGCCTTTACAACTCTGTCCTTTGACCATACCACTGTTTTCAGTGGATTGAGCTATCTGATATCTCTTCATGGTCAATCAGCCATCTGTCACACAAGAATGCTTTTCAAACAGGATGGATGCAGGCTTCAGCCAAAAATTGTTTCAGAAATAAAGATGTCTGATTGCAGTTACTGCATACTCTGTTTTTTCTGCATGGTCTAAGGAATTGGGTTATGATGGTATTCAGCCATGACCATGGTAATGAAACAGACTATTTGTGACAGGAACATCACAAAAAACACTGCAGCAGAGACAAACAAATAATAAAATGAGGACTCAGAAAAGGAAAAAAAAGTGCAATAAAAGACTATTTTAGCTTTCTTTAAACTTCAAAGAATTTGAGAGCAGGTTTTTTGTTCATACAACTTTGTAACACTTGATCCTGTGTTCTTTTTAGCATATCTGCTTTGAGTCGCCAAATAAGTGAAAGACCTAATATTTCACAGTAGCACTTACGGTCAGCACTCTCATTTCAGGCTCTTATTCAGATTTAAACTGAGTATCAAGAATGTAGGGTCTTTGGAACTGTTACAAGTATTCCATATTTATTAAGATACAGGTTCACTTCAAGGTGGTTCCAGTTATACCAAGCACCACATCTCTTTAGTTTATGTTTTGTATGATACATGCACAGGGTGTCTGGCATTGCTCTAGAAGACTCTGTCCCATGCCAGTATACAGGTAGGCTGAAGGTTACAGGAAAGGGACAACTTGCAGATGTATAACTATAATTAGATCTCTTTTCATAAGACAAATTTTGGACTTGAGGAGCTACTCCATTCTTCTAATATGCACCTGCAGCTGGTAGACCACTCAGAAGGAACACAATAGAAAGGATATTGACCTAAATCCCCATAAAATATTTCCTTTCCATTTACACCATACATAGCTGCAGAAAGATAAGCCAAATAGTATAGGTGCACCTTAGTTGGCTACAGTCAAGCGTTTTCTCTGCTGAATAAGGCCATCATTTTCACTGGATTGTTTCAGCTCTGGAAGTTTGTGGCATTGTGTATGACATGCTGAGATTAGTTCAGCAGTCTTCTCTTATTAATATTTCCCTGAATTAAAATAATATCCTGATTCCTTGTTAGGAAATGATCCAGAAAACTTGTTTGTCCAGGCACTGCTTTACATGCATGTTAAAACTTAGCTATCCGTCTCCTCACCTTCCTGTCACAGCAGATTCTGTATGTGTAAAGAACAATAGCCTGTCAACTGCTACAGTCTGACAGTCTTTTCTCATCTGGAGAAATTAGACTTGAACCCAAGAACAGAATGCTTTTCCCCTAGCCATGCCTTTCATTTATATACTTAGCCTGGTGATTACTTTTTCAACATCCCTTTTCTTATTAAGAACCATGCTTTGTCTATCACAAAGTTAGGAGAATTGTTTCACCTCTGTATACCTCAGTTTCTCCTTAGTATAAGATTAACAGGGAATTACATTAGTGCTGCATGGACAGACAGAGACATTCTGTCAGGCAACACATATACTCTGCGTAGAGGTTAAAAAAAGCCAAACAACAACACAAGGGGATCAAATATTTATGATTTTTTGTATTTCTATAAACTAGGGAAGGGGGGAGAAGTAAACATATTGTATATGGTGTTGAGAGAACCAGTACTGTTCCATACCTAGAGAGTAGAAGACTACAAAGGCATTAACAATGAACTCTAAAGTGCAGTCACAACAATGAAGCTTAAATCTTAAGATAAAATTTCTTCTAAGAAAAAAACAGTGAAGCTCTAGCATGGCTTGGTTACAGAATCCAAAGGAGAAATCTCCGTCTCTGGAGACTTTAAAGGACAGGCATTTCTGTTATGAATCTATTAGCTCTGTCTTGAGGAAGGGATGAACTTACCCTGGGAAAATGACAAGATCCAAACAACCTTTAAGGGTCTTATTGGAGAATTACTTTCAGATTGTTTCTGCTTCATCAGAAATTATAGATGACCTGGAAAATCTGGTTTATTAAAGGAGATTAAAAGAAGTTGATCTGTTTGTGAAAGAGATTAGAAACTCCACAGGGTCACTGTCTTTTAGGATATACAATAAGGAGTAGAATTCTCATATACCTAAGTGTCAATTTAATATACCAAAGATCCAGGCAAATGTTTGTTATAGTAGGCTATTCTTATAAAAAATTAACATGTGATATGTAAGCAATAGTCATGAGAGAACTGATGGCACATCTCCACACTAGCACTGGGGGTGGCATTTACTTTGATATTACTGCTTATAAAAATCTGTTCTCAACTAATTGTTTAGGTCCCCTCTGTAGTCAGTGGGGAGAGACAGACAGCTCTTGAGGTCACAGAGTCCAGCATTCTCAGACATCTCAGCCTGCAGTGCCTATTTTTCTGTAGACTGGAGAGACAACTGACACAAACACTGAACACTAAAGCTGAAATGGTGTAAAACAAATTGCATCCTTGAGGTCTTTATATTGTTGTGTTTTCTGAAAAATAAGGTATAATTCAACTGCAATAAAGAGTGTTTATCCTTCTTAACTGTATGAATCAAAATAACTTCCCCATGGTCTCCATACCTCAGAGCTCCATATATCAGTCAGTCATCTGCAAAATATCAGATTTTACTACAGTAATTGCCATAGTCCCATTGAATTCTATTAATCAAAAAACATTTAGAGAGGCAGATTAGATCTCCTACTTTCTACAAATGGGAACTAATGCACAGAGATATGAAAAATCAGATTTTTCAAATGTAAAGCTCTGCATTTACAATAGAATTTGTATGTAGTAACAGGCACTAGCATAAACAAAAGATTGACTGTATATTCAAATTTCATGGGGTGGATTGATTTAGGTAACACATTCTTTGCAAGACTCATTATTCATACTGCATTATTGTACAGTTAATAGAACTGAGAAAGGATGCAAGATGTTGTAATTTACAAGAACTCAGTGTCACTAAAAATGCTCAAAAAGTAAATTCAAAGAACGTAGAGCATCCATGGTAAAAAACCAAACCAAACCAAACCTAAATCTTGAAATAAGCTCATAGGGAGACTCAGTCTCAGCTTTTTTCATTAAACAAATGATCCCAAAGGCATACAGGGAAGAGCTGTGTAATGACTCTGACTTACAAACATGAAAATAAACCTAAGCTTGCCATGTTTATTTATTATTTCAGTTTCTTCCATTTTTCTTGTCTATTTGCTTCTGGATGTCAATATGTATGCTTGAGAACAAATGCCTTTAACATATCCTTTTGCAATTCATTTTATGGACCACAATCATTGCACTGGACGGAAGGCAGGAAGAACGGACTCCACACAGAAAGCTGCTGAGAAATGCTCTGTGATAGTGAACTTCAGCACTTTTGGCTCCCTCTTTCTCTATTAATGAATTACATAAGATTGTAAGTATAGCCAGTGCCTGCAAGCTACTGACAGTAAGCTGTCAATCAGTTCTCTCTCATCATTGCTCACAGTCCTGTCTCAAAAATGCATCAGCTAACGACTTACTGATTAAATCAGATGAGTGTGAA
>JAWWMP010000093.1:57450680-57462402 GCA_035047865.1 Dendrocincla tyrannina | reverse complement strand
ATCAGTGTGAAAGCAGCATCAGAGACTATTGCTGCTATCCAAATAGAGAGGCAAGGGAGAGCCACAGCAGAGTTGAAATGATTCTGAAAATTCTAAATAAACTGATGGATTTTAACAGGTATCTCTATTAGAAGCCTAAAAGAAGAAATATTTTCAAACACAGATGAAAATGCTCAAAGCAGAAAAATTAGTTAAAATCTTTAAAATATGCAAAAATTTTCTACCCCAAATTTTAATAATTACATATAATTCAAATCCTACTTTCATAGATAGATCAGTTCATAGAACTGATACATTTCCAGGAAGCTTTTCTAATTATTTTCTAATTTTCTATTTATGTCTAGAAACATTAGAGAAAATAATTTAGCATATTGCAGAGAATTGTTAACAAACATAAGAGAAAAAATAGAAAAGCAAAAATTCTGACATCCAATTTTAGGTGTCTAGGTATTTAGGTATTTAGGATTTGCATTTTCATTAAAACTGAGGAGTTAGATGACCTTTCCTGTGCATACTACTCTGAGTCCTGACACAACAGCAAATGTCCAGCGGTGGTGCCTCTAGACCAGCATGCAGGCAAGGAAAAATGAGTAGCAAGTAATTCTGTGAAAAGTTCAGTTTGCATGACTCATACATGCACAGGAACTCTCAAGGCAATGGACACAATTCTCCAGAATAAGGCTCTGCAGAACAGGCTTGACTAGAAATCATTTTCTTGACTAGCAAACAAAAGCATCATTAGAAAACGGAACACCTAAGAAGCAGGGTGTTACTTCACGCATGAGAAATCACTGTAATACAATGAGGTAGGGAACAATTGGTTGGACAGCAATTCAGAGGAGAAGGATCAAGGTACTGAAGTGGATCACAAGCAAAATATAAGAAGACCTCATTCATGCAGAAGAGCAACAAACTGGGGAAACCTTCAGCTCGAGCACCCTGACAAGGTTAAGCAACAGCTTGAAATGAAACTTTCTCATAGTTGCACCTTGTGATATAGCCTGGCAGCTTGCAGCAAGCTATTCCTCTCTGAATGAGGCCAGCTATATCGGGACCCTCAGCTGAAGGGCAGGCCAACATATACTGACAACTCCTGGTTTCCCTTCATGCTTTATGTAATACTTTGCAGTGGAGAGTTTTACTTTGTGAGCTATCATCTTCCCTAATGTGTTTTCTGAGAGGGATTTCATCGGACAGCTGCGTGCGGGAAGGTGGCACTGCACCAAACTGGATATGACCTCGACCCCGAGCCCTGCTGCAAGCACCAGGCCACCTCCTCACCCTGCCTGCCGTCGTGGCCAGAGTGACCGCTCCTGCCTCCCGGAGCCACACCAGGGAGGCACAAGGACCCTGGGCCATGGCACCACGGATGAAGGAATCTTGGAGACGTAATTCCTGCCTGCGGTTTCTGTCCGCTGGGGACTGGGAGGATCGGGAAAGGGTCGTTCTCTGCCCCTGACGGTCCGCTCAGGCTACCCCTGCCGGCCCCCCTGTCCCCCTGCTCGGCCACCCCCGGGTGCCACCCCGGTGTCCGCAGCCCCTCCGCGCCTCGAGGAGCGGACGGACGGCAGCGCACGTCCCAACTTCGGGAAGCCAGCCAAGGGAATGGGCCCCGCTTCCCGGAGCTGGGGGAAATTCCCGAAACTCGGCTCACCCGGCTCCGCGAGGTGGGGGGAGGCACCGCCCTGCGCGGGGAGGGGCGGCCCGGTCGGGCCGCTTCCCGGCACTGACCGCGGGGTCGGGCGTCCTGGCTCCGGGGGACACTGCTGATCCCGGGGGATCCTCCTCCTCCCGGGGTCCCTGCTGCTCCCGGGGTCCCTGCTGCTCCCGGGGACTCTGCTACCCTCGGGGAATCCTCCTTCTCCCGGGGATCCTCCTTCTCCCGGGATCCTGCTGCTCCGGGGGACCCGTCTGCCCACCGGGACCCGCGGGTGCCGCTCGGCGGTGCAGGTGAGTGATGCCGGTGTCTCCCTGTCCTGGCAGCCCCTCGTTCCCTCACTAAACCCCCCCTTTCCTCTTTCCTCCCTCGGAGGTCCCGTCCGCCCTCACTGAGCGGAGCTCAGCCTCCCCCGCTGAGGAGCACCTACCACTACATACCGGTGCTCGTTTTGAAACGCGCTGTGTAGTTCTTTAACTTTGAATTTTAGTCCTTCTGGCATCCGCTAAGTCCTCTGCACCCTTTGCTTGCCCTTCAGCCCCTGTTTCCCAGACGCCCCTCGGCATGGCAGTGCGGGGGGGAGCCGGAATTTCCATCCTCCCTAAACCCGCCAGCATCCTCAAAATACCGACTAATTTAAAACGTTTTTTGACGGTCTAGCGTTTTCTGCTTTCAAGATTGTGACTGCTTAGCTACAGCGTAAAAGTTGCTGATTTGACCTGAGCAAAGATTACGTAGATGGTGTACCTCGCGGGATGAGGATGCTACACCTGCCAGATAATGAGGTTTGGTTTAACATCTCCTGCTTCAAGAAGGTTTTGACTTCTGGACCTTTAAATACGGCATCATAGAGAGGAAAGTGTTGCTCCTGCTGAAATCCATTGCTTAATACCAAAACCATTGGAATAAATGAAAAAAATATTATAAATTCCAGTGTGAATTTTTTTGTTTGACTTTTTTTTTGGGTGGGGGGAAGGGGTGGAGGTGGGGAATAACCTTTTTATCTCACTCTTTTTCTTTCTTTCTTTTTTTTTTTTTTTAACTAAAATTTGCATGTCTACACCAGTCCCTGCTCCAGCAGGGTAATCAAAATCCTAAAAGAGTTACAAGTAAATCATGCTTGAAAACCATGGTAAAATTATTTTTCCTATTGGTATGAGTCATGCTACCATGTTACATGATTTCTTTTCTACAATTGTTTTCTTTTTTTTTCTGGTAATGCAGGAGCAATTTTATATAGTTTGGTAATAGCTTTATGTTTTTGACCCTTTTTTCCCTTTTTTAACAGCTTTTTTGTTCAGATTCCAGTCTTTGCAGGACCATGAAGTACGTTTTGCTATTTTGGCAAAGCTTTTTAGAAAATTAACAGTGTGCATCAAAGAGCTTTCTGTTTATCAAAACACAGGAAATAAAGCTACCCCTAAGTGCTCAAATTATTACATGCATATCAGACCTTAATTATAGAAATGACTTTCTTCCATATGCAGGTTTTCAAACTTGTTGATAACCCATTAGATTTCAGAGGCTGATTAGGAGCTTTCAGTGTCTTATACACAGATGTATTTTGTGCACTAAGTATAATTGAGGCAATCTTTAAAATTGCTTGGGAGAAGAAGGCAAGTGCAAGGACTAAAGAAAGGTTTCATCCACTTTAGGATGTGGTATCTCATCTGTTCCTTTTTTTTTTTTCTTCCCCGGAATTGTTGAAAATCAAACTTTCTATAAAGAGTGTGATGTTTAGTTTGTAGAGGGATCTATCTAGTTGTAGGATGTTTTAGCAGATGCTACTTTACCAACACTCCGTAGGTTCCTGATGGTTAGACATTGCTTCCTGTTTCAAGTAAAGGTGCCACAGTTGGTTGTGAGCTCTGAACTGTTGGTTTTACAAGGGATATACTGGGAATTGCAGGAATAAGGAGAGCAGAAGCACACTGCATTGTAGAGTCTTTGTACAAATTATTGACTTGGAAAATTCCGTGTCCTTTTGGCGTTTACTTAGTTATCTGTTTATTGAAGAAGAAATTAAACACTTCAGGAGGTTGAGTTAATCTAGCTGTGGTCTGGCTTACTTTGTAAAGAAAAAAGAAAAAAGCTATGGAAAGAGCTTATTAGTTTTGGCACTAAAATGTCAGTTATGTTGTCAGTCTTGTGCTGTGTAGTAGGAACAAGGATTCTGATTCCTACTATTATCAACCTATCTATGAAGTAGAGAAAATTAGAACATAGAACGAACTATGGATTTATATAAATCCAAAGTAGTATTATTACTGCATTTGTCTCACTGACAGTCCTCTTCCATGTCTTGTTTAGAAAACAAACCTTGTCTGGTTTAGAAAAACTTGTTTGATCCATGGTGTTTATGATTTGATATTCCTATCTAATTCTTTGTTTTAAATAGATTAAGTTTTTTGGATTGTAGCAACTGGAAATATTTCTTTCCCCAGTCTGTGTACAGGCTCTGGTTCATTCAAGGATATGGCTTGTGACTGACAGTGGTCTTAAATAAGCAAAGAAAAGGGCACTGAGAAAGGAAAGTTGTATGAAGTATGAGTTGAAATATATGCCTTTAGGAAGATTGCTGCAAAACAAATTAACTCTGCAGTCAACTATGACTAGATGTTCATAGCAGAGGCTTCATTTTCTTACACACACAGGTGTTCCAGGTACTACAGCACCTTGGGCACTGTACTGCTCCAACTCCCAGCCAATGACTCCTGGACACTGAGCCTGATGTTGAAAGAGGTTTCAGTAGAATTTTGGTGATTTAAAGACTTTGAAGAGGGGTTTCATATAATGTTTATCTTAGGTGTATTTCACAGGTGAATAATGAGCATTTCTTTTTCCTCTCATCCATGGCATCACAAAAGCATTGACCTGGACAGGACTTCGGGGATCATCTAAGCCAAACTTTTGCTCTGAATGAGAAGTAGTTTACATGGAGATATTAATTTAAAATATTCACAAATTACCTACTTAAGGAGTTTTCATTTGCTCAGAGGTAATTTGCCCCTATGCTGTCTCTACTTCTTAAATGATTCCTTTTTAATTGTCAGGTGTCTGAACAATTTCTGTTGCTGCTGAATATTATTACAATTTCTGTCAGCTTTCCAAAATGTTTCTGTTCTACTGAACTATCTATCAGTGCTGATTAATTTCAATTTAGGCTAGGGAGACCTGAATACATCTGTATCTCTTTTGTCACAACCCAGATTACATTTTTTCAACAGGAAGAATTACAAGTAGACTTTACAGTTATGATTTTAAAAAAAATAAATTATCAGTGATTCAGGCTACAAACTAATAAAACCAAGCAGGTCTGCGTTATTTCCCCCACAGATTCCAAATTTTCAGAAGGGGACAGAATATAGGGTAAAATGAAAGATTTGTTGCTTAGCTAACTTTTGTAGGTCTGACAGATCATTTTTTTCCAAATTCACTTCAACTTGCAACTTAATACTATCCTGCATTTTATAGATAATTTCACAGTATGTCTCAATAACCAGGTTCAACACAGAACTAGTTTTGCTGTGAATGGCAAAGAACTGGACCTTAGTGCTATTTCCTTCTCTTTGGCACTTATGAGGCAATTTCCTTCTCTTTGGCACTTATGAGGCAATACCTAAATTACCATGTGGAGCTCTGGGCTCACTGTACCAAGAAAGCTGAAAAGACAGGGCTAAGCTTTTTGCAGAGGTGTGCAGCAAAAAGGCAAAAAGCAATGGGTGCAGACTGTAGCAAGGAAAATATAAGGAGAAACATTAATGTAAGGAGAATATGAAGAGATGAACATAAGGAGAAAATGAATATATGAATATAAGGAGAAAAAAACTTCACAAGGACAGTGTTTATTCACTGGAAAAAGTTACCCAAGGGAGTTGTGGAATCTCCATTCCTGGAGTTCTTGAAAATGCAGTTGGACAAACTGCACTGTGATAGGCTGAAAAATGCCATTGCAAAATTATCTCAATGACAAAAGTAGCTAGAAAGGAAAAAAGTATTCAAGTCATGTGTTTCCAGACAATATTCAGAATTGCTAACAGAACAGCCTCTTGTTCTTATTTGCATCTTATCTTAATCATGGACCAAAGGACATAGGTGTTCCAGGCTGGAGATGGGGACAAAACAGATGTTCTCTTCGGTGTAAAAAAAAAAAAAAAGAAAAAAAAAGTTAGCAGGGATTAATTCTCAGATTAACAAAGACATACTAGTGTGGTTTTCATACCTTTTCAGATTGGCCTCTTTCAGGGTGATGAATTATTTAGACACCTGAAAACCTTCCCCGGATACCTGTGTCCGTCCCTTTGTTGTTCAATTATTTTCACTTTTGGCAAGCATGTTATTAATTTATTGTCATCATGTTGATGTTGTTGTTGTTTTAATGAAATTGATAGGGTACTTTATAAAACTTACGAAGACACAGATTTTTAAATTATTATTTTATAAAAGTACTTAATTATTAATAATACAGGGTAAGTGCTTGACATTAGTTGGTGGTAATTACAATGTGTGATTAATTTGTTAGTCGCAGGCAGAGGTTTCTGCATAAAGATGATGTAATGCAAACTATTACTCATATTTAGGGACTGTATTTCTTCTCAACTAATGTTTCATTTACTTAAATTTACTTCATATACTCTTTCATTAGCGAATTCTAGGACTTTTTTGATGGCAAATGATTTATTACATACAATTGCATGTATTACCACAATTAATTTACTTATTATTCAGTTTTAAACTAGGTTAATAACATATTGAATAGTGAAAACCATTGTCATAATCCAAAATACGTTTATATTTTGGTAATCATGTATTTTATTACACTGCCCTTTAGTAGCATAAGGCATTTGCATCCACAAAAGTGATCTAGGCTGTATCATTAATGAACTGACAGTGGAAATGACTGGAGCAAGATAATTAAATTGGTCATCTGTTTCATGACCATAGTTGATAATACCTCTTAAGAGCATAAAGGAATTTGGATTTGTTTTCCAAATAGAAAGTAATTTAAACAAATAAGTCTAGTATGTTTTTACTTCCCCAATACTCTCCCACTGTTTAATTTAAGCAATGCATAACAAACAGGGAAAATTTGCTGTGTCCAGCCCCAAAGATGTTTACAAAATTAGGAGTCTTGTGGGGACCAGGTTTTCATCATGTTGGTACAATTAAGTCAGGAGATATGCTACTGAACCTAACTGACCACCCTTGTGTTGAATTGTCTTAGAGCAGAAGTTGAGTCCCTTGACTTTAAAGGCAGTTGTATTTTCACCTTTTTTTTTTTTCCCTAAAGAAAAGAAAAAAAAAAAAAAAGAAAAAAAAAGAAAAAAAGTTGTGTAAGATTTGGGTTTGTGTCTCATATTATGTTCATACAATTCAAAAGAATAACAATCTACTGAAGAGTTACCAGAAGTTTTAACATATTCTGCTTTGGAAAGACTTTTTTGTCACTTGCTTCCCACTCTCTGTTCTGTAAAAAAGAGCCATTCTATCTTGTTTATTCCAGACAAAATATAACAAATTATTTTCCCTTTAAGATACAAAATTTGATCAGGTGACAAATGAGTCTAAGCTTAGAAAAATCTAGAAAGAATCAGATTTTCCTAAAACAGTTCTTGTAACAGTCTATTAGTTGTGTGTGAATTAGGCCTAGCTCCTATTGATTTTAGTTTTATTTAAATAATTTTGAGGATATTGGTTTAATAGCAGGAAGGACTGCAGAAGCCTGTACATCAGGGAAGACAGTACCGACATGTTAAATACAGGGGCCCCCATATTTAAGCTCACAAGGGAAAGTTGGGGCACACTGCAGCAAGGCACGCTGTGTCTGTTGTGTACATTGAGCCCCGGGTTTCAATGCTGCATGCAAGACTCTTCTACAGTGTTCATGTGACCTATAAAGCATATTAAGAAAAAAAATTAATTGAAATCTTCTCTTCTTGATCCTTTGGAGAAATTCAGAGTTTCTCAAAATCACTGAATGTAATTAAACTTATTAGACATAAGAGCCTGTAGCTCTATGGTATTAAATTGAAGGTTTTCAGCTAGGAATAAATTTTGTAGTGAATTACTGGACCTTATGAAATCAGTAAGTGTTTTGTTCTTTGCTTTAGTGGGAACAGGTCGTTCTGGTTATTTCCTGCTAAACAGTTTCAACTTCTGTTATGGAAGCAGTGATGGAAGACTCACTTTATCAGTATTCTACACAGCTGCAGAAACATAAAAGTTCTAAGTTAAAGATAGTTATATCCATTGTCCTGTTCCTGTTGTTTGTACTCCTATACCCTCTGAGAGCTTTAACCATACTGATGCTGGATATTTACCTCTGCTTTCTGCACATGGAAGTTTGCACTTGATTCATGTCTTCTGAGATCTGATATATGATCAGTCCTTCAGAACTGGGCTGTGCAAGTAAAACAGAGCTTCATACTGTCACTGTATGAGTGTGAAAGCTGTAAAAGGAATGCTACATGGAGCTCTGTCATCTGTTTAGATGATGGTCCCTCTGGGAATGGAACTTGCTAAGACTTTTATATGTGTATTTCAACTCTGGTCTAACTAAAGCCCTCCATATAGTGTCCTCCTTAATACTTTTTTTTTAACTTGTTACGATGAATACCTTGTAATTTTTACAGGAGGAAAGGCAAAATAAATTAGGACAAACTTTTATCTCCATACTTATTTGAAATAAGTAGATGGAAAACTTTAAACATATTTGTGATTTATTGGTTTAGACTCAATTGAACTTTTTGACTGTAGTGTTTCTCCCTATGCTGTAACCAGGTCCGAAAACAGAGAGCGTTTTTTAATTTCTTATCTTTCTTTGTTCATTCTTCCTGAATTTATCTGAAACTACCTGGAGTTCATGTGATTAGTTCTTTATTTGTTCATTCTTAAATACAGTAATATTATCTGAACTATTGCTTGGCATGCATTTCTCCTAAAAGAAACAAATAAATAAAATGTCCTTTTTTCTGATAGGTCTTGTGCAGGAAAAGGTGGACCAAGGATGAATCACTTCATGGTTCTGGCAGTACTGCTCCTTCTGAGGACTTGCTACACTACATACTCACAGCAAGGTAAATGACTGAATGTTTAAATTTTAAATTTGGATCCAATCTACAGCAGTTGAAGCTTTGGACTTGCTTACTTGTAAGCTTGTGATTAAGCAACATGTTACACACTTAATCAAATTATTCTCCTTTGTAATGTGATGGAGCAACTTGTATTATTACCTTCTGTGACCCCATTATGTGAAACTGCAACTTGAATTAACAACTTGCAAGATGTGAAGCCAAACTGTACTTATTAATTGCTTCCCTTTTTTTTTTAATCTGTACTCTCATCTTCAAATAATTTGTTTCTTCTTTTACAATTTTTATGGGCTTTTTTACCTCTTCCCTTTCTCTTTTTGTTTATCCCATCTACGAAAACTTCAGCACTTCTGTTGGCTCTTTTCTGATTGTGCAACAAGATTCCAGGATCTGGTTTTCATTTTTTACACTTCACATATGTATCCAGTGCAAATAAATAAATAAATCAGCAAATCTCCATCTTCGTAGGGGACAAAATTTACTATAACCATAACTTTCCAGAAAGCTGTGTATTTTAAAGTAAAATATGGCTTGCACACTTGCCTCTGACAATAGCATTTAGGCATGACTTCATTAAAACAAACAAAAAAAAAATTAATTGACTTTTCTGTGAAGAAGGCAGACCTCACCTGGTTCATTCTGCATTATGAAAGTTTTATTGCCTTAATTAAGTTGGTGAAGAAGAAAGAGAGATGAGGGTTTTGTTTAAATATATTTGTTATCACACTGAAGGGGGTAATATATCTGCCTCTCTTCAAACTTGAAATTTGTGTTCACACACCACTCATCCAAAGTGCCAGCTTCCTGGTTTTGGGACTCTCTTACCCATGCTCGTAGAGCGTCAAAACTTTGTAATGCAGGCAAGTCCAAACAGTTACTGCATTACAGTAACTTGGTCTCTTGTTTTCACATGCAGTCGTTCAGGTATAAAATTTGTCTGTTGTTAATCATTAAGCTATTCACATAGTCTTGAGTTAGCTTTCAAGTTGAAACAAGTCGAGGCCTTTATCACTTCAGTTTGTTAGGACGGGAATATTGTAACTGTGAATGCTACAAATACTCCTACACGTTAAACTTATGCCACAGAATTATTTAATACCCACATTGTAACTGGTGTCCATCAGGATCTTGGATATATCCTTAATTACATTGTTTCTTCTGTGTCTTGATACTGTGTATGACCTTTTACTGGTGATCTAGGCTGTGTTATGCCAGACTCTGGAAAACAAAATTGTGTGGGTTCTGAAGCTATACTGAAGAGATTGTGGAGGGACACTTTTACAGATGGAGAAAAAAACAGAAACTAATGAGCCTTTTGTGTTTTTTTGTCAGGTTAATTAAATGTGGCAGGTGAAAATATTCTCTGGGGGGGGAAAAAAAGGATAATATTTTAGTTTGGACAAAAGGAGATGGATGTAGAGAGAGGCAGCTCAGCATCAATGCAATAAGCATAGTCGTTATGCTTGCCATTAGAATTCACTGGAGAAAGAGCAGAAAAGGGATAGGGAAATCCAGAAGATATGCTGGGGTTTCTTTTAGTTGTGCACTCTGAAAAAGGAAGGGGTTTCTCTCAGCTGGCTGGCTTTTCTTTCAGGTGTATTTGCTTCCTTTTCCTGGACAACTTTCTTTGTGAAATTCATTGAAAGACTAGCTGGATCACATCCTTTTTGCAGTTCCTTTCTTCCCCAGTTGATTCAGCACTGCAGACAGAAAACATAATAGCAAGACCGAGAGCTCTAGATCGGCCATCTCTTTGTAGGTGAAACGAGATCCCCTAAAAGGCATGGTAAATGGTGCTTCAGGTAAACAGATGATGAAAATACAAGTAAGGTTGGCCAGAAAATGAGCAGCAAAGATTACATGCTGGAGAGGAACAACATTACAGTCAATTCCTTAGCAAAAGTGATCCCTTTTAACAGCCTTTATCTTGTTTTGATGGTGGAAGTCTGTAGAATGCAGGGAGATGAAGTGTGTCTTGTCCCACCTTCCCAAAATAAAGTAGGAGACTCCACTCCCACAGTTAATTTCATGGCTCACTGTGTTGTTCTGTTTGTTTTGGCTCATTGCCTATTCATTTGTTGGCAGGGAAGCTAAACCTAAAATTGATGCTCTGTCATCATTCAGTGAAATTTATCCCCTTGTTTATTCAGCTTCAGACTATTGTCATAGGTACTGGGGTTCCTTATGGCACAATAATACTGATGCCCATCATTTTTCAAAAGCAGCCATGAAGCAGCAGATAAATTTTTTAAGGACCATGTCATAACCATAGCCAAAAAGGAAGTTTTACATCTGCACTTGAAACAATTCACATTTACCTCACAGAAGACACTAATGCTGTCAAATTCTGCTTTCACATAATTTGTATAGGCTGGTAATTGCTCAGCAATTATATATTAAGGCTGCAATGAGAATTGACAGAAGGTATGTGTGTATATCTGCATGTCTGTGCTTCTTCCTTCAAAATGTTTTTTTGATACTGCAATTTTGGTTCTTAGACAAAGTATTTGAACAGTGAAACCTTGATTTCTCCCTCCAAGCTTACTGAAGAAGTGTATAGCAGTAGTTTTCTCTAGATGAAAATATATGGTTTTCATTTTGCTTTGACTTCTGGTACCCTTCAAAATGGAATAGGTTAAAAATATACCATCAGAGTTTGTGGATGATTTGCTAAAAGAGAATCCATTCTTCCAGCAGTTTTTAGTATCTTGGTACTAATGGTAAAATATATTCTTTCCTTCATTTAATCTTTTATTGTAGACTGGACTTGTAGAAACAACTAAACTATGTCAGTGTCTTTATTCTCATAATTAACAAATATGTTTATAAAGATTTATTTACTTGCTTTGAGTGATCATAGATTGTTATAACTGCAGCTTCTCTTGAGCCTTTCATTCCCAACATCTAATGTAAAAGTCCATATGTAGGGAAACTGCTGCACAGAAATTAGTGCAGAGCAGATATCACAGGATAA
>JAWWMP010000093.1:57405805-57417978 GCA_035047865.1 Dendrocincla tyrannina | reverse complement strand
ATTTTCTCAAACTAAATAAAACAGGGAATTAATGGCCAGCTATCCTGACTCCAGAATACAGTTCTCAAAACTTAACAGCTAAAAATAACCTTTTCTGTAAAAAAAATTATAACATATAAATCAACAGCCCACCCAATGTACCAATAAACAACAGAAAGATACAGGGGAGGAACAAAAGCAGTACCTCCTGCATCAGGTGCAAAGACCCTAGCTCCACGGTCATCAAGTGGAGGTGTAGTTTTCTTCTGGAAATATGGAGTTTCCTTTACCTGGAATATTCAAATGAAGATTAAAATTAGCACAGGTGATAATCATACAAAAAGGAAAAAAAAGATTTTGAGGAAATAAAATGCTGTCAGTTTTTTACTTCTGGAAAAAGATACAATTAGAGGAGAAAATTAAGAATAAGCTCCCAGGTAGTAACAAAAAGCCAAATGAGAAAAAGATACATTTGTGAAGGGTTAGCGTTAGGTAAGTAAGGCTTACAACGAGTTAGCAAATGTTAAAACAATGGTCACAGGCTGTAAGGAAACCAGTGACCCACAACAGCTATTAATAATTTGTCCATGATCACTCTACACCATGAAGACCTTGGGAATGCTGTGCAAAAACAACCATGACACCTAAAATGCTTCCTGTAGGATATAGAGCTGAGATGTGTCTCAATTACAAAAAGATCAGAGAGAGAAGAAATGAGGCAACATAAATATGCCAAAAAGACTGTGAAGGAGAAAGAAAAAAATAATCACAAACAGAAAATAGAAGCAGGTATAATAGAACAATTTGCCTTTGGTCTTGGTTTTGTAACTTTTTGAGATTAATAAGAAAGTGAGTTAGAATTGAAACGCAAAGATAAGCAAACGAAAGATAAGGAAGTCATCAATCTACTTCTGACAGAGACCATATCCTGGTTTTGATATTTAAGTAACTGAATATTAAACCCTGTGATGTATCAGTTTGTTGAATGAGAATGTGCTTCTACCAAGTAGAAAGCGGAAGGCAACTGATGAGACACCTAAAATAATCTGTTCTAACTTAAATACATGCATCTTTGAGGTTAAGTAAAGACAATAGAATACTATGATATCTATACCAATGATTTATTATTTAATGCAGATCATGGTATCAGGGAGTTCACTGTGTGATTATGCACATAATTTATGCTAACAAATATCCACAGACTATGCTAATTTTAGTATGAAAGCCAGATGTCAACTAAAAATCTTATGACAGGATATTTATGCCATCACTGTTTAACACTCCTCTAACATAGTCTGTGTCACTATTTGCCTAATAATGCAAACCAGACCTGCAATCTTGTGTAAACAGGGTTAGGAAAAAACCCTCTTGTTCTCAAAAATACATTTCTTGAAAGTACCACACCCGTTTTTCCCCATTTCTCTGGATTTAATCTATTCTGACGAAAAGGCTACAATTGACTACCCTTCAGCATGCAAATGCATATGAACTAGATCAACTAACATATACATACCTGAAATATTTCATTGATATCCACTGGGAGAGCAAGGCCAATGTAATCATCAGAGCTACCATAGGTAGCATTAGAAACCATGGAGCGAACAGAAGAGGAACGCTGAAGTGTGTTTTGGTTAATAGGACTTAATAAATCTTCTTTATCTAACGAAGCATAACTTAAAGCTTTCATGAAACTGTAAAATGGAAACAATAAACCACAATTTTAGTAACTCTCCCATTCTGGCACATTAAAAGTAAGGACTGCTGACACAAAGGCTATACTCATCATCTCACTGCAGATCTCACAGCTTGTTATGGCAAATTACAACTATAGGCTCATTGCTTTTTCTGCCCTGCATTGCATGATCTGCCAGTTCCTGGAGTAAAAATTTCTTCTTCGTAATTCCTGCTAGGGGAATTCATGCTAATCCAGCAAAACTACAAATTTTCTCCAACTTTTTAGGCTTTGAATATTTACAGCCCAGAGATAGTATCAGTACTCTATCTAGTATCAGTACTATCTCGGTATCAGAGATAGTACAGCCCAGACATATCTACAGACAGAGATAGTAAAGATTTAGGCTTTTAAACTTGTAACGGCCTCATTTTGGAATGTACCTATGCACTGAACATAAATTTCCTGGATATTTACAAACTCATGAGCTGAGCAGGCACATGCTTGCTTAAGCCTACCAGCAACGCATGCAAGGAGTACTTTTTCTCCCGGTACTCCGAAGGAGCCACCATCAGGTCTCCAAAGCATGGAGGAAGTTTTTGCTTGACATGAATGTGCAATGAACAAACATAAACCTACACAGTGAGCAGAGCTGACCGTGACAAATGCCTTGAAGAATAAAGAAAGAAGGAGGCTGGGAAAATGAGACAGAAGAAAGAGATGGAAAAGGCCTCAAGCTGTGCCAGAGGAAGTTTAGATTGGATATTAAAAAAAAATTTCTCACTGAAGGGGTTGCCAAGAATTGGAACAGGCTGCCCAGGGAAGTAGTTGAGTCACTAACCCTAAAGGCATGTAGATGTGGCACTTAGAGACATGGTTTAGTGGTGGACTTGGTAGTGTTTTGTTAGTAGCTGGACTTGATCTTAAAGGACTTTTCCAACCTAAATGATTGCAAGACTAAAAAACTCAGAAAGTTACCAATTGCATTAATTATTTCATAACAAAACATGCTAAATTACTCTCAACATAAAATTAAAGATAGAAGTATTAATTCTCAGTGTTTGTCCCTGCTTCTTCTAGAAAAGCTAACATATTAAATATATCATTAGTAGTGATAAATATGACTAAGTTTTCATGAAGGAATGTCTGCAGGTGATAGGGTGAGAGACACAATCAGGATTCAAGACATGCACATTAACATTTTTCTTTAAAGACAAAGGTGGGAAATTTAGCCTCAGAAAATAATTAATGCAAAGAAAACAGTTTTTTAACCTTCTGGATGAAAAGAACAACTAAAAATATCATAAAAATAAATTGATGACTGCTAGTTGCTACTAACACATGAATCTCTCAATAAATCATAAATTAAAGTTTTCTGAAGACTGACAGAAAAATAGCTTTGGCAGATAATCAGAACAGTATATTTCTTTCTGATTTATTATTTGAACAGCAGCTAAGGACATTTTTAGCTGAAATTAGTACACATACTGTGAAATTATTAGCAAACATAATCTACAATTATGAGAACTGTTATTCAGCAGTGACACTCAACTGTAACCAGTAAGAAAAACACATGTACTAGTTAGTTACACTACAGTCCTTCCAATCAATTATATTAGTAACCAACACAATCTTTTAGCATGTATGTCTGCAATTATTTAATCTCCGTAGAGATATGAGCACTCCAGACATTTCAGTTCACTGTTAAACAGGTCAGATCAAATCCTGGAGTCTATCCACTGATACAAGAGAACATGAACACCTAAGCATGAGGAATATTGCCAGCATGACAGGATGGAAGTTCACTGCAGCAAGGCTGCTGTGCACACCAAGGGCATGACTGCAAGGAATGGCACAACATTACTTACAGCTGTAACAGAACCTGTATGATCAGTGAAATGACCCTCATTTGTTCCTGTATTAGCACCGGAAGCCAGTGATAGAGCAAGGAGCAGCACTTCCAATTTCCAGGACAGTGCACGTTCACTACTGAATCATCCCTAATTTAATCAGCCTACTCAGTCTAGTTCTAATTTAACTGAACAAAGGGAAAAGAATTTATCTTTTATTGCACCTTTTCAGAATGATGTAAAATATCAACAAATGAATGTTGCTCTTAATCAGATTAAAAATGCAGAGTAATAATCAGTCACTGCATACACTCAACTGGGTATGAGGAGCGCAGCTCAGGGACTGGCATTTGCTAATCTGTGCAGTAAGCAGATGACAGTGTACTGGTAATGTCTCTTTCTCTCATCTGAGAGATGACGTTAAGATAAGAACTGAGACAGAAAGTGTCTTTTCCCCTTCAACAGTAGTGTGAAAATCCAATGCATTAGCTAAATGATGTGAAAGGAAAAATTCGATACAAGAGCTTTTAAGAGAAAGTTGTTAAGCACTGACTGTTGCAGCTGAGAACAGTGTCAATGTCATGAGCTAGGCGACTTATATAACTACTTAATTAGTCTTCAGAACATCTAATATTACTCAAAAATAAAGTGGTGACACTGCCATCTAAAAATAAATGCTATGAATAAAATCTTTGCTCTGTTGTAGCTAAGAAGCCAAACTGACATTCCTATCAGTGGTACCACTATCTCAGCACTGGCCTCAATGCCACACTGAACACAAATATAGCATAGTGGCAGAAGTCCCTGTCCTAAAACCTCACCAAGTGACATCGAGAAAATTCACTTCTGAAATTTAGCTCTGACTTCATGGGCAATTTGGTGTGTTTGTTACTTTAATAATGTTAGCAGTTGCATTTACAATTACATTTCTGTATTATGAAAGTTAAACCAGGAAGGAAATGTGATAAAAGGAAACGTTTTCCTTTGTAACCAACAGCATCAAAGGGGCTGAGCACAGCTATGAAAGTCTGGCTTCTCTGACAGCAATTACAAAATTGAGAATTATTCTCCTCTTATATTATTCTCCTAATACTGGTATTGCTTTCAGTGGAATTATGAATCACTTTGCAACAACCACCCCTTTTATGAGCAGATAGATGGAAGTATTAGAAAGATACTTTTCTTATTTCAATGACTCTTACAGCACTGCAGTAAGAAATGAGCACATAATAATCTCTTACCGGCTTGGGGTTAGCCGAGAATCCAGGCTGCCAGACTTCATGGTAATAGTGTCAGTAAACAGAACGTCCTTTGCTGGAGATGCAAGGGCTTCTGAGTGGGACAGTGAAGGATGCATCCTCTGTTGCTGTAGGCGCTTTAGTGTAGCATAGCCAAAGGCATCCCGAGAACTCGTGTAGCTGAAGTTATAGTCAGCCAGACTTTTTATAGTAGCAAGAGAAGGAGCTTTAAGAGACTGGGCTCTTCGGGGAAGGGTATGAGAAGACCCTGGCGGTACGAGGGATACAGAGTTGGACTTTGAGAGGGGCAGGTGGTTAGACTGTGGTGTTGAACAGTGACTTGGTTTAACTGTCTTTGTGCTTACCACAGTACTCAAACTTCCACAGTCAGTATCTACGTTTGTAGTGTCCACACCTACAGTCTCCCTTGAAGGGCTAGAGCTCATTGAGCTTATGCCACTTGTTGTGGTATCTGTATTAAAACTTAAGCTACGACTCTTGAAATGTGTTTGTGTAGTACCATCTCCTATCAGCCTTTCTTTGCTTGTGTTTTCACGATGAATTTCATTTCCAAGACCTTTTGGCAGCTTCAGATCATTTTCTCCAATACTTGGGGTACTATCAGTATCTTCCACGTGTTTACTTCCAACAAAAGAAGTTTCTAATCGCAAAGTCTGGATTTTTGGAACTCTGAAAACGGGGTTGAATTCTTCCCCAGAAGGAAAGTCTATGCTAGCACTAGGTTCTGTTACTGTACGATTCCGCCTCAGGCCTGATTTACTATCAGATGATGTCAGCTTTCCTCCTTTTGGATCACTGCTACTTCTATGTTTTTTATTAGGTAGAGTAAGAGAGTTTAGAATGCGATTTTTCACAAGTCTACTAGAAGAAAAAAAAGGAAAGGGGCTACGGTCTTTGTCCTTTGAAGGTCCAGGTCTGTCATAAAATATTTGTTCTGCATCTTCAGTAATATCTAGAAAGAAAGTACTGGTGGAAGTACTACCAAAACGGTCATCCTCCATGATGAACATACCTGAAATTACATGAGACTTTGTCACTGAAAATGAACATTTCTTCAAAGTGTACGACCTGTGTTGCAAAATAGGAAGCCATTCTAAAGAATGCCAATTTACTGCAACTTTAATTCATCATTTTTTTCTGCAGAAGTGAGTGCAAATTAACTAATTCAAGGACTATTTGTGCTGAAGGTCTCATTGCTTCAAAAGAAAAGCCACACCATCTTATTTCAGTGAAAATATCCAGGTACTGGGGTTACAACTGAAGCACTCCTTTAATGATATCTAAATATGGAATACTTCCGGATTTAAATTCCAGCCACATATAGCAAAAATAAACTGCATTAGATACTCAAAATACACATTGATTTAAATACAGCAATACTTTGTGTATGTATGTGCATCCAGAGAACATATGAATATATCTTCCAGAACATTCCTTTGAGGATAATCAATTTTATCTTTACAGCCAGGCATGCAGTTTTCTGCAGCATATTACAGCAAACTGCCATGACTTGACATAAAAATTAGTAACTTACCCTAATGTTAAAATTTCTTTCTTTCACACCAAATGTGAAGCTTAATACACTGTTTTATTCACACTCACTTGTCTCCATCTCTCTGAATGAACATAACTGTCCTAGTGCTTGCAGCCTTTTTTATTGCAATTACACCTTTACACCATTTGTCTGAACCTCATCCTACCAAAAGGCAGGTAAGGACACCAGAATGACATTTTGTGGTAGTTTGAGGCTTTTTTTTGGTTTTGATTTGTCTGTTGACTTTTCATTTGTTAGCTTGTCTTGGTATTCTGGTTACTTACTTGAAGGAGCAGATTCGCTTTCACTGTTGTGCCTAGAACTGGTGGACTCAGAGTTCAAGCTAAGAGTACTGGGTATAGAAGAAAGTTCATTGCAGAGCTGCTCCATGTCATCAGGGACCACTGGCCAAGGTTGTCTACGACTGTGTCTCACTGCATCCCAGTTGTGATGCTTCAAAATGTCACATCCTTGTTTAGTTTTGGCTATTAGACCAAGGACGTAGACACAGGTTCTGTATTTCAACGCATACATAGAAAAAAGAGCAACAATAATGGCATCTAATTTAATTAAACTTATTTCTCTTTTGAAAGTTTCAAAACAATTCAGCAGAAACTTCACAAAACTGCCAACTAGTATATTGTTAATTTTTATTTTTAAATAAATGGAAGCTTAAGAAATGCACTAAAGTATCTGAGAACAATACACTATTCAATAAAAACTAATTGTCACAAGAGCCTTATTACATAAAGTAGAAAAGTACCTTCTGAAAAAAAGGACAAACACTAACGCAGTAGCGGTATTAGACAAAACACCATCTATTTATGCTTTTAAAGATTCAAAAAAGAGGTTCAATAAAAATAATGGAGTAATAGGTTCTCACAGATATCTAAGTAGCAAATATTTTATTTTTAAAGAGTAGTACGCATTTTTTGCATAGGTTTTATTTGCTGACTGCATTTTCTTTCAGACTTTTTGTACAATTCTACTGTTGCATCAAACTGAGATTGATACTCAATCACCAATGACTTTTAATAGCTGGTTTCCAATAAAGTACAAAGCTATATTCATGTAAATCAGGCAAAGCTATTTGACAACTGATGGCAAATATCATCTGTAAATTTTATATATAAATCAGATACACATACCCTCTAACAGACAGAACCTCACAATGTTGAGCAAGTGCCATTATGTCCGGAATTACATTCTCCTCCTGAAGCAAGTTAAGACCCCAGTTTGACGATCCAATGTTGCCCTGGAATAAAACTTGTCAAGTAAGTTTTGATCTTGATGTGATCTGCAGCACTGTCAGTGTAAAGCTTTGACATTTTTGTTTGTTGATAGTAGAGTTTCAAACCCCATCTCAAAGCAATTACAAGACTTGAGCACCCTTTCTGCATCTAGTTGTGCAAATCCAAAAAAGAACTCAGTACACTATGTATAATACCTAAAACAGCTCAGAGTTAGAATTATTATGTCTTACTTTACCACTTCTACTACAGCCTGCAGTATGTTTTTGATTTACTCATTTTATACTCCTCTTACACAGGCATTTTATTACATACACTCAGTATCTTCTAATAATAGCCACCTTGGAAAAATGTTCCAAAATTAACTTTGGATAAGACAAGAAAGAAGCAGGCAAATAAATGGTGTGGCATAGGGTGGCAAAGCAAATTTATAAGTGTAGCTTGAATATACATCAACACTACGTTTTTGCCTGTCCCAAGTACCAGGGGTGTCATGACTACCTGTACTCTCATGCATCAACACTGTTAGCCAACTTTCTTCCAGAAATATTAGGAACTACCACAGTAAATACATTAAAACAGACCACAGCAACTTGTAACTACTGGTTCCAAACTAATATTATTGCTACCTTTGGCAAGATTGGCCGAGGGGTGGTGGTTTGTTAAAAAGAAAATAAGACAAAGTGACTATCAAAAAATTCAGAATAAAACAGGTGCAGTGAACCATTTTCAACCAAAAGTCCAGTTATGGTACAGAATGCCAACTTGGAAAAATCACAGATTTTTTTGACAAAAGATCTAATTTATTATTTATACGGTGTTTTGCTTAGTTATTTCAGAATCCAGAGTCATAACTAAACAACTGTAAAAGGCTGGTAAATGTATTACTAACCAAAGCCCAAAGGGCTGCTTTCAGCTGCTTAATTCCTTCCCATTTATCCAGCATTGGGGAACGAACAGTGTAACTCAGATCTGTAACAATGCTCTGAAGGACAAAAACAGAAGAAAAAAAATTAAGTTGAAAATGAAAAGGAAACCTAAGTCAAATAGCTTCTTTTGCATCTGGAGTACAAGTTAAAGTATGTGCCCTAAGATAACAGTGGTAATTCTGGAATAATAATCATAAATTAACAGCAGTGATAATGCAAGAAGGAAACTTTAATGAAATCACTGATTACATGAAGTTATTTCAGGTTCTATAAAGATAAAAGATTAATCATACTAATATACTGCAACATATAAATTTTCTCGTGAACTTTTCAATGATTATGTTCAACTCATTATATAATCTTAAAATCCCACATTAAAAGTGAATTTAAGCAATTGTAATTGGCTTAAGGCTTGTTTTCTTATATTTTCAGAATATTGGATAGATTTTCTTCCCTCACTTCCTCAGTTTTTGTATGCTTAAAAAGATAGGCACAGTTTTACTTTATGTATATTTGTCAATATACAATTCACAGAGACTGAAATTTTTTTCTATTTATGAATTGCTTTCCATTCTAAGATTTTGCCAGTCATTTCAATAAAAATGTTACAGTGTATTTTGCTGACATTTCAGTGTCAGGAAGGAATTTTACATGGGACTAGATGGGAAAGACTTTCACAACTTCAGACTCATAATCAACTTATTTTGCAATGACTGTTTAAATGCCATCTCTTTTAAAACATATTTTAAAAGACTTACAGTGATCTTTAAAATATTTCAAGTTACAAACAATTATTATCCTCACCTGAGACTCCAATAAATGGCAGCCTGTTTTATGGTGCACCAGTTGGCCGTAAAGGTGAACTGGCAGGTAGACATGTGGTCGCTGTAATCTGGCAGAAAGATAAATCATATGTAGGTTTCCCAGCACTTCTGACATTTTCTTCTAAAATAAATTACACTGTAGTGTAAGGCAATGAGTTACTCTTGATTTTTTTTCAAATGAAGAGAATTCTTTTGAGGAACTTAGAAAGGAATAGAGTATTTTGATTGGAAGGGATCTACAACAATCATCTAGTCCAACTGCTTGATCACTTCAGGGCTGACCAAAAGTTAAAGTCTGTTATGAAGCGCACTATCCAAATGCCTCTGAACACTGACAGACTTAGGGCATTGACCACTTCTCTAGGAAATCTGTTCCACTATGTGATCAGTCACAACTTTTGTGAAAGGAAATGCTTCCTAATGTCCAGTCTGAACCTCTCCTGCTTCTGCTCTGAACCATTCCCATGAATCCTGTCACTGGATACCACAGAGAAGAGATCAGCATCTCCCTCTTCCTTCCCCTCCTCATGAAGATGCAGAACAAGATCACTGCTCAGCCTCCTTTTCTCTGAACTCAATAAATGCCTTTCAATAATATCCAGTATAATCTTCACAATTTTTCCAGGAACTGAGTTTAGACTAATAGGTCTGTAATTTCCTCGCTCTTCCCTTATGCCCTTCTTGCAAATTGGAATAACACTGGCTGTCTTTTAGTCAGAGGGATTTCCCCAGAGTCCCAAGACCTTTGGTAGCTGACAGAGATGGGCCCTAAGACAGTATCTGCTAGCTCCCTCAGTACTGTGGAAAACCCCCCACCAGGCCTCATGACCTTATTCAGCTGATACAGCTGGTCCCTTACAATTTTAGTGTCAAATAATGGAAAGTCACGGTTCCCACATTTGTGGACCACCACAGTCCAAGGTTTTATCAATATTGCCACAGAGTGAGGCAAAACACATTGAATGCCTCTGTCTTTTTCTGTATGTCAGGTGACCCCATCTTCAACTAGTATAGATCCAGTGTTTTCTTCTGACCTCCTCTTGCTACTAAAGCACTTAAATAAGCATTTCTTGTTGTACAACAGAACACTGGCCAGTTTCAGTACTGAATGAGCTTCAGCCTTTTGTGCCTTCCCCCTGCTTATATGAATCACAGCTTTATAGTCTTCCTGTGAAGCCTGACCTTGCTTCCAGATTTCATATAATTTTTTTTTCCTCTTGGGCTCCACAAGTTCCCTCTTCGGCCAAAGTGATCTTCTGCCCTACTTGCTTCACTTACAACACAACGGGATTGCCTGCTCCTGTGCTTCTTAGAGATAGACCAGCACTCATGGACTTCCAGACTCTGCTAAATAGCTCCCTGAGTTTGCCGTCTTGAAGTCCCAGGGAGCTATTCTGCTGTCCTCTTTTTTCGTTAAACTGAGAACTTTCAACTCAATCACGTCATGATCACTGTGGCCAAGACAACCCCCTACCATCACATCTTCCCAAGTCCTCCTGTATTCACAAAAAAACAAGTCTAGGAGGGCAGCCTTCCTAGCTGGCTCACTGAGTACCTGTGACAAGAAGGTTTTTCCTAGAGACTTTGTTAATTTCCAAGATTGCCTTTTACTGCATTATATTCACAATTGATGCCTGGGAAGTTGAAATCTTCCATAAAAACCCCATAAGAACAAGATCCAGAAACTTCTTACTGCCTCCTGAATGACCCATCAGTGCTAACATCCTGGCTGAACAATGAGCAGCAGACACCCAGTACATCTCCTTTGTCTCCTATCCCCTTAACACTCACCCAGAGATTCTCAACCACAACGCCATCAACTGTAAAGGCTGTATATTCAAACCTCTTCCTTACACACAGTGTGACACATCCACCTGCCCTGTGCCCTGCCTATCCCTGCTGAACAGCCTGCAGCCCTTCATCTCAGCACTCCAATCATGGGGTTCATTCCACCAAGTCTTGGTAATACCAATGATATTAAAGCTCTGGAATAGACCAGCAGTTCCAGTTCATCCTGTTTGCTTCTCATACCGTGTTGATATAAAAACATTGCAGATAAGCTCCTGAGACCGCTGTGTTCCCAGGAGCTGAAATCCTGTTGGTATTCCCTTCCCTCATATGTTCATATGTTTATGGCTTTCTTGATCAATTCCACCAGCCAAGGTCCATTTTCCCAAATTTACCTTTGGTTGCTCCGACGAACATAGTTATCACCATCAACAGGTTTGCGGTACGTGGTAAGTGCTTCATTAAGTTGTTCTTCAATCAGTTCAACATACTTTAGGTTATATTCCTACAAGAAGACAGACAAAGGTTGACACAATACATTTAGTGGTTTACAGTATTATAGACAATACTTTATACAGAAGAAATAATTAAAGTGCTCCTTAACGCTGGCTGAATTTTTTTATGATCTGAAGGTGGGGCTCACCAAAATTAATGCACTTCATACATACAATGAGTTTGCAGAGTCAAAAATTGATTTCTTAACTATTTTAGTGAATTTGTTAAAAAAAGGAAGAAAATACTTCACATCTGATAACTCAATCTCAATAGACCACCATGCATTTCAGAACTCCCCAAGGAGTGACAGTTAAAACTAGCAAAGAAATTGCCTACAGGAGTGAGACCAATCATTTATAATCAATTACAAAAACAAGATAAGAGTTTTATTCAAGTTATGACAATGATGAATTTTTAAATGGTGTTGTGTTTCTCCTTACTTCCTAACAGCATAAGCCAACTCTATCTTCATCAGCTCTACAATTAGTTTTAATTAGCAATAACCAGAGGTAACAGCACTCCTGTGCACACTCCTCTAGATAAGACCTTACACAACCATGTATTTCAGAAAGTCACTACACTCCTGAAATATT
>JAWWMP010000093.1:57383517-57394579 GCA_035047865.1 Dendrocincla tyrannina | reverse complement strand
AAGGTAAATTGTATGGTTACAGTACTGGATTAACAATCTAAAATTAAGAGATCACAACTGGTCTCAAAAAGCATTAAATATTACTGGACTTTTGCTCCTCAATGGCTAGAAATACAATATACTATCTAAAAGTACCCAAAAGACAAATCAGATGAAAAAAAAATTACTATAAAGAAATCACATAATGACTCTGAATTAAATGAGTGAAGCTTGGGAGGCAGGATCCAAGTCTCCAAAACACAATGTCAAGTTCATTTTGAATAATGGTAATACCTTTAAAATAAAGATGTCTTTCTGTACACGGTACTGATCCCTTTTTTGGTGTGTTGAGATTGCTTTCTGAATAATATGATCTAAATGGAGGCTGTAAGGTTTAGGTCCTCTTTTCTTCATTTCGTGAAAACGTTTTAAGCAGTTGAGTGCTGCACTTGCTCTTCTGATAGAAAAGATAAATACCATAATCAGTATTTGGCAACTGTTATTAAACTAAAAAGCACCACTGCATCTCTTGAATAAACAGCTCAAGAAAGACCTGACCAGCAATTCTGCACCAAACAAAAAGAAAATTATTTTCTAAGTTTTCATACATCCATAAGGCTCAGTCTCATACTGAAATTACACAGAAAATTATCTTCCAGAGTTTCTAGTACTGAAATATGACCCTTACGGCTAACTTTTCTTTTACTCTGCAATAAGTGGTGTCTGTCACAGTTCACAAAGGGCATTGTAAAGTTTAAACTTGATATACAGTGTGAGATCAACATTCTGAATTAAAGCTTGGACTAGCTTAAACTTAGAGTAACAAAGTTTTTCTCGTACATTCTATTCCTTCCCTACTCCACCTGAAGGTGGCAGAAGTATCAGTAGTATGCTTCCTGCTCTGATATCTGAACAATTCAGCAATGGCATGTAAAAAGGTTTCCAGGAAAAGATAGGAAGTAACAGAAATGACAGCTAACAAGGGCAAAACCAGTTAATTACAAAATAGGGGTAGCAGAAAAACAACAACTGCTGAACAAATAAAAATAAGTCTAAAAATGAGGCGTTAAGAATACCTTTCCCATAAACAAAAATTCTCAAAGTGTAGGAGAGTGCTTTTATTTTATTTTCAAACAGAAATATTTGAATTTGGTCCCTTATCTAAATTATGCAAATTTAATCCATAATAGGAACTGCAGTTTTTCAAAGTATGAAACAATGCAGAGTGCTGACCAATATCAAGACCCTCAAATAAAAAATACGACTTATAGCAAATCACTTTCTTCCAACAGAAACGAGAATTCTTACTACCCTATCAGGCATGTCCACAAATGCCAAAAAGCAAAACAACTGCAGGTAATCCAGAAGCATATCCCTTCTGCTCTTCATCCTTCCTCTTAGCCCATAGCTTTGACCACGTGAAATACCCTCTGATGAACTTTCAGATATGCCTTTTTTGAAAACAAACCATGTTTTTGCATATCAAAATTTTCTGACATATATGAAACCTTCAAAACTAAAAAGCAGAAGAGCACTACACTTTTAGAAAGCACTCTCCAAGTAGTGTTTATAATTACACAGTAGCATTTGGAAACATTCTGTAATTTATCATTGACAACAGAATGAAAGACAAAACAGAACGTTATGATATTTATCAGAATACTGATCTGACAAAGACAGATCAGGAAGGGAAGAATAACTTATAAAAATATTTCCTACTAGAGAAAACCCAACACACTCAATTTGTCTTCTACATAAAAAAGCAACTAAGAACACTGAATTGAAGAAAAACCCATTAAAAGACATGTAAATCTAGCAAATTATTTGATTTCTTTCATTAGGAGGTTTAAATGGTGGAAAGTACCCAGAACCTGTCATTTTTTGACAGAGCTTTATGCTTTTAAGTGTAACTTAGAATTCTTACAGTCTTTTCTCTTTCATAATGTCAAAAGATGCTGCCATATTCATCAGTGTTGGTAAGCAGTGCAAGTGGTGGCTGTGAGAATGAGGAAGAATTGTGTTTGCCTAAAACAAACCAAAAAGACCAGTTAGAATAACCTACTACAATTTCAGCCATCTTTTTAGGATCAACATTTAAAGAATGTACTACTTTTCACAAGACACTTACAAATTCATGACAACGAAACTACCTTTCACTTAATGTCAGAGCATAACTACACATACCATTTTAAATCTGTGATCTACCCTCAGATACTCTTGAAGATAACACAATTTCAGATTTCAGAGTTTTATAATCCATATTGTTTGCACTTTTGGTTGTTTTACATGCAAAAACTTGCAAAGCATTGGATACCTGCTTATGTAATGTACATAACATTAATAAAAAAAATCTAAAATAAGAAATACAATTTAAGCTGATGATTTCTACTAAAACATTCCTGCACAAACCCCACAACTGATTAATTAGTGTAACTTCCTAAGTTAGTATAGGTATAGCTGCTGTTAATAAACGTAAGTAGTTCTCAAATACTTTTGGAAACTAAGGAATAATGAAGATAAAGTACTTCCATCTTTAAAAATTAAACAAAAATAAAAATATTTGTTCAGTTCTTGATAAAGTCATACCTGACTAATAAATCACCTCTTCAGAAAATCAAGAAATACCTATGCTTTGCAGTGTATGTCAATGTGAGTAACAGTCATTACCATTCAAAATTACTCAGGAAACCAGAAAAATAGCAAACATTATTACAGATTCCTCTTTTTAAATTACATGATTGACTGAACATCCAAATAATTCCATCAATTCTTTAAAGAAAAATCACTGAAGAAACTAAAAAAGAGGCTTTTTGTGGTTGTGACTCATGATGCCGAAGTGAGATGTATATCCCTGTAGTAATAAACAAACTTCTATATGATGGTTGTGATTTTGGGTTTTTTGGCACACCACTGAAAAGAGTTTGTAGTCTAAAGATGCAGACTATGTCTGACAACTCATAATCAAATTTTTCGAAAACAAAGTCACATTTCACAACCTTAACAACCCTTACAAAATAGTTTATTTGGATAAAAGATTGAAAAACACAAGAAAACTGATGAAAGCGCTCTGCTGCATATGCTATTCTCATCACCGAGAGAGAATATGACTTCATCTCTATCAAAATAGTTTAGATTAAAAGAGAGAAGCTCCTGTAAAAGCTACACAAGGTAGACAGGAAACAAAAGCTTTCCTGCAGGGGGAGGAGATATCAACAGCAGTGCTGAAAGAGCAGTCCACCAAGCTGGAGTTGCCTCCATGAATAATACCAAGTACCCAAAACACATCAAGCTCAATGTGAAAAAAGTTTCATCTGCCTTCTCTGGGAAGCAGAAAACTAAACACACTGTCTGACAGCCATTTACCATCATTCTAATAAAAGAAAAAAAATTAGAATGGTCCTTTTCTCAAACATAGTAACTGATGGGTGTTTGCAGGATTCCAGCCTAAAGTTACAACTGGATAGTATGGCAAGGAAGTGTAGCGGTGAGAGTCAGAGCTGAAGATTATCCTTGGAGCAGAACCCCTAGCACTTTCAATACCTTCCAAATGGCCTTCCTATTGATCACTACTGCTTTTAATACATGAAGAAGATGCAATGTAATTAATTCACTATTCAGGTGAAAACTACATGTTCCAGGCTTGTAATACAAATTCAATGCCATAATAGAAAACATCTACTTAATTACACAAAGTTTTACTTACCATGTGCAAAAGTTCTCCCAAAAGTATAGTTGCTCTAACAGATACGTGGTCATCGCTACTTGTGATCACTTCAACCAGCCCCTTCAAAAAGTCAAAAATTGTTACAATATTAATGTAGAACATCTCATTTGAACGCTCATAGGAGAAAAGAAGCAAGCATGTATTTAACCTCAACGTGATTCATTACCTCTAGAAGTCCATTCGTAATAAAAGCTGAAAGCACTAAAGCCAAGTAATTATCCATGAGATCAGGCCTAAGGAGAGAAAGTATGGAAACAGTTTACTAAGTTCATTTTACTTGTCAGAGAACAAGAAGTATTTTGTCAACACCACCAAAAAATAAAACAAGAAAAGGTGTTTAAACTGAGTTCATTAAATCCTCACCGTGATCTGGCTCGATGGGGTAATACAGTTTTAGCTTCAGCAGCTACAAAGCCATCAGAAAGTCTCCAGCAGTCTTGAAACCGGCCTGGATCTATAACAAGAAAATATGGACAAAGGTAATTATAACACTGGCTTTCATAGTGTTACTTTAATGGCTGTCAGTAGGTAAATAATAATTCTTGCCAGGAAATGTTATCCAAGGTTTCAAATTATAGAAAATTTTGTCAGAAGGGATCTCTAACATTACATGAATTACAACTCACGTAATTCACATTCCTGCATAAAGCAAGGATACCCTAAAAGATAGGACAAGGATTGTATTGAAGTGTCAACCAAATGAACAACATTTTCAATTCATAAACACATTAAACTTGTTCAACAGAAAATTAGCACCTAAAATTATACAATGTTCATCCACGTACCGAAGTAGCAAGTTTGCAACAAAGAATTATTTATTTATTTATAGACATGGAACAAGGATTAAGCTTTTATAATCAAGTGCATTACAGACATTTTTAATCAGAGGAGAATTGAGGTAACACTGAAGGCTGAAATTGGTTCCTTTTGGGCTCATACTTTTGCACTGTGCGACAAAGCAGAGAATTCTCCAGGCTTTACAAAGGATTAATTCTAAGGATAAAATACTAACTCAGTTAAATATAAAGACATGAAAAAACATGCACTTGCCCTTGACAACGTAAAAGTCTGCTAAGGTGCAGTGGGGATAGCTAGCAGATACACAATACACAGAAAAGACTGTTTAATAACTTCTCTGTAACATTCACTAACACATCTACATTATGAACACTCAGGACAGTTCAAAGAAGTCTAGTTTGTAGCAATGTGTTTACACAGTCTCTGAGGTAAATGGCTAACTATGCTCCGCTGATGATCTTTCATTGAACTTTACAAAGCTTTAAGTTGATAAAGGATTTTAAACAGGACTTCAGAGTACCCAGTGAATTCAGTGATAGAACAGTTAATAGGCAATTTACAATACAAAGGAAACAGTGAAGGATTCAAATTTGTAGAGGAGCTTAATAGACAGAACTCTTATGTGAACTGTTTTAAATACTTACCTACACTGAGAAGTGCCTCAATAAATTCTTCTGCAATAACAGGAAGAGGAAGACGAAATATATCATAGAGAACTTCAAGCAGACCTCGCTACCAAAAAAATGCCACAACATGAATTTTACAGATTTATAAAACAAATTGTCCTTATTTTCACTGTTAATACTGAGGCTGAGATTTCTACGGAGTGCTAAAACTGGTGTATTTGTTGTATTTGTGTAACTGCTTCTTTTTTCATAAACTGAAATAATCTAGTGAAGGGGAGAAAAGATGGGGCTTGTTTACTTCTTAATTCTACCTTACTGCCACTATGAATTCTACAGAAGTTCAGGCTACTTTGATTGCACATTTTTAGAACAGCTACAGCTGCTACCATCAACTTCTTTTTTAATGCATTTAATTTGTGAAAAAATGTTTTTATTTCCCTTGGATTCAACTCTGATTATTATGCTTTAAACTTGTAACTGCAGCTACTGTAAATATGCTTTGATTTGTGAACAGAATAAAGATTAATTTATGTACTTTTCTCTCCCCCATTTTCTCACACATACATGGTGTGTGCTTCCTATTCTTATAGGAATTTTATAATGGAATAAAACTTGAACTTGGGGGTTAAATGAACTCAGGGATTGTGGTCTTATAACGGGTCTGTGTTTAAACCATTAAATTGTTATAAAGTTGAGAATATGTTTAATTAAAACAGCCAATATTATTCCTGTATCAGTGCTAAATATTTGCCACCTACCCGTATTTCCATATTTGGTATACAGAGTACTCCAATGAGAGACTGAATCCCTGAATTTCCAGGTTTGCACAGACTGATAATACCTAGAAAATATTATATATATAATAATATTACCTCAAGTGATCAGTGCTCATCTGCAGAAGTTTTTGTACAATAGATTTAATGTTAAATAAAGTTTCAGAGTCTCTCTTAAAATTTGGTCCTTTTTTTTTTTTTTTAATATATTGAGTTCAAATTTTAATATTAATAGGGAAAACTTTCAAATTGTTTCTATGAGTTATAGAATATCACTTAAAGCTTACATTGATTTTCAGCCTTAATTTACACAGTCTCTTCATTAAACACAGCTGCAAAGACAGTAACCTTATTCATTTCCTTGACTACTTCTCTTCAGACTTCACATAACAAATTAAAGCTACAGAAACTATATTATCCAGAAGAAACCCAAGTTTCTATAAAATGGAACTTTAAATGAAAAAAAATCATCTAAATTTGCACACCTTTTTGTCTTAGATATCACAAACAAACCATTATTCTTTAAAATCAACTAAGAGATGAAAAATACCATCTACTCATCTATTTATTTTCACTAATAGAAAAATTTAACTTGCATGATGTGCTTTATAACAACTTCAAGGAAGTTCCCGATTTCAAAAATTACATGTCACAAAAACTTCAGATATGCACATGTGGCCACAGACACACTAAGGGCATTTAAGTAGGCACCATGGTCCACCTCAGAGGCTTTCTGCAAGAGCATACTGTGGCCAAACCCAACTGCAATGCAGGATTAGATTTGGGTGCATGCAGTCATTGCTCCATGCCCTAGTTTTGTCTCTAAGAGTATGATCACACATGAGCAAAAAGCACATAGTAAGCATGAGCTCTTGAGAAGAACCCAGACTGGTAAATAAGGAGAACAGAACAGTAGTACATGCCAGATGTAAAGACAGGGGAAAAAAACCCACAGAAAAAGTCAAACCAAACCCAAGAACATCCTCGAGGCATATCTTTTTCGAAGGCTGACAGTGTAACAACATTTTTGTACTAAGAATATCTAAGATGTTCGTCTCCAACATAACAAGTAATACAAGAAAGGATGAATATGTTAACAGCAGGAGTGCCACAGCAAGTGGCATATTCCAGGACAATTGTTTCTTCAGTCACTTGAACTTTCTGGCACATCCTAATAGTTATAAGAGCCTGAGGATGTGAAGATGCAGCAATGCTCCTGTAAGAAACTGTTTCCTAGAAGTTTCAAAACTGTCACAAGCTTCTTATGCTTCCTCTCCAAAGATATGAGAACACATAAGAAACTTGAAGGCCAACTGGATATTAGAATTACGCTTAGTGATTGTTTTCAGAACTTTGAAAAATAAAGCAAACAGTGTCACAAAACAGCCTGAATATGTTCTAAGTATGGCCTGTAAAATTCCTACTCAAAATTTTGGTAAAGGGTTATATTAACTGATCTAATTTCAATTTGCAAGAAGCTCTCTTGAATAAAATAATGAGCAGTCCCTGAATCAGTACCTTCACCTTAGATGTTGTAATAGTGCAGAGAAATTATTTAGAAAAATGAACAAAAAAATCCTACCTTTTTGATTTAAAAATGTTTTCTACACGAAAAATTGTAAACTACGTCCATTTATAATTTCTCTTCAGCTATGGCAGCTGTTAAAAGCAGGTGCTACTGAAACCAAATTCTGCCACTATCTCTAAACATAGACAAATGATTTCTCATTCACAGTGGCAGAACCAACTCAAAGGCAAATTCTTCTAGTATGAAGTTACTTCATACTCTCTCACCCATTAAATGTCAAGTATAATCATCAAGATACAACTCCTAAGGCATTCTATACAGGGAGGGGAAAAGCTGTGCCTTGTCAGTAGTCAAAGAAAACTATGTACACTTCCTACAGTTTTACAGTATCAAAATATATATATATACAAATAATACATATAGCATTGTAGAAAGGTATTGATAGAAATTAGACACATCAAATGAGACATCTATGTCATTTATACTAGAAAGTAAAATCACCCTTCCAATCTTCCAGCTTCAAACAAATAAACAAATTTTACCTGCCCATGATCGAAATGCTGCTACTATTCCCATTTTACTGGCTAGGAACCGTGCTTCTCTGTCCTCTCTGTCATTAAAACAACAAATGTCACAATGTAGGTAATTACTATAAAGCAAACTGTTACTAACACAGCAAGTAAAAGGTACTTAATTGAGATTTTAGATGGGGGACAAAAACCAAAGGAAGAGAAATATTTCATGCATGCGTATGTATACACAAAAAAAGTTTAGCGTTTTTAGGTATTGTTACTCTTCCTCTTCCAGTGAAGTTTCCACAGGAGGAGAGTAACATCAAAAAGTAAACACCTCTATGGGGTCAGATGAATCACTGTGCACCTCCACTGACAGTGGGTCTACAGGAGGGATGTAAAGATTGGACCTTATTCCGTTACCCAGACCTAAGCATCTAATCCCTTTTGTTAATTAAAAAAGCCTGGACAATTCAAGCTGGAAGCAAACTCAGATATCTCTCTAGTCCAAACTCCCGTATGAAGAAGCTGAGTTATCAGACTGGGCCAGGTTACAGAAGCATAAATGGTTTGGTTTGGAAGGGACCTTTAAAGGTCATCTAGTTCAACCCCCCTGAAAGAACTTAGTAAATGCAGTGTGGATTACACAGGCCTTTTACAGTGTTCAGAGCTTTGGGAGCTATATAAACTTCTGTAATTCAGCCTGGAATACCTGTAAAACTCCCAAGGCTTTATCCAGTTGGGTCTTAGAAACTCTAACAAATGAAGGCTGAAGGACCTCTCTGGATATCCTCTTCTAACTCTTAACCAGCCTCACAGAAAATCATTCTCCTCATATCAAGGTGAAATCTCTCTTGCTTCAATTTCTGTCTGTTGCTTCTTGTCCTCCCACCTTTCACCATCATGAAGGGCCCTGGCTAAATCTTGAAAACATCTTCATAGGTATTAAAAAGGCTGCTATCCTGGGAAGGGTGACCTGCAACCCTCTCTTCTCTAGGATAATCCAGTCCTTTTGAATCTTAAAAGCTCAACAGTATTTTAGAAAGTTGCACTTCAGCCTACTGAATTCAACTGCAAGAAGTTTAGTATTTGGAAAGAAGAACAGCTTAATGCCAATACCATGAACGTAACTGGTAGCACAAGTAGCAGCACTAACACTTACTTGAGTTGTCCTTCTGCTGTGTCTGGATTGTGCCTGTAGTGAAAATCTGTGTAAGGGGCTAAAATTCGCTAAACAAAAGAAAGACATAAATTACTTTCACATGAAAATACAGTTAAACTGCTGTTGCCCTTCCCTCAAGTCCCATGCCAAACCACCATATTATTCCTGCTTTATGAACATTAGGCTCTTAGCCTAAAATATATTCTAAACATTGTGCACTAACAGAGATGGTGAAATCTGAGACAAAATTAAACATTTTCATTAGTAATACAATGTTTAATTTCTGTCACTAAACAAGCAAAACTGCACCCACCTCCAATTCTACATCTGCTCGCACATACTGTCGGGTCTTTGGATGATTAATGAGGTGTAAAACTGTAGTTATCAGAGCCTCATTTATTCGGCTTAGCTGACAATCAATCACATTTTTCAAGATGGTACTTAAACCACCCCGAAGAGCCACCACCTCCGGATTCTGAAGTGCTAAATAAAGACACATACATCATTTTCACCAGTGATAGGAAAAAACCCATTTCATGGCATATGACAAACTTGTCATCTCTTCAGTATATAAATCTTATTCTTCCTGAACACTGCTGAGGTACATGTAAAGCTTTTAGTGGAAGTGGCTGACAATGAATGGAGATTTTGGATTAATTTATCATGTACAAAAATACTGGTCAGCCTTCACCATGTGCCCATTTCCTAACTTAATTTCAACCAAGCTTCCACATGGGATTTCTGAATTTCCCCACAGACAGGTTTCATGCTTAATTGGACTGACATGGATAAAATATTTATATTAGAATATAATAGTAACTTATCATTTATTTCTTTAAAATAGAAGTTGCTAGAGTTATTTCTCACTGATTAACTTTGAAAAAACTTTTCAAACCAGTGCCCAAATAGAATTCCAGGGAGTTAGTATAAACCATTGTCCAGACAGCCTTCACACAGGGACACAAAAGCCAGCTAACTGCTGTATCCACTCCAAGAATTTTTAAAGGAAGATGTTTTGTAATTCTCTGAACTCTTATAAATTTGTCAGCATCTTGTGTATGGAATCCTCCCTATTTCCAATCCATTGGTTTAAGAAATATCAATTGCAGCAGAGAAATGTTTTTAAGGTAAATCAAAAACTGACAAATCTTAAAGGAAAGAAGAGCACCAGAAACCTTCAGGTACTATATTTTGAGAGATTTTAAGTAATTTTGGTTCACACCATGTCAATTGCTAAAATCCACTAAATAGACAATAAGAACACTTAGCATATAATTCATTATTAAACAAATACTGCTAAATGACAATGACGTAAAAACTGAAAACTAATTAAGAAAAACTATCTTACCTAGTTCACAGATAATGGCTATACATGCTCGAACCATTCTGTCTCTTTCTTGAAGACCATCATTTCCAACTGCTATCAAAGAATTAGTAATAGAACTGGGGAACAAGGAAGCATTCACAGTGATCATCTGCCAAAAAGAAAGAAAAAACCCTCTGATTTCTTAATAATATTTCTCTAAATACACTCACAAATTCACCAGCTTTCTGTTTCCTACATACAGAGACAGACCATTCCATCCACTACTTGGTGGTATCTGGTGAACCCTTATAACTATTATTTTTGCTCCTGATATTAGTTCAACTCCGAATAATTTTTCAATTTCCTTTAGCATTCTCTTTCTGCTCCAGTTGTTTATTTTTGTATTATTTTATTTGAATAAGTTAAAAAGATGATCATTGTCGTGAGAATCATGACTACCTTTTTAATAGATTTTTTCTAGAATTTCTTTAATGACAAAGAACACTATCCAATCACACAGAGAAGATTACAAATTCATTTAGAAGATTCATTCATACTAGAGCAGATTATTCAATACTGTAATAAGCTGTTAGTGACAATTTTGCTGAAGACAAACCCTTATGAGGCCACATCAGCTTTGGCAGAAAAGAAACC
>JAWWMP010000093.1:57353045-57363927 GCA_035047865.1 Dendrocincla tyrannina | reverse complement strand
CATTGCAATGGGTTTGAAAATAGACTAAATACACTCTGCAGTCTAATAACTAAGCCATGTGGCTTTCCTGTAATCAAAGATCAGGTCCAGCATTGCATATCTTCCTGTCATAAAATCTCACATCAGCACTATAAAATACTGATAAACACAGAAATGGAAAAAAAAGCATGGGTACAAAATCAGAGACTGAACTTCCAAAAGAAGAAATGTCATGGCCTAACATTTGATTTTCAATCTTAACAGTTCATCTTGGTGTTGATAAAGACTTCTTTGTATGTGGTGTTTGCTGTTTGGTTGTTTCTTTGGTGTGTTGGTTTTGGGATTTTATTGGTTTAGGTTGGGTTTTCTTTTGGGGGAGCAGGAGTGGTGGTGGTGAGGGAGCTGGTTCTGTGTTGTTTGTTTTTTTGTTCAGTGGTTTGTTTTGTTGTTTTTTTTTTTAAGGACCCCAGTTCAGACCACTGCTGCAAAGACTTCTTAGCTTTTACTCTTTAGCTCTTCAGAAGTTCCTGTTTTTGTGTTTGAAACAAAAGACCTTGAGGCTACTTGTTATTGTTTCAGACCCCTCAAAAAGCCTATTCTTTTCTGACTCACTTTATTTATTACTGAGATGCTGACTCGTATTAGGAAAAATTTCTTCACCAAAAGGATTGTCAAGCATTGGAACAGGCTGCTCAGGGAAGGGGCTGAGTCACCATCCCTGGAGGTAATTAAAAGATGTGTACACGTGGCACTTAGGGACACGATTTAGTGGTGGACTTGGCAGTGTTAGATTTATGGTTGGACTCGATCAAGGGTCTTTTCCAACCTAAACGATTCTGTGATCTCCAGCGGCCTCACAGCAACAACCAAGTATCTTCACATTCTTTCCCATGATGCTTCTGGGGGTGGAGTTGTGCAAAATGACTGAGCTGATCTTACAGCTTTTTCCTGCAAAAAGATGCACAACCCTTCCCTTACCTTCCTTTCCCGTTCCACTATATGATACACCGTATCCTTTACACTACTTCAGCATCCATGACTTCACATTGAAATTATTCTGCCAAGTAACTCAGCAGCATCCTTTGCATTCATTTGGCTATGTTAGCTCTCTACTGAGTTACCAACTCAAACTGAAGGCTAAATTCTTATAAAATCCATGCAGAAGTGGCTGTGCCACTGAGCCATTCCCAGATAAAGTGGTGGAAGCAGGATATACCTGTTCCACAAGACATGCAGTACAAAAATGTCCAACTATCTTTTTTTTTTCCTTTTTACCTGCACTTTACAATAGGCAAATTGTCCAGATTACTGCACACAAATCCACTTTGCATGAATGTCATCTGAAAACATGCTGATAGATATAAAAATTGCATTTGAGCCCACATGTGTTCTGCAGCAACAGCTTAGCTTGCTGATCACTACTGCCTCATTTCATGAATGTCTGTCTGCTTTTTTTAGGACAGCAAGCACTTTGAAGGAGTAGTAGTTATTCTATTTACTTTTGTGACACCAAACACGGTTTCTCACCCACAACTCTTTGCACTAACACCCAGTATTTAAAATAATAAACTTTAGCACAAAGCTGGTGTTTTTAAAACCCCAGCCTCAAGAGTTCCATGATTCCCTATTTCTAAAAGTAATTCACAGATGAATGTATATAAAAAATCTTTAGTGTTTTGTTGTTGTTTGTTTGTAAACTCTCATGACCTTTAACTCATTTTTCACCCCTGTAGGACTGTGACATTGTTTTTCCTCAGTGAGAATCATGATGCATTCTGGCAGATCCCATTCTCCAGAGAGAAAGAACACTGCAGAGGTCCAGCTATACAAAACAACTAGCGCTCCACCTAATGCAGGGATGAAATAGGACCAGCAACAGCTATATTAGCACAAGTGAGGACTCCTTTCCCCTGACAGATTTAGCAGCATTGTGTTACCACATTCAGTATGCTAGCAGCATGCCAATTCGCTATTCTGTTATGCACATGTGAACAAAAAGAAAGGGAAAAAAAAGAATGGTAGACTTTAGCACACAAATAATTCAGTAACTCTGAAGTCAGGCATAATGAGTTAAACTGAGTAGTGTGTATTTTATATGCATCACTTGGTAAATGCTAAAACAGTAGCTGTACACAGCAGCCAATGTATGTACAGTAACTAAACCCTCAAGTGAGAGACTGCACTAGCAGTTATGTCACACCTGCTAAAATCACAGGGCCAAAATGTGAAATAAAAGACTAAATATACCTGAAGACTTCCTTTAAAGAAGGAAGTTGTACTTCACTTACAGCCATGCATCTCACCATTGACTAAGAACACAAGATATATCTTCCTCTTATTGAAGGAAAGAATCACAACATAAATGGATGATCCTGGTGAACTTTTATACACCTCTACATTTACTAAGACATTTTTAAAGGCTAAACGCTATGCAACTGCATATTGTGGCTTGCTGAAGTACATGTTCTCCATTTCCACTGAAAAAGATCTGTTATTAAAAGCAGTGAAACATTAGAAGTCAGTATCTTAAAGGTGTGTATGTGAGACTGTGACAAGTAATCAGTCTGTTAAAACACTTTTTAATCAAGACCTTTAATAACAAAATGAAACATCAATGAGAGGGCGTATCAAACCATTATCAGATTGTTGAAGAAAAAAAATCAGGGCAATTATTTAATCTTCAAGATAGGGAAGAATTCTTAACAAACATATAATTCAAAAGGTGGAAGCTGCAGAGAAAACCTGAGAACAATCAAAGAAGGAAAAGCTATATTAAAAAAACCAAACTGCATAATGCAGAGATCACTCCTGAATTATTCATATTAACACATCAATACCACTTTGCCAGATTAAAAAAATTAGCACATGAATACTTCACATTCAACCTAGGATTTTCAAAACCACAGTAATACATGTTTAGACTGAAGGTATGTCTCAATTTATATGGTAAAAGCATAAATGTTTGTTAGTAGTATCAAGTTAAGGTAGTTATGCTGAAAAATGTATTGAATACTAAACCAAAGAGATATCCTCTATGATCAGAGTTAAAATTCTATTACCATATTTGAATCAGTAAGGTGTGAAATACTTTGCGCTGGGATAACGTGATGCAAATGTTTTGCCAAATAAGTCTTATAAATTTTAGATGAAAAAAATCCACATTGTATATCAAGTTTTAACAATTGAGAACAACCCCTTGAAAAGTGTAGATGATCAAAAGTATGATTTCTGCAGAACGAATCTAGTGATTTATTTGATTCCTACAGCTTTCATGGGTGAACCATACGAAGAGCACTTTATTTTAAATACAGGTAAGTTCAGGTAACTCAGGTTCATGAAAACAGAAAGCAAACAAAATCTAAGAACTCAAGACTATTTTCACCATTACTCCTTAAGAAAGCTATGAATAGATGAAAGAGACTCAGTAATACGGAAAAAAGCATACCACCTCCTTTTATGGCAGTCAAAAAAAAGAATAGAACCACTCTTCTTCCTACATCAAATCAATCAGGCAGAAATTAACCATCACATATACAAAAATGCCTATCAACTAGAAAGCAGTGGAAAAGACAGCATATTCAAGGTAGGATCCTGGAATCACTAGAACCTCAGACAAGTAGAAAGTCATGTATCAGGATTACTTAGGAATCTAACCATTCGTATTTATCTCTGTACATCTAAACTTGAATATACAAGCTTCTGAACACAAGAAAGTAAAATTTAGATGCCTATTTTGACCGTATGGATTTCTCTTTTGCAGATGAGCATAAAATATTGCAAATTCAAGGCTAATTTTTTAGTATTCTTAATTACAGATAAAGGTGACAGGAAATAAACAGTCCAGTGTTGCAGTTAGCTTGGAGCAACAGTACAAAAACGGACCACTTTCCAAAATGCCATCTTATAATATTATTTCTAATCAAGACACTGAGATTATATATGTAGAAAAGCCATTCTTACATCCTCACCTTGGAATCATGTTAATTATTCCTACTGTGTGTATTTGTATGCCAGATTTATGAACAGCACTGCTTTACTGCTAAAACTTCAAAGTTTTATAGTTGAAATTTTAGCAGCTTTCCTAGCATAGCAAAAGAAAACTGAAGGACCATTTCAAAGAATAGCTGCAATGTTGACTTGAAAATTACATACAGTTTTTTATAAACTAACTGTTCTTTAAATGCTTTATAGTAGTACTAAATCTACCATCCTGCATGTTTCCTCAAAGACCAATTATGAAAATAATATCAAATAATATTCAAGTTAGGACTACATAAAGTACCAAGGCATATTTAAGAAAATGTTGTTAAAAAAACTTGTCTATTTCTAGAGAACAAATGTTTAGCTTAGTCTTACATTTAAATTTTACAGTTAAGTCCTGAACTGTCAGAAAGACATGGTGTTAATGCCAAGAATCATAGTAATCAGTCTTGATATATAGAGTCTTTGTGTATTACAAACTTATCCCCAGCACCTGCCCTTGGCTCCCCCCCAAAAAATCCCAGCACAATGCCATCTCTCCACACTATCAGATTCACAACTGTAACTATTGCATACTTTGATGACTAAAACCAAGATGGGATTATAGTCTCTTAACAACATTTCTGTTATTACCACTTCATAGTAATACATAAACATAAATTATTCCAGAATAGAGTTAAACTCAAGAAGAACTTCCTTAAAACTTTCAAACGTTTAGATGTTTAAAAGAAAAAAGACAAAAAAATACACAGAGGGTCAAAATGCTGGAGGCTGGGGAACACTCTGTGTCTATGTATTTATTTGCCCTGTTCTACTCACTTCTCCACAATCATTATCAGCTGCTGCCAAGGCTGGAGTGAACCAATAAAAGTGTTCTTATGCTTTAGTCAGTAAAAGCCTTTCTCAGATTGACAACATTGGTTATGACAGTATACAAATCAAATTAACACTTCCCAGAACATCAACGATGAATTTGAATGGTGAATAGAAGTTTATTGTAATGGTTTAGAAAGTTATCTTCAGTTCTTCCAACCCATTTTCTTCTTTTTCTGCCACCAATTCTAGAAACAGAAAATTCAGGATGATCAATTTTTAGTTGTTTAACAAAACATACACTGTGCCTTCCTCACATCATACACCTATTGTTTGGAGAGCAGATCAGGCAAATCTGATTTCAAAATTACTCAAGAGAATTCTGATCATGTACTTTTCTAAGTATGATCGAACTGAGAAGTTAACATTACTAACATTAGAAGAAAATTTATGAAAGGAAGAAACATGATCCTATTCTAAGACTATTTTCTCAATCAACATTCTGGTACTTTGCATCATTTTGATCTATTCAAAAACCCAAAATGCACAAATGTTACATGGCCCTTTCTGATAAACTCTAAGCTTTCAGGAGGTGGCCACTGTCTCCAGAAATGCTGTGTTACACAGAGTGTCTGATAAGAAGTCCAGCAACATCAGCAGCATCACCCAGTTTGCCAATCAAGACATGAAGGGCAATTTGAAAATATCAAAGTAATAACATACTCAAGTTCAAAAGTTAATGAAGAGATGCATCTAGAATCCACAAGTAATTCACAAACAGCACTAACTGCAGCAGGAAACTTTTAAACTGCGGCAAACATGCAATGTGCTAATTATCCCACCTTAAAATGCTATAATCAGAAGATTTCAAAATAGTGCTGACTAATGATGCTTGTGAACTTCAGTCCCTTGTATTAGGGACAGCACAGGTCCTTGTGACATGTAGGTCATACAGTCACATTGCTGTGACCACTCAAGACTGCTACTCTTTCTCCTGAAAAGGTAGTTTTCAGAGAAGGGACAAGTATCATATTTATAAATTTCACAAGATCTAGGTACAATTCTTTGAACATAGAAGACAATTTGTTGGTCAGCTTCATTTTAGAAAAACCTATCCCACTGAAGTAACAGGCTAAGCTAAAAAACTGAGCTGCAAAGACTACATTTATGAAAACAGCAAATTTTTTTCCATTTCATTTTTCATTTCACAAAAAAACCCAGTCTACCCACGACACACACATGGTTTGCATAAAGAAAGAGATGAACACATTCTAAATTCTCTAGATATGAGGTTGCTCAAGTTGAATTCTGACTTCACTGATGCTCAGGAGGTAACAAAGGAATAAGATTACTTACAGATTTACTAATTTGTTTTTTAAAGAAGTAATTTCCAGGCAACAGCTGTTCTTGATAGCCCTCTATTTTTATGAGGTAATTATTTTTAAATATATGTATTTATTTATAGTCTACGCACACTTTAAGCAGGAAACAAATCTTTAATGCATCTAAAAAACCCCAAACAAAATCCCTCTGTTGTTCACCATACATCTTTATATGAAGAGATTATTCTTTGTTAGTCTTATAATTACTGTGTATTTTTCAATAAATCAAGGCCATATTATTTTGCTTTAAATACCTTACCTCTATGTACAAGTACCTGCTATTAATCATTCTGTATTCTTAAATCAACAGCTGTAGTTCATTTCACAATGAAGAGTTATGCAAATAGGGCATAGAGATGTACTTACTTCATTTCAACCAAACAAGTGCTAACTGACAGGAGCCATTTCAAATACTGGCAAGTAACTGTTCTTGCTCATCTTAACAGTTTTGCCATCCTTTCGGTCTAGGACTTAAAAGATTACTGAGAGTATCACTTAAAAACAGCATAAAATCATGTTAACTACCCATTTCTCCAACTGAAAGGGAAATAAAAACCTCCATGCTTTTTTATTTTACATGTCAGGCAATGACTGTCAGAAAACAAAAGAATAAATAAATAAATATTTTTTAAAGCGTCTTTCTGAAATATTGGATGAGCAACACCTGAATAAATGATGATATGTAGCTGAAACCACAGCGATAAGTAGCAGTTGAGCTTATGAAGTCTAGATAGCTAAGAACAAAACCACTACATTTAGAAACAAAATCTCCCCTTTTAGGAAAACTTTCATAAACACTCTGTAACTCAGACTAATATATTAATGAATAACATTTGACTCAAGTTATTGCTGTTCAGGTAGAATTTAGGTGAATAGACTTCCTCATTATATTTACTTATTCAAACCTGTGCAGGTCACCATAGAGATCGTCCTAGCAAGTTTTCAGATATGTGCTAGCAGTAAAATTTAGTCACTTAACTAAAAAATACAATGGTAAGTACATTTTTTTATTCTCAGGGGTTGTGTTCTAGGTTTGGATTTTTTTGTTTGGTTGGTTTTTTTTAACTCTTTCTCACTTATGCATCTTTAGCAGTGTTCCTTTTCTTCGCTGCATGCAAAAACTTGGTATATACACTCTTCACTAATCATGTTCTGAAGTTTAGCTTCACAAATTTTCCATCACCAAACAGAAGATTGGCAAATAGAAAAAAAAAGAAAAAAAGAAAAAAAAAAACCAAGAACTTCTGCAGTATATAAAATATACAATAAAAATACTTTTTATTGTGACAGTTATGAGTGCTTCAGTTAAAAAACTGACAAGTATCAGCCAGCACCTGTGTAGCGGTGTTATGTCACCTTCCCTTCTGTATCAAAACTAATCACAGGAGTGCTGGTCAGTGTCCAAATTCACCTGAACTCTTGTATAAGCATCTGCCTACCTCCATATAGTTAAAAACGCTTTCAGTAAAAAGCAAGACCTCTTTTATCTTTTTATCTTTTGTGTAGTTATCAATGCCTCAAGACACATGCTTATGTCTTAGTTGCAAGAAGCTAGCTGGTGTTAAAAGTAGATGACGTGACATTTATTGTTTTCAAAAAGAAGTTTCAGGCAGGAGTCTCCACTATGAAGTCTCAAGTATGAAAGTTAAGAAAAAGTTATATGATTTTTCAGTACATTCCCCCAAGTCAGTCAGCCATCATTTCAACATCAGTTCTCAAGCTGTCTTTTAACCCTCTTGAACATTGCTCTCTTCTTCAGTGTTTGAGTTTGTATGGACATTAACAGTTGGAAAACTGCAATTCTAACTACAACTGACTATTTCACTTCTTTACACTTTAAAGAGAAAAACCTCTACCTGATAGTAAGCATCTCTTTAAGTTATTAGGGGAAAACTTCCAAGATTCCTAAGTAACTGGCAAAGTATGCATGAAGGTCATCAGTTTGGCAAGTGATGCATTTTCTTCTGGGCAGGCTATCCTTGACATAGCTTCCTTATTTACTGTAATTATGATGAGGGGCGTGTTTCTTTACACAGCATCTACACTGGATAGGCTCCGATAGAAATAATGCTGAAACTAGGCACTGCACTAACCTCAAGGTGGGGTGGTAAGAAGCAAAGGAGAAAAACCTGAATAACATTCATCACAAACACTCAAACATATCAAGGCAGGAGGCAGTAGTAGATTTTGATACTTTAGTAGCTGGGGCAGGGAGGGAGGAGGCATGTTGTGGAATGTTGTGAAAACACCTAAGAAGATACTGATACTGATCCAAATTGCAGAATAATCTCTTTTGTAAAACAGAAAGTACAAGCTGTTAGAACAGGAATTTTATTCTCTGAACCACACCAGAAAAACAAAGAAGCCACACACAAAAGCAAATTTAGAGATGCTGTGCACAAGTACTTTAAAGACATAAGTTCATCTTCAAAGACATGGCACTACCCAATTCCTATAGATATCTTAATGCTAGATAAGCAAGTCATACGGTTTTAAAGTGGTCTTTAATTTTTCTTTCATTAAAAACGTTGTTCCTATTTTCAGGAAGAGAAAATAAAAATATTTTAAGCACACACCATTCTCATAGTTCTGAGAAGTCTTAAAAGTATAAAAGCAGCACTTAGAAAGCAAAGGCAAACGTACACAAGTGTTACTAATCTAACCAGGCTAAGGCACTACACAATTCCAAAACAACAGTCAACTAAAGCACAATTGCAGACAGGAAAGTTAAGCATATGACTTAGTTTTGGAGTGCATGTATCAAGCACTTCTAATTCTCTTACTTTTAAAACTTACCAAAAGCATACACGTTGCCAAAAAAAGTTAGCAGGCTACCATTATTATCAGTTTCCGTTGGTCCCCCTACATAACAAAAACCTCAACATACCAGAATAGCACAGCAGAACATTTCTCAGACAGTAAGCCAAGACCCCTCTACAACAGTTTTTCAAGTTGCCACTTTGTATTTCAGAAAAATTGAAACGAAAATGTTACTAATTACCATCTTGCTACTATTACAGATTCTGTTACAGATTCACAAGAAAGGAAACAAAAACAGGTATTGCTTTGTGTGATCTGCTCTAACTAAACATCCCACTGCGGCTACCCATCAAAACAACGACATATTGCAAAGTGAGGGTGAAAGGTGCTCTCACATTTTGACTATTTGGCTGTTTTTAAAATACTGTTTCTATGGTGTGGTGGAGCCCCACTTCTTATTTTCAAGCCAAGCCACATGTCCCAAGAGTATGCAAAGAACCTACAGGCTTTCCATAACAGCCTTACCATTACTGTGGAAGAACTGTGTCTGAGCCACCAAAAAGTATGCACCAGCTGCCATCTCAGCACTGGTTTCCTACCACTCCAAAAGCGTTTTTTTGCTTCCCGTGCTACTTGAGCTTTCAGTAGCAGACAGGTGCCATGTACTCCCCCCCCTGCTTCTTCCATACTTATGAAGGAAGCTGAAAACAGTGTGGTCATCAAATCTCAAGCTGACTTTGGAAACAAAATTCATCCAGACTTCTTTGACTATCCCACAAATAACCCTTAAAAATGCCCGACATTTCTGTGGGCTGTAAACTCCAAATAGCATCCCGAGATGTTTGCCCTGCATGCAATGCACTATGATTTACCGTGTGGGAACATGGAATCAAATACTACATAGTTTAAAGCAATGCAGGCACAGTAACAACAGTAACACCATTTAGACCTCATGATGTTAAATGGAACTTCTGTATATCCTACCTACATGACAAGAGGAAATGATGAACAATGAAGGCAACATAGGAAAAGAGTATTTTCTCAGATAACACTAGTCAATTTTGTGATACTTGCTCTTAGGGAGGAAAAAAAAAAAAGAACAGTTTTCTCAGCTACTTTTTTTATATATGTCCTGTGTTACAGCCAGAAGACTCAACACTTACAAAAGAGAGATAATTGGCTGTACAAGAAAATCTGATAAACCAAATTAGTATCTAGTAATGCATGTTTACAATTAATAAATGAAAGCACTGATGTTTGCAATAGGTATATTTCACCTGATTAAAGAGTACAGTATCAGAAAGTGAAGACTGTTACCCTCCAAAAGGAGGAAATGAACACACAGAGACACGAACAGCACTCGACCATCAGCAGTTGATGCCCCTACATCAGTAAGGGAAAAAGCTCTGGAAAGTTCCTAACTGCCGTTGCAAACTCTCAGCTACAGGATTCCCAGAAAACAGGGATCCCTTGAAGCCAGACGAGCCTGACTACAGAAAACCCACTATCAGACACTGCTCTCAGCTAGGCAAGTTCTAAACTACTTTGGCCTTCACAACTCAAAGGCAACAGCTAAAACTCCAACAAAGGAAAAGGTGTTGATCACCCAGCACAATAAGATAATTCAGCTACAGAGATGAGCAAAGAATCACAGAACGGTTTGGGTTGGAAGGGACCTTCCAAGGTCACCTAGTCCAAGTCCTAGAAAGAACTTAGGAGCAAAACAAGTGTGGATTACACAGGTCTTTTACAGTGCCTAGAGCTCTAGGAGGTATATAAGCTGCTGTGATTCAGCTTGGAATACCTGTAAAACAGGCAGAAACAAAGACAAATTACACTAAAACCATATAATATTTGCATAGCGGTTACATAGAAAACCATGGACAGACTCAGTGAAAAAATTCCTACCAAATGCACTAACCTGATCAATACCTCCAGTTGTCCTTTCTGGCCTTAAGAAGTTATGA
>JAWWMP010000093.1:57320023-57330997 GCA_035047865.1 Dendrocincla tyrannina | reverse complement strand
AAACAAAATTAGCAACACATCTGAGGGACTGGCAAGCTTTCTGACGCTTTTGCCTTCATGTGTCTTTATCATGTTTTTGTCACTCTGCAAAACTAGTATGGGTAATACAATACAGATCTGATTTAAAAAAAAAAAAAAATTATATTGTCTTCCTACTTTTCTCTGATGTTTTTATATCTATCACTTCAGTGAATATTGAAAATTGCTGAATTTATCTATTTGCTACAGCATTTTAGAATTTCTCAGCAAGGAGCAATTTTTGTGAAGTCTGTGTATCTTTGGGCAATAAGCTTAATGACATTTGTCACTGTGGAGGCAGCTGGAATATCTTATCTGTGCACATGTTGGTCGTATATGCCCATATAAAACCTTGCTGCAACAGGGAATCTGCATTACATGACCCATTTCAAGTTCTGTTGGTTTTTTTTCCACATTCCTGATAGTGTTGAATTCTGCTCAGGAGCATGGAAATGTTTCATGTCCTAACTGCCCTTTCTGATGCTGGACCTGGGAATGTAAAGCCTGACTCTATTTTTTGATCCTTGCTGATCACTGTAGGACTTGTGGATGACAGTTTCATTGATGATGAATGTTTGGATGTGTGTGAACTAACCCTGGGTTAGAAGGGTCACATACTTTTCTTTGGATTCACAGTCCAAAAAGCACTCTCTGTTTTAATGTCTCCAGACTAGATTATTGTAGTGCACTCTGTTGGTACACAAGAGTGGAGTAAGGGACACCAGAATTTGACATGTTGCAGTCATCATCACAGATTTATCTGTGCTCATAGCATGTCGGTGCTCCAGAGATGACCATAATTTTCTGGTCCTGGATAAATGTTTTGCAAGCTGAACTTTACACCTCCAGGTATGTTTCATACTTATAACACAGGGCACTGACTCCTCTTAAAGTACTGCAGCTCCTGAGATCAAGTGATTGAAGAACTGCATGCAGAGAATCTGCAATGAAAAGTACCTTTAGGCCATGCATGCATTTATACCTCTTGTCCATTAGGCAATGAATTTGTTGATACTCTTATTCTATAATCTAATTACTGTTTCAATCTGAAATGGAATGACCATTCTGCTGCCATTTGGTTTGTGAGAACTACGAAACTTGACAACACCAAAAAAAGCAGATATTAGTAGCAATCTGCCTCTAGTAAATACTTCAAAAATCTCTCTCAGTGTATTAGATTTCTAGTCATAATATTTCCACTTACGTGGGATCAGGCGGTGGAAGAGGGAAATCTGAAGAATCCACATCATCATACACATCCTCTCCACAATCTGAAATAAGTGTTTAAAAGAATGAAACCCTATTATGCAAAACTTGAGAAGTGAATACACGGTGTTACAATCTATGATATTTTAGCTAAATTGATAAGAAAGTAAGGCAAGTACTGTAGCCATTTACTACCTAGAGTAACCGTGGGTTCTCTGTTTTGCACAATATACTGTGCAACACCACCCAATCTTTTCAGGTAAAGACTCTATACTAGTAATAACCAGTACACAGTGAAATTTTAATCTTCTGAAACTAAAGGAAGTTTTAGCACATGGTGGCTAATACAATAGGCTTCAATGTTCATTTTAAGTAATCCCTGTCCCACTCTAATGCATCAAAGTATATTTTTGGAGCTTGATTTTAATCTGTATTCAAGAACTTCTATAACACCCTGGTCAATCCAACATTGCTTAGAAAAGGGTATGAATGTATGTTAGTTTTCAAGCCATATTGCAATCCCAAAGCAGTGAAAAGAATTCTCAGCCCAAGAATATTCTTTGAATCACATTCAGCATATTTGCAGAGGAAGCAATTGTTCAACTCATCAAATCAATGCCTAGAAAAATCAGTAGAATATAAAAGGTTTAGATCTCAGTTCTGGAAACAGCCTCAAAAATTGGAAGAACTTGCTTTTTATTCCATGGCTGAGCTGATGTTTACGAATATATGTTATTTTACAGGAATACTGCAAAGGACAAAAATAACATGCATCCTTTTAACTTTTGAAGTCTTTCACTGAGTGCTTCTTTCCAACTGTATCTGTTCAAATTAATGTTCAATAAAATGAACTAGTGTAAATCTCACACAGAAAAGTCACTTTAAATATATTAAATTGTTTTCTAGAGAGCATGCAATGTGTATGTATCTCCTTGTCTGTAGCCAGATCAGTCACAATATTTGTAATTTGTTTACTGGAACTGCATAAGCAATAGGAAATCCTGTTTCCTTCCTTGGATGTAATTTTGTGACTAGCAGGATTTGGAGCAATGTATACAGAAAAAAGGATCAGGAATCAATACAGAGACTGAACAATAGGCTATTAATTACCTTTTCCAGATTGCTGTGTAGAAGAAGACATGCTGGGGGACAGAAAAAAAAAACCTCATTAAGTATTTATATCACGTTAATAGGCCTTTTTGTAGTCTAATTTAAAAATCTTGCAACACAAGGGCCCCAAGTAATCTCCAGACATTTTGAGTTGCTACTGAGATTAGCAATACTTAGGGAATAAATGTATTTTTACCATTGAATCAAAGTAAACTTTTTCAGAACTGAATGACTGAAGCTTGTGGTAAAAACACCAGTTGCTGATCTAACCTCTGGGTAAGATGAGTTGAAGAAAATCTTTGCCATAATCTTTGCCATTTAATTTTGCCATATTATTCCTAAAATTTGGATTACGGGGTCTAGGTTTAGCAGTTTCTCTCAGCTACATTGGACTGTGCAAAGTCTATTTTAACTGAGGATATGGCTAATTTAATCATCAGAGTGGCACAAAAATGATAGATTATTTTGGTGCTCTTCACTGAAAAAAGAATTTGGCATATTTTCATTACCAGGCTTTTGCAACAAATACAGCTTGTTAGGAGAATAATTATGCAGGTGAAAAGAAAGCTCAGTGGTTTTGCAGGAAAGGATCATCCTGAGCTGCAATTTGATGCATGATTCATTAGGCTGCTGTGAGGACACGTTAGTAGCATGTGATCAATGCTTTATTAGAATTAGTTAATGTGCACTGTGATTTCCTGGCAGAGTCTTACAACAAATTTCCATTATCTTCTGCCCCATTGACTTTGGTTGTTTTTTCTCGTATACTTTTCTTTTTGTCATCTTTGACCTTTAGCCTCTTCAAGATTCCCCAGGACCAGATACCATTCTTATCTTCATCCTGTGATACAGACCTTTGGAGTATGCATGTGATTATCATAATGTAAAATGTAACGTTCTTTTTAGAAGGTCCAGTTTAAACTCTTCACTGATGAACATAACTATCATTAGTGCCAACAGTGTATATATACCACAAAGTGAGGTCACTTACCTAAATGCTAAAATGCCAAACTAGAAATATATATGTTAGGTGACTTGTAGATAACCAGATGTATTTGTAGTATAGATATTAATCTAGTGGTTTACTGTTTTCATGTTGTTACTCAGCTAGCTAGCATTTTAGTTTGTTATTTTCATTTCAGACCTATTCTGTCTGCTATGGAATTTGAAGATTTTTCATGATTGTAACTGCTTTTACATACCAAAGTTAACTACAGAACAAAACTTCTCTAAAAGACTGAAGAACCTTTCTTCTTTAGATCCATGAATCCATGCTGATGTATACCCACTTGATTATGATCCTAATACTTGCTAATTATTATGCCTAATTAAAAAATACTAAAACCTGAAAACATTCTGTTAAAGTAGCAAATTATTTAAATTATACAAAAACTTACCTAGTCATGGGATCTTCTTCAGTGATTTCATCGTAAATCTCTTGATCAGGAGGAGGAGGAGGTGGGAACACCTCTTTAACAGATCAAAGAGTGAATTAATGCAATTATATTTAATGCTGCTCAATAGGGTATTCTTTATAGGCCTCTTAACTGTATTAGATGTGTGTGCAGTTTGGGCAATATCCTTGTAAATTGAATCTTTCTGTAAACCAGCACGATCTATTTATTAAAACAGTGATTTAGACTTACCCAAGCTGGGAATGCCATCTGCAGCATTTAAATGTGGCACTGCCAATCATACCAGCATGCATACTGAGTAAAAATGCTTCTACACTCTAGTCAATGAAATTCTAAATGGCTGATTTTGACCCATACATTATAATGACTTTTAAATTTTCATGTTTGACTCAGGTGGTAATTGAAGATGTCAGACCACCACTCTCAGCAAGTGACATCTTGTTTTCATCCATGGAAGTCAAAGACAAGTGCAGTGTAAGTTCCCATTTGGGTCTCAGTTTTGACCTTTGGGCCCCACCTCCCTCAGTGCAGGGTTAGCTCTGTTTGCATGTCCAAGTCCAGCCACTGGCCAGAGTAATCACTGAAATCTGTACTTAGCTGGCAGCAGCTCCATTCACTACTGCCAGGGGATGCTTCTGCCATGACCAATATCTAAACTCTAAGTTGAGAAGATGAGCTGTGCTCTTAAGATCAACAGAGAATTCTACATACATATATAGACTACCAAAGGGGAAACTGGGTTTGAATGTGTGTTCTGGAGCTGCGGCAGTTGGGACTCCAGTGTATTGCTGTAACTGAAGGTGCCCTTAAGTCTGTCAACAAAATACATCTTTAATTGGTAACATTACTGGCTATTTCAGAACTGAATTTCTCCTGCACAAAACCTCTTGCTCATCTTAATATTTTGACAGTTATTTGGGTGCTATTTTGTGGGATGATTTGCCTTCACACACGCATCAAAGAGGTTAAAATTTCATCATCATTCTTGCTAGTGATTCATAGTATCTGAAGACAAAACTTCTGTCCTCAAGTTCCCATAGGTGGGAAATAAGTTGATTTGGCCATTATACTTCCTTGTTGCCTGTTAGCAAACATTTAATATCCTTAAGGTTAATTAGCGCATTATTTGGAATCTGTAAGAAATACACGGTAACAACTCCCCCAAAATGTATATGTAGAACTTACTTCCAGTTCCACCTTGTTCACCACTCATACTGAAAAGCAAACAAAAGACATTTTAGAGAAGAGCAGTCAGGAACAGAAAACACCATTTTTGCAGGAACACATTTTTGCAGTTATTAATTCTAAAACTTTTGGCCTTGTCCCTTGTCTATATGTCAGCTGAACACTATGAGGTCTCCACTGCAAGTTCAGACACATGCTTGTGTTTTCAATATGGGCAACAACTAAATGTGCCAGCTCTTCTTTTCTCTGTTTTGACCACACTCAAACCAATTTCTTACAGTCAAATAAGTAGTTGTAGTATCACTAATGCCAAAGAAAATGTGTCATCTAGTTCAGACATGAACTAGCCCTGAGACAAGGGAAAATTAACTCTTAGTAGATTCAGGTAAAGCAGGAAAAATGCTCCATGGGCTTTTGTGTTTTCCCTTGGAAATAATTAGCCACAAATCATAAAAGAGTATTTTAATGTATCACTCAAAGGAATTCAAAGGGGGATAAGAGAGCAATCAGTACCGTCCTTAACGTTAAAAAAGAAAAAGGATGGTATTTTATAAGTAAAGCTGTGAAGCAAATTCTCTATTTTCACTAATCAATGAAGGCATTCAACACAATGAAGGTACACTTTTTCATATAAGCAGAATTTTTGGTCCTAATTTTAAGCAATTTTCAACAATTTCCAATGAAGTGTCATTTTCAAGCAAATGCAAATTGATGTCTACAACTATAATGATTTACTATATTTAGAATATATTTTATATTCCTGTTGATACCTTTAAACTAAATTATAAAATATGCCTCTGGATCATAGGATAATTTATTTTGGAAGGGACCTCAGAAGGTCATATAGACAAACTTGATAGGAATAAAAGTATAATCCAAAAATAACTCTGAAAATAACAGAGTGCATCCAGACCCTTTAGATTCACTCCTTATGAGGGGATCTTCTTGAAATGAAATGGTAAACAAATTAATTTATTGCTCTGCTAGCTTTCTCTGGGTACAATTTAAACCTCTAATTGCATGTTTCTAGCATTTCAAGGTTTCCATATTAGCCCAATGTTCTAATAGTAGTTGAAAAAACCCTGAGAGGTTCATAGTAGCTGAGATAATTTCTAGGTCAGAGCCTTACTTAAAATTATACATCAAACAATTTATTTGTTAAACTCTTGTGCCAAGAACTCCTGCAATACAACAGCCCTAGTCACTTATTAATTTTGGAATATTAGCAATATTGCTGATAATGAGATAATACTATTTGGTCAAGAGCTTTTTTTAGAATGGTATTCTTACAGTGGTTTCAAAACATGTCAGACCTTCCAACAATTCATGCTCATGAACTGAACAGAATGCTATTAATCACTAGAGAAGATAAAAATGTCAAAATACAGCTTAAAGGATTTAACGAGTCTGAGCCAATCATTCATCCTTCCAAGTTCCTTGGAATACATTGTTATTTTAGTACACAAAGGTGTCAGTATTATTCTTTGCTTTTGAATTCAATAGATTTTCTAAGTTCCTTGCATTGAGGTGGTTAATTGTAATGCATCCCATAGTGAAAAGGATTGGCCAAAGATACTTCTGCAATGAAGTAACTAATGCTGAGATTACCTAAAATGAAGAACAACTAACACAACTCTCTTGGCTGGGTCACAATGCTATGAGACCAATGTGCAGGGAGGAAAACTGATACTGAGCAACCTGGAAAAGTATCAGATTGATTGCTTAAAGAATGCCAGCCTGAAGCCAGACCTTTCCAAGTGGTGTTACTGCAGCTCATGGGGATGTTCTAGCAGCTGAAGATCAGCTACATCCAGCAGCCAGACAGTTGCAGTCCTTTTATTCCAGACAGGCCTCTTAAGTTAAGGAGCCTCATGGGAAGCAGTAAAAGCAGATGTAATGGCTGTTTCAAGATCACTGTTCTACATATTTAAATTCTTTGCACCCATATGCAGATCCCTTGTCCCAGGCTGTGTGTTCTGCACATCAGGACGTGTAATGGAGGATGAGCACTGGTTTGTTTCATCACATTTCAGAAGCAGACTTTTATGTGATGTCTGGTAAAAGGGGTACCACTATCATGCTAGGTTATGTGATAGCCTTGACTCTTGTCACAAGATCACTAGGATACTTTGCTGCCAGCAAGTATGATCTGCTGCTGCAAGTGGCATTTAGAGAAGTGTGCTAACTAAGAAGATCTTAGCTGCACATCTTCAAAGTGAAAAAGGTGACACATTGAAAATAGAGTCTGCAATGCAGCACTGCATTCCAAATGCATGTGAGACTGTGCCATAGAGAAGAAGTTTCTGGTAAAATCAAAAATGTCAGAAAAGCTCATAACCATCTCATGGAATTGTTTTCAGGATTAAACTCATTAGCCACACTCTTTTCTGAAAGACCATGCTAAGGCTCATGACAGCAGTGAAGTGGATCAGAAGTTCCCTGGTGCAGTGTAGGTTTCCACTGCTTTTAGAGTCTTTTATTCTTTCATATTAGAAAAGGGAGCACATGACTTCAAAAGACAGGATGAGAGGAGAGAGAGTGAAGAGAATTACACTTTCTGCAGATGATTTATAATCCTATATGTTTTGCATTTTGTCCTCTTTTGGACTGCCATGGTGTAGGTTGTCTTCCAATAACATGGGTTCCTCCTGAATATGAGTGCTTACAGATGCTGGATTCCAGAATTCATTTATGCTCCTCTAATTAACAGTTACATGTTTCTCATATAAATGGCTGTTCCATGACAAGAGCTATCTTCGATGTTGTAAAACTTTCCCTATCTAGGCTGACTGGGGTAGATCACTTGTTCCTTTCCATGCATTCCTTATACATACCTGAAATTGTTGTCATTCTCTCCAACATCATCATACACTTCCATGTCATTCTGTGAGAAAGTCACAGGAGCTCCAGTAGGTGGTTGTTGTTTTCTTTTTAAAGAGTCGTAATCAACCTCCACAATGGTTGTCTTTATGTACCCATCTAAATGAATGAAATCATTAGGCAGAGACAGTTTTAAAGGTCATGGTAAAGGGATGAGTTTAACAGAAGGTGCAGAACTGATTTTTTTGTATGATTTTTGCAAACTTTTGAAGAAATATCTCATTCCAAGCAGCCTCAGCTTGACCCTCCATCTATCTACACAAATACAAATCTCACATCTGTCTCCCCACTAAACCTTCCTCAGGTGGCATCAAGTTAACTTCACCCTTATTTGCTTCTCAGATGCACCTCGGAATTTTCTGCAGAGTCCAGGAATCCTGAGGCAGACTCCATGTCTCAGCTAATCTTGGAACCACTGCAGTCTTGTGCCATATTTCAGGTCAGTCCATGATAGGTCATTAGAAGAGAGAGATGCTTTGTTTGCCTTCATTTTACTTCAGGTTGGTAGACATGCTGCAACTGCATTGCTATCCTTTTGTCCCAGTATCTTTACTACAAAGGTCTCATTATACCCCTGGGTACAATGGCTCAGGTGAAACTTGCATCAGAACAGTTGGTATGAGATGAGGAATTCTGTATCTCCTGAGGGGAATTTTAGACAGGTGTACTGCATGCACAGAAAAGAATGGATTTATCAAAGGTAAAAAATATTCATATGTTTCTTTGAAAATGGATAATCTACAACTTCTGAGTGAATGCAGTTTTTAGTGTCAGGTTTTGAAGATCTCCATGGATGGAGGCTCCACTGCCCCTTTGGTTAACCCTTGTTCTCTTTCTTGGTAATCTTCACAGTAAAAAACTGTTTCCTGCTGTTCAGACAGAATTTCATGTGTTTCAGTATGTGCCTGTTGCCTCACACTGTCACTGGGCACCACTGGAAAGAGCCTGGCTCTGCCTTTTTTATATCCTCTCATCAGGTACTTATGAACAATTATAAGATTTCTCCCGAGTCTTCCCTTCACCAGACTGAACAATTCCAGTTCTTTGAATGGGACACTGTCTTTTATAGATCTAGTATTACAAAGTCCTTAGCTGGTATTGTCCAGTTCTATGTGTATGAACTGTGTTATTAAATTTTTTGTCATTTTAGTCCTCTTAAAAATCAAGCAAGTGTTTTTAATAATGTTGGTGGAGTTTATGGATTGAGTCTTTTATAACCTGGGAGTCTGATCATCAACCCCTTTACCATATTCACAGACCCACTTATGGTATTTATGCATTTAGAGAAACATCTTGGATTTCAGATACAATAGTAACTAGAAATCAGTTAGAGACTTCCCATAGAAATAGGAAAAAGGTGAATACTTAAAACATGTCCTTATAATTCTCTACTTCTATTTTAGGAACACCAGTATTATGATTAATAGAAAGACATGAAAAAATGTGACCCTTGTTACTTGCAGAAGCCAAGTAGTGATGCTGTTTGAAGACTGACAGGGCATTGCCTCTCAATGTGTCAATTAAGGTCTCAGCATATTGTGCCTGACTTGTTCTAGTGCCTGTAAATGTTACAATATGTTTTGCAATAACTTCATAGTATGAACTGAGCCTCACATGCCAGTTGAGGACAGGATGGTGAGCTGTGGCAACTATTTACTTTGGTGGCCAGTGACAGCCTTGGTAAGGCTACTCTTTGGTATAATGCTCATATGTTTGCTGTCATACAGTGAAAACATTGAGGAGCACAAGCAAGAAACAACTCACAGCATCCTCTTATCCTGCCCAGCCACTTTCCTTCTGGGTTGTCTGTGATGCGAATGATTTCAATCTTATCCCCCTGTTTGACAGTCAGTTCATTCTTCCCGCCCTTGTAGTCAACACAAGCTCGTGCCTGATGAAGAACCTCGATGGGTCCCATTAACTGAAGAGAAGAAACAACAAAAGAAATCACAGACGTGGAAAATGTTTTTTTTTCCTTAGACATTCAGAAAAAAAGAAAAAAAATAACTATAATGATGATTACTTGTTTCATTGACTTTTAAAGTAGCCTAGGGAAATAAACAGAAAGGCTTTCTCCTGCCCCAACTACCCGGTTTAAATTAGTAATCAGAAATTAAAAGACAGGGGGACAGCACAGCTGTAGAGCAGTTGAACTGACTGGCAAAATCACAAAAATACAAAGACTAAAAAGGAACTAACTAATCTATGGAGCCTTTTGTGAGTTCACAAAATAAACGTGTTTAATTCCAAGGCACATCTCCATTTAATTCCAGGAGAACTACCCACAGAATCATAGAATATTTTAGGTTGGAAAAGATCTCTAAGATCATTGAGCTCAACAAAACAAATTTTTCCTAAAATCCAAACTAAACATTCCCCAGCACAACTTGAGGCCATTTTCTCTTGTCCAAATTTTTGTTATCTAGGAGAAAAGACTGATGTCCACCCTACTACACCCTCCTTTCAGGCAGTCGTAGAGAGCAATAAGATCTTCCCTGAGCTTCTTTTTCTCCAGGATAAACACCTTCAGCTCTCTCAGCTGCTGCTCATCAGACCTGTGCTCCAGACCCTTCATCAGTGTCATTGCTCTTCTCTGGACAATCTCTAGCACCTCAAGGTCTGTCTTGTAGTGAGGGGCCCAAAACTGGACACTGGATTTGAGGTGTGGCCTCACCAGTGTCAGGTACTGGGAGACCATCACAGCCCTGGTCCTGCTGGCCACACTATTTCTGATACAAATCATATGACTAAGTTTCATTAATATTAATGAAGTCATTAATGTCACATAATACTCTGTATTTACAATTCTACTCTTTAAATCATCTTGCAAGTACTCACAAGAGGTGATCTAACTGTTTGCTGGAGTTTAGCATTTGCTGTGTGAGATCTTTACATCATGTTATTAGGAAATCATATTGGACTTTAGTATTTGTGACTTTAAGATGTATATGTGCTTCCAGGGGCATATTGTTCTTGCCAATTATAGGCTAGTTCAGGAATATACATGTGTAGCTGGTGAATAAATGGGAAAGAAAATATCAACTAAAATATATTTGTTTTCATCTAAGTATAATAACGTTCCTTAAGGGCTGTAGAAGAACAGTCTGCAAGCTAAAACCATTCTGTGCAGCAGTGTCTACATTTCATGGGAGTGGTCTGA
>JAWWMP010000093.1:57286180-57305476 GCA_035047865.1 Dendrocincla tyrannina | reverse complement strand
TTTCAGGACTAGGAGAAAATTTCTTATCCACAGCAAGGACAACACCAAACTAGAATCCCTGAGTATTCAAGCAGTCACGGTGGATGGTTTAAATTCTTCTCCCACACATGACTAAGACTGCTGTGTCAAAGGTATGTCCTTTAGCATCTAATATTTAATGTTATTTCATGCCCAGTGAATACTTATTTACAAAACCCATTAAACCAGCTTTCATGGGAAAGGAGAACAACCAAAGAAAAAGATGTGAATTGATACTTCTCAGAAAGCAAAATCAAACTCCTGTTTTAAATCAGGCAACGTAAGATTTTCTGCAGTGCAGGCACATGCTCCTAACACAAATGTAGCAACCACCATGTGTGGGTATTTTCTCTTCTCAAAGGACAACACAAAACCTGGTACAGATCAAAATCTCTGAAGGTTAGACCTCAGAAATCTTTATTGCATGGAAAAACTATTTCCATTTGCTTATTCCTTTTTATTTATTCAACACCTGAATCACAACAGCAAATTGAGCAGCTATGGCAAGCTACTGTTTATCAGGGCACAGTAATGAGCAGGAAGAATTTGTGCTGTGGGGGTGGTGTCTTCCTGACATGACTTTGATTCTTGAAATGACAGTTTAAAAAAAAAAAAAACAAACCACCAACCTGAATACCGTTCAGTTTAACTGCCCTTCAAAGCAGGTAGATTTTGTTTTTTATGTTCCAAGAAATACAGTAACAATGACAAACTGTTGACCTGAATAGAAGTTTGTTCAGGATTCACTCTAGAACACTCAGGCTGCCCACTAGAATGGTTCTGTGTAGACTTCTGGCCACAAAGAAATGAGCTGCATTAATTAAAGCCAAACAGAACGTGATAGTCTACATGACAGCTCTGTAGGGGAAGGCTGAAATTGAGGGTCACTGTGAACAGCTTCAGAGTGATGTGGTTTCTAAACCTTTCAGTCTTGTCCTGAGTCTATGACTATGAGATAGAGAAGACCATGTCTGATTCTTCAGTTCTACTTAATTGTGCATGTATTTTGCAACATGTTTGGAAAACAACCTGTGCCACCACACTGGGAAGCTCCATCCTCATATTCCCAACGTGACTCATACAGGCTAGTGGATGCACTAACAACTGGTTAGTTACAACTCGAGACCCTCCTTCTAGCAAAAGTTCTGGTATTATTGTTACAGCCCTATTCACAGTGTTAATTTAAAATGCACCTCAGTTTGAGGATGAAAAAATGCTTTGTGTCTGTGACTGAATAGAAAGAAGGAAAAAATTGAATAAACAACAAACAGGCAAACAAATAAAACAATTCCTCCATTAATTGCTTGAAATAAACTAAATAATGCATTTTTTAAAAACAAACTGCCATTTTGTGTGTTTCAGCCTTTGTCAGAACTTCTCTTACAGTTTCTATTTAACCAGAAAATTTGTTAGTGTAACTGGCTGAAAATGCTGCTTTTCTATATTGAGATTGTATATTAGCATATTTCTTTTAAGGACATACACAGATTTGCACCATTTGAGAATCTTGGCCTGATCTTGGATTTGAGAGAACATTTCAATAGCTGTAGGGTAACAGGTAGAAAACAGAAAGTACATTATTTTGTTACTCATATGCTCCTACTTTCTGAGTGGAACTAATAGTAACACAATATATAGTTGCGTGCATACTCTGTATTTATACGGAGGCTTTTTGTCTTTAGAGAAAGCCACTTCTGAGCTTTTTTGTATCTTCTGTCTCAGGAAAACCAATGTGTGTTCAGAACTGCTGAAGCACAAGCTGTACTCCGTTCTAGGCACAGAAGGTAAAAGGACAAACTGTGTATTTACAAAATTATACAAATGTAACTGATGTACTGCACCTCACACAATTAGTTACAGGACATAACAAGCTAACATTACCTGAGCTAAATATATATATATATATATATGAGGATAGAACATATTTACTTGCTGTGCACAACCCAGACAATAGTGTAATAATTTTTTTTTTTTGGTCCTTGTTTCTCTCACGCACTGAGAGCAAGCTTCCCTTGGACCCATATAATTTAAAACTTTGTTCTTAAAATGCAATCAGTGTTTCTTATGCATTCATAGTTTTGAGCACCTGGTGCTATAAGAGAAAAACAGTCTCCTTCAGCTACTATAAAACTGAGAAATTTTCAGTTGGCATTGTCAAAGAGTGACTAAAAGCTGTGAAGGAAAAAACCCTAACCCAAAAATTTGAAATACAGGTGATCTAGGGGAGAAGTAAGGACATTCAGAATCTCTGCAAAACCTTTCCTTCATATCCACATGACAGTGTTTATATGAGACTAACTTCAGAAATCTACATTTTCATGTAAGATTTTCAAGGGCATACTTTGAGTGTCTCAGAAACAGCTTATATTCTTGTTGAGCTACTCTTATGGAGTGAAAGGAAGAACTTGTTGAAGCAGTGGTCTTTGTGGGAGTGGAGATGCAGCCATTTTTTTTTTTGAGGGATTTTTGTCCTCTCTGATATTTCAAATTTATTTACAGACATTCTTGTCACATGCCAGACCATAAGTTTTTACAGAAACCCTGGTGACAAGACTTAATATTCACAGTTGAATTACAACCATCATACAGTCTGGAGGTTTGGTTCCTTGAAAAAATAAGGAGACAGAGCCTGAGGTACTACTAGCTGTCACACTACTGAAGGTATACAAACCTGACAGAGAACACTAAGTCCAGGAGGTGCTTTTGGAGTCCAAATTCAGATATGGGTATAAAATGCTCCGTGCGAGAACAATTAATTCTGTCATTTTGTGAAGTGTTCAACTTCCTAAACAAACTTTAAAATACATCAACTTCTGTGGTAATACTGTGATTAGTCATTGTGAAAGGCAAAGAGAAAAAAAAACCCAACAAGTGTGATTTGCTATAGGCTATAATTTAATCTATATTATATTATATCATATATATATGTATAGTATTTTGGTGGCCCTCAAGCTGTGGGCACAAAGCTAGTCAAGAACAGGACATCAACACCTCATTTGTAGGAAATCAGGACCTAAATGTCTGTTGAGAAAATACTCCCTGACACAAGTTATAGCTGTATCTAGGTAGTTTTGAAAATCAAATAAACTCAATACAGAAAGCATTCATCCTGTACTTTATTGTGGATAGAGAATATAATTTTATCTTTTGCAATGTACACAAGCATAAATTAAAGGTTAAAGGTGTTGCCTGATGCACGTGTCATGTTATTTCTGAACAAAAGAGAGCATTCCATTCCTGGTACTAAATGCATCAAAAAGCCAGTACTCAAGAAAGCAAGAACAGAGTGGACTTACTCTTTTTTGGGCTGCTCTTCTGGAATCTTTCCAGTTCCACACGTGGGGGTCTGTTGGGCTTTGGTGGGGTGAGAGGCAGCTTGAACACTGGGGCCAAGACTCTTTGCCTGAGGACTCTTGAACTCCTATCACCATCTTCTTTCTCTCGTGATTCACCTGATGACCTTCCTGCACCAAGGGCTGTATTGGTCTTATGAAACTTATGAGAAGAATCTGATCCTTCCTGGATGATTTTCTTGACAATGGTGGTCTTGGCAACACTCATTTCCTTTTCTTCAGTCTCTTTCTGCACGATTTTGGAGGTGCCTTGAGAAAAGCTGTGACACTGGCCTGTAGGCTTCAGAGCTATTTTAGGAAGACGACTGCCTGTAGATTCAGCAGCAGAGTTGTTTTCATCCATTTCCTTTACTTTCTTAAGTGATTGTGTGTTTGTTCTAGGGCCTGACAGTCTACTTTGAAGAGAACCAAATTTATAAGAAGTGTCTTTATTGTTAGAGCCCTCATTGTCAAGAGAAGGTTTCTGTGCAAGAGGTGGTTTAGAGAGAGGAGGCTTGGGCATGTTTTCTTGTGCTGCAGACATTAACTTTTCCTTAATTCCAGTTATTTTTGGAAATGATAGTTCTGCCTCACTCTCCTGTGGTGCAAAATCTGAATCTAGTTTTGCTCCCAGAGGAACAGGATTAGGGAACTTGTTCCTTGCAGGTTTTAGATGTAGAGGCTTTGGATCTTCTTTTGCCGGGTCACAGGTTTTGATGGGGAGTTTAGTGCATTCAGTTTTTCCATAATTTTCTCTGTTAGTTGAATGAAGATGAACACCAAACCTTTGTGCCACTGGGTTCAAATGTGATGGCTTTGGATCATGCTCTGTTTTGTCACCAGCTGAAGGTTTTGCCCCCAGAAGAGGCTTAGGATGAACAGTTTTATGAAAGGTACTAGGTCCTGGCGTAGATGTTGCATTTCCTTGACTTGCAAGTTTCTCAAGTGCTGCTTTCCTTTCCTGTTGTAATCCTTCAGGAATTTCTTGTCTTAGGACTTTGAAGGGTTGGTGGAGAGCAGGATCCTCCTCTCTGTCTATGTTGCCTGAGTTAAACTTCTCCATGAGTAATTTCACATATGACTTGTAGCTCTGCAAGAATAAAGAAGAGAAAAAGAAAGAACACCAATGAGAAAGTCCTGTTACAATGTTCACACATACTGTAACTTAAAGAGTTTCCTGGTCTGAGGCTTGTGGTGCTGCTCATTGGCTGAGGAGGTATAGCACATCTTCCTGTAGGGTTAAGAGAAGCTGAGCATTTTGTTCTATCCTGCTGCGATTATACAATCTTTTAAAATTTTTGTTCAGGTGCTGCCTTTAGAATGTGATCATGAAGCTTCTTTTGGGCATATTATAATTTCTTTTTATTTGAAATTGGGAGCTGAACACATAATAAATTTAAGAAAACACTACTTTAAAATGATATATACCCAAAAATTTGAGTGTCTGTAGCAAGAAGTGTAGATTGTAGTAGGACCTGTGTAATGCACTAGATCAGTGTTGTTCCTGCCAACTCTTTGGAGAACTGCAAGTTCCTTTGTGAAAACAGAAATTCTTCTGGTGGGGGTGTGTGTGTGTCAGTCTTTCTTTCCTTTCTGAGCAATTTTCTTCCCTGCTGGACTCCTCCCTCCCCCCACTTTGTCCTTGTTTCTCTTCTCCATTTTGTATCTGAAAAACACGGTGCATGTATGGATGAAAAACAAAAATATGTGAAGTAAAATTGGAGGAAATTACAATCAATACACCCAGATAGTTTCAAAGATACTGAACTTATTGGAGAGGGAAAAAAAAAAGGTTGAACAATTCCAAATTGATAAAATGCAACTTAATTAAAAATATAAATATTTGAATTGATTACCTCTATTCAGTAACTTTCAGGACTAGTCTTTAATATGAACTGTAAACAAAAGCTAAATAAATTTGCATTCAGTATGAGTAAAATGCATCACAGTGAAGGATGGAGGCAAAGAGAGTGAGCTGGTCCCATTGTGCTAGGCTGGAGCCACCTTTGTGTTCCAGGAGCCCCCTGAAGCAGGGAGTCCTTTCCCAGCTGACAGTGGCAGCAGGGATGCATTTACAGCAAATACACTAATGAATCCAATTCATGACTTGTTTGAGCAGGATCTGGATTTTGTGTGTGAGTTAAAAGGTAAAACTAATGGCATAAAGCAGGAACATTATAAATAGGAAGGATTCTGAATAATTTGCTTGTAAACAAGGAAGTATCACTGCAAAACATAATAAACAGGTTTTCAATTGAAGAATGAAGTGTCCTCACTCAGTATAGTCCAGTATGTGTTCAGTGATTTTTTTAAACTTCATTAACAAGAGCTTTTCAATTGGGCTTTTGCTGCTTTTGCCCACCATTTGATTTTATCACATTACACAAATGGCCTGTTATGTTGGACTAGTTGTATCTGTCACTTCTGCAACTTAAAGTTAACTTTCTCAGTCATTCAGCGCTGCCATGAAATTCAGTCTTTCCAAACTGTTTGTGTTGTAGTACAAATTACTTACATTAAATGCAGCCAAAACAAGATAGACATAGTGAAACTTATATGCAGAACACCACGTTGTTGTTTCTTTTGCGCATAGAGAAGGGAGGAAGTGCACATTTACTATGGAGATTATCAGATTTAAGCCATTTACTGCAGTTCAATACATATGCACTTACACACACACACACAATTCCACTGCAGAGATAGGTATAAGTATCACTGATCATTTAAAACTTCTCCCACAATACCTCGCAAAGCACTGATTTTACTCACTTAAGCAGAAAGTTAAGCCAATTGCAATGCCAGAGAGAATAACAAAGCTTTTCGCATCTGATTTCTTTTGACTTTATACTAATGCATGTTTTGGGGTTTTTTAAAGTTCTGTAACAAAACTAAACCACCAGAGATGCTCTAATTTTACTTCATGTCTGAAGTCTTCAGAGCTTCTAAGCTGATCATCTGCTTGGCCAACTCAATAGCTTATTTATAATTTTAAAAATTATAGAATAAATTGATTTTTTTTCTCCTTATTCTATTGGAAATTTAAGAAAATGTACTGTGTAAATGACAGTACTTGTTACAGACAAGAGACATTCAGCCCGTAAAACTTCTGGAAGCTGGGAATGTGGCTTGGAAGAAACTTATTATTATGATATATGGTTTCTAAGAAGCTTTCTTCATCTTTGTAATAGCAAGATTACATAAATTACATTCATATATACTTTGAAATACACTGAACCATTCATTACTGCCATGTTAAGACTGTCTATTGATTTTTTAAACTAAATTTCTTCCCAATGCTGTGAACAAATCTTGCTCTTGTCACTCATATTCACAATCTCGTGGAGTAAAAAGCTCACAGGCATGTGAAATTAGCAAGAGAGCCTCTCTCATTTAGTTAAAATGAGTAATAAATGGTAAAGGTAACACTAAGAATCAGAAGAGAGTAAGAAACTTGGTGAAATCTTTCTGCTTCTCTTTAATGTACGTCACCACTTCTGCCATCATAAGCTATGTTATATTAGAGGCCATATTGTGGATTCTAATGCACAACCTGACTGTCCAGGTAGCCAGACTGGGAACTGAGAAAAAGAAAAAATCTTTTATTTGTGATCCTGTTCATAGAGTAATCCCCAAAGTTTCTTTGTTTCCCTTCTCAGAAGTGACAGCAGTTACCTATTCCATTATCACATACAGTAGGCTGTAAATCATGAAATGGGAACTTGAACAGATTCTGAAGTGAGATTAAGTTCCTTCCCCTCTAAAGTGCAAAGTGCCTGTGCAACAGAGGAGTCTCATGCGAGAAGTATTTGGGTTATTTTCTAAACTTTCTCTTTGTTCTCTATTTGGAAACTCAGTGCAAAACATTTTGGCTTTTCAGCTTCTGATCTGAGCTAGAAACAGCACGTAAGGAGCACAGTAAGATTTGCTTTGATACAAGATGGCTGCATTATTCAAATGTGTTTGTTCAAATATAGAGCAATCCCCAGGTTTTAGTTCCCATGTCATAGATTCATTTATATGCACAGTGCTTTCCCAGTGTTCCACTGTCTTCAGTAGAGACTTAAGGACCAAGATACATTTGTACAGAATTCTTCCACAACTAGATCTTAATTGCACCTCAGGGTTAACAAGTGTAATTCTCCATAATTTACAATATAACTGAACATTTCTGTACAGAAGTGCATTGTAATGAGAACACCAAAAGTACTAAGGTTCCAATTGTATTCTTTCTGAATTTACTATGAATATTTCAGTCTCAACTAGCAACCTGAAAAAAAATATTTGTTTTGCCTGTACATAAATATAGTCTCATTATATACTTTCCTGTCTTGATGAAGGCAAAAGATCATGTCACTTCAACTTCCCCTTGAGGCTACTCTTTCTTCAAACAGCAACACTGGATCAGTGAAGGGAATAGCAGATGTGCATGCATAGGATTATTAATTAGGTAAAAGAAATATATGTAACTGCTGACTGTACAAGGAATTGTGCAATTCTTCAAAATGCATGTAGGTCTGCTTTATAAAGGATAAAACCCCAAACCCTCTTTTTGCCTCTCAGCTGTAACTTTTTCCTTTCTATTCTCCAGTGTTAGGGTCTAAGCAGGCCTTTTGAAAATTCCTAATCTTTCAACAGAAGTAGATCTTAAAGAGTTTTCTAGAGAGTAATGAAATAAAGTTATCCCTTTAATAAGAAAAGTGTGTATACTCATGGATTTTGTGACAGTGAAATAATCGGAGAAGCTGTTAACCACTAAAGGAATTGAACTCTAACCCATGGACAGGAAATAAGGAACAAAGAACTGGACAGAAAATACAAGGAAAATTACATATGAAAGTTATAGAAATACACAGACCTGAAAATTATTTTGTAACTTTATAAAGGTCTGGTATAGTTTCTACTAAACTGAATGGATTTGAGGCAGTGTAGCTGCTTGTTTAGGTGCTAGTACTTTTTTGAATTAGTGATAAATTTTTGCTTGACTATTTCTCCTTCCATACAGAGAGTCTTCAGCATTACCATTATGCAACTTTGTTGTTTCCAGAAGAGACAAATCATTTCCACATTGCTTTTCTTCCCTTTGAGTCTGACTAGAATTTCTAGTTAAAGAAGACTCTCTCTAAGAGCAAGTTCAGCATTTTGAAAATGTAGCTGAGATTTTGCAATGCTATGTACCTATGAATGTAGGTAGTAGAAATATGAAAAGAAGGCAGAAAGACACAGCTTGCTCAAGTAAGAAGACCTTCTAACACAATAGTTAGTATAAAAGAGAAACAAGCCCTTATCTGATACTAAACAATGTAGAGGCAAGATATTCTGCTGTCTGGGGTTTTTATGAAAGGCAGATCACTAGGATGGAAAAGACAGACAGAAATCTAAGGGATTACCCAGTGAGAGGCTGACAGCCTCAATGTTACCCCAAGAGTATCATTTCAAAGAACCCTCTAGCACCAACGAGACAAAAACACATGAGAACACGCAGTTGTTCAAGACAGTGTTCCAGCCTGATCACAGTGTGTTCTGTATCTTTTCTATTGTGCATTCCTCTACATCTTTGTTATCTGTCTCTTGTCACTTTTTCTCACATTCTAACTAATCAGAAGACCAACTACTCATGTTGCAAAAACATAGGAGGGCAGGTACAGATGAGTTTGAGATCAGGATTAAGGAGGGCACTGGGCTTGACCAGAACAGCCAGGTGACATCCCAGCTTGATCCCAAACTGCTGCTGTCACAGGCTATGCATGAGGTCTAAACATCAGTCTATACATGATCATATCTTCATCTTATGTCCTGGTAAGTTCACCAAAAAGCTTTTCTCTTATTGATTCTTTTTGATACCTGTCTAGGTTAAAATCAGCAAAACTATCAACCACTGGCAACTCAATCTTCAACAAGACTGGTGGTTTCAAGTTTCCATCGAGAACTTCCATCCAATAAAAACAGAGCAGTTAATATTCCTTTCTGAAAAATGATTCAATTTCTGTAACATGGGCTTATATGAACACAGAACTTCATTATACTTAATAATTTCCATTTAAAAAATTATTTTTCTCTTGTGCTTTCTCTATAAATGATTTCTTTCAGAAGAATTTAACTTTATAGTCATCTGTGCAGAAATGGAACAAACAGATCTCTCTTCACGCAGAACCCTGTAAATATGTAATGTACACACTGACTTATGGATGTCTTATTTGACTGGTTATTCCACTAAAGTGAATGTAAGGGCTCTAAGTCTCAAGGAAGAAAAACTTGAGTTCCTGTCACTGCAAAGTTCCTGCACTTACTTCTAGAATTTCAGGATCCCCAGTGATTTTAAGAGAAATTTTGTGCAGTTTTAAGACTTTGAGTACCATTTTGACTCATAGCTGGAAATGAAAATATTTGCCATGATCAACTACTAACAAAATATATACACTGATACCTCAATCCAGAGTATGCTATATTGAAAAATACCCCACCGACAAAGCAACAGACCACAAACAATGTAAAAGGAATTACTAGAAAATAATTGCCTTTGAGTGATACCATTTCTGCTATGACTCAAGATGCCGATTTCACTTAAATTGTGACAATTCTTAGTAAAATTTCAGAGAACTAAGCACAAAACTTTGAGAGAGAAAAGTATGTTTTGTCAGCTTAGCATCTCTTGAACTCCTAAATTAATTCCAAGTAAAATCTACAAATAAATTTCCAGTTAATTAAGTTATATGTAATACCTTGTATCCAATTCTCATTCTCATTCTATTTCTTCTGGAACTTTGCACATTCATTTCTAAGACAAACATGTACAACAGCTTACCTGGATATCCCAGAGGTCTTCAGTATTTTGATACAGGCAGAAAAATTGTCTCTCTTAATGTGACAATCCACGGATGTATCACCTTAACAGCTTGGTCTGTTTGCTAAGAGTTCTGCTTCTGTCAGAGGGTTTGCATAAGAATGTCACTTGTGGGTTTCATTATCATGAACAGTAGAGAAAACTGCTCTCCTCAGGATATTAGGCAAGAAGTGGTGGAGGAATAGGGAACTGAAGTATGCTCAGATTGGTTGGCTGCTGCCATCAGAAGTATGCACCATGTGATATTGAAAAGTATTGCATTTACCCAAAATTGCATAGTCCTGTGAAGCTCTCTTGCTGCATACAAGCTTGAGTCTTTACAGAATAGCAGCTAAGGAAATGCATGTGACAATTACAGGCATAAAGACTGGACTGACCTCAAGTCTAGTGCCCTGCTACCACTGAGATTTCTGAATACATTCATCAGGTGTCAGTTAACTTGTCCATTTTCTCCCACCTAGGTCAACAGGATCTCAAGAGTTTCTGCTTGCTAGTTTTTAAAAACTTCTGCTATGGGGAGATATATTTAAACACATCCCCCACCCCCCCACCAAAATACGATCCTACATTTCTTCTGCCCTTCTTGAGAAGGGTGTTTGTTACACAAGTCGAAGAGTCAGAAGGATGACACAGGATAGGCAAGCCAATATTGAGAAGATGAGCTGCACAAGAAATTGTAAACTTGTGCTTGTGCTGAAGGTAAACCCAAACCACAAGGGCAGAACCAGCTACAAAATACAGCTCAGTGAAGTTGCTGGAGTTCTGCACAGGGATGAGATTGCAGAAGAAAAGTTGTGTGTCTTTGATCTTAATTAAACTTTGTTCTCCACAACCTTCTTAGTATTTTGGCATGTCAAAGTAAAGCACTGGAAGTGCAATACATTTCCATCTTAATTTTACGAAAGCTTCTGTCTTAGTTCAGAAGTTTTCTAGAGTTCTGGATGGAACTTATTTGAGTTAAAAATAATGTTATATGCCAACGATTTTTTTTGTTAATTATATAATAAAGGGTTTTTTTTTGTGGGAGAAATGGAGTTCTTTGCGCTATTCATTCAGTTAAACACTATATTTTATCTATAAAAGAATATTTATTTGTGAAAACAAGCAATCATCACAAATGTTTATTTATCACAAATAAAGCATTTATTATTAATACTAAGGCAAATAGCCTTCGTGACGTTCTATTCTACCCACCAGTCTTCACAACTGTTTTAAGATGCTAACTGTAGCAATATAGTCATTTTGCATGGGTAAACACCACTGCAAGGGTTTGCTCATAGTATCAGCTCTAGACAAATCATGCAATGATCAAAGAACTAGCTCATCTTTGCAGCTTTGAATGCTAGGCAGTTCCTGTTGCCTTCTCTTTCATCCAATACACACAAATAAGTGTAACCCTGACTGACAGAATGCTGCTGAGAATATAAATTGCAATAAACACAATGGAAATAGCATTTTGTGCTGTGAAATTGCTGTGAAAGTTGCCCATCTGCAACGTCTACCATATGCTTCGTTTTACACTTGCAGGTGCAACAGCTTCCTGAAATCTCTCTGGTTTCTTTCCACTTATTTCTGTGAACAATGTTTGTAAGTGATTTAGAGAAATTAGCTATTTTTAAGTGAAGAAAGAATCTGAAAGAATACTTTCAGGAAGAGGACCCTCAGGCCTGAAAGGAGTGTATAGTTATTTTGCCTTTTTTATCTTTTACAAAAACATCATCAGCAACAAAATCACAAGATCATGTTCAAGCAAGACCAGAATATCAATAATGTCTTCTCATGTATAAACATGCCATACACTCTCTGTGTAGACCAAAACTAGCATCCAAATCCCAGCACAGCAATGGTGTGTTACTGTTCCAATGTGCAAATTTTATGACTGCAACCTTGGGTATATTTTTTATCAGATCTTTTATTCATCTGCTTCCATGTACCCTTGTTAAAAGTGGCTGCTTTGGAATTAAATTTGTCAAAAATCAAGGAAAGAAAAAAGGGAAGAAAAAGAGCCAGACCACTGGTCACTCAGAAGTGTGGCCAGCAGGATGAGGGAGGTAATCCTCCCCCTCTTCTCACCCTTAACGAAGCCACTTCTGGATTATTGTGTCCAGTTCTGGTCTCCACAGTTCAAGAAAGACAAGGAGCTACTGCAGAGGGTCCTGCAGAGGCCACAAAGTTGACGAGGGATCTAGAGTGACTCTTAAGGGGAGAAACTGAGAGATCTGGGCCTGTTTAGCCTAGAGAAGACAAGACTGAAAGGGACCTCATTAATGCATTTAAATATCTCAAAGGACAATGAGGATAGTGCTAGACTCTTTTCAGTGGTTCCCAGAAATAGGACAAGGAGTAATGGCCATAAATTAAAACACAGAATGTTCCACTTTAACATGAGGAAGAACTTTACATTTGAAGGTGGCAGAGCTCTGGAACTGCTGCTCTGGGAGGTCATGGAGTCTCCCTCTGTGGAGACATTCAAAACTCACCCGGAGGAGTTCCTGTGTCACCTGCTCCAAGTGATCCTCCTTGGCAGGGGAGGTGGACTGGATGATCTCCAGATGTCCCTTTCAACAATAACGATTATGTGATTGTGATTCTGTGAGTATCACTGAGTTTGTCCTATAACTGCTAGTCCACCTTTTTCAGGTATCTTGTTTTCATCTACCGATACTGTGCTGTGCTCTGAAATGGTTTGAAAAGTCAGGCACTACCACCTGAACACCTCTGGCTTTCCAATGCAATGGTCACAAAGAATATCATAGCTGGAATCTTGTTACCTCCACAGCTGTGTCAATACTATTGCTGGAGTTGGTGAAAACTGAAGTGATATGATACAAAACCTCCCTCCCCCCAAACAAAACCAAAACCAACCAACCAAAAAACACCACGACCAAACTTTTTCTTTTCACGTTGATTTTAACCTTCATTTTTAACTTCATTTTTCTGACCTTAAGTGGATTGCATGATCCCAGATCAGGTGAGACAGCATAACAGAATTAATGGTGAGTGAAAGTAGGAGAAGAAAAAGGCAGAAATGGTTGCCTGGAGCAAGTAATCTTTAAAACATATATATACAGCGGAAGGGGGCAGGGGGATTATGTGGGATGCCACCCTTGGACAGGTGCAATAATATCATTAAAGCAAGTTTGAAAATCTCCTTTCTAAGTAAGAATAACATTCTGTGATAATAACTTCACGTGCAAATATGTGGAGCACTGAGTAAGAGAAAGTCAATGTTTTTCAGCATTTTTCACTGAAACTTTGCTTCCGGCCTCCTCCTACTCCTCTCTCTTGTGGGGTTTTTGCCTCTGGGTGAGAGGGACTGGGCACAGCAGCAAAAATGACATATTTCTCCACTGATAATCTCTACACATACTTGTACTGAGGGAGCTACAGACATGGTTTCATGCTGCTACTGGGGGTAACATTTTGAGAACATGAACCTCATCAGAGGGCAAGGCAAAGAGCCTGCAGTCTTGCCTCACCATGCTATGACAGTCCCCAGGGGTCAGGAATTCTGAGGAGAAGTGCCTCCTCAGCATGACAGAGATGCTGTTACAGCATCACTTGAAAAGTAACTAGTTTTCTGTAAAAACTTGATATTCCTGAGCACTGTCAGGAGCTGCTGCCTGCAACTGTTACAGCACACTATGAGAACTAAGGTTTCTGGTAGTGTCAGTCTGCATTATCTCTGTGTGTGCAGACAGGCTTAGACTTCCTGAAAAATGTGCTGCTGCATTTCCATAGTATTTTAATTTGAAGGTGGTTTTAGCATTCTGCCAGAAATTTAATGGGGCCATGAATGAATTAACAGCATTGCCTTGTGTCTACATGCATGTCACGCTTATGGGAACAACCAGCCTTTCTGGATGCTGTTTGGGGACAAGTGACATGCAGAATTCCCTGAAAGCTCCTCAAGTCAATTGTTGTTATTCAACCTCTATAATCTTATAACTATTGCCTGTTACTAGGATACTTATATTTGCCCGAACAAGGAGTGAAGAAATCTGTTTTCATTATTTGTATTTTTCTATACTATGGAAAGTTAGAGTTGACAAATTCAAGAAACAAATCAAAGGATGCTGGCAGCCTCCTAACCCTGGTTATGCTTTCTGAGGGACATATTCCTGTCATGAAGGAAAGCCCAGTGTACCCCAGAGTATCACAGTCAAGTGTGTCTTAAGCTCCTGGTTTTCTGCTGGGGTGTACACACTGTAATAAACCACAGTCCTTAACAGGGACAGCTAAAGCTGGTACAAAGCACCTGCTGTACAAAACAATCTTTCATGCAAAAAGCCAAAAGTCTTTCTTTTTCTGTGACTTGACCTTACAAGTGCTCAAATCTCAAGCAATTTCTCTTTTGATACAAAGCTCTTATTCAGGTATTTGTTGTCGTATTCTACCAAGTGCCTCGCCTGCACTGCCCTGCACCCCACCTCCACGTCTACCCCTGCACTGCCCTTCTGTGCTCTCTGCCATGTCACAGGCCCCTTTTTGCTGCTGAGCTCACCCACACAGGGGGCTCAGATTAGGCGGCTTTTGTATGAGGCTTTTTGCCCTGTAAGCTGTGTGGTTTTTGCTCATGTCAGCACTCCTGTGTTCTGCCTGCCTGGGCTCAGCAGCAGGAGTTCAGGGGGAATTGAAAGCAGTGCAGCAGCAGAAAACAAACAGGAACACTGGGCCTTCACTAAACCCTCTACAGGCAAAGCCTCTGGAAGGCACAGAATTCACCATGGTGGTGAAGAGCCCTGACACAGGCAGACAGAGCCTCGTGATGCATGGGCTGAGTGGACAGGCAGAGCTTGGCACAGCACCACTGCTCCTCATATATCCCACAGTTCTGCCCCACTGAGGGACATCACCATGGGTAGCTAAGTTAGATGACTTAATGAGCTAAATTGTAGGTGATGTGTGTGTAGCTGTGATGACTGAGCTTGAAGCAACAGATTCCTGGTCTGAAGCAAGGGGGCTGTGGAGAGGACCTGGTGGCCATCTCAGTAAGGCAAACCAGCCAGTCAGGAGGCTGGCAAGCACACCATCTTCCTGGCTGGGAAGTTGCTACAACCTGTGTATGAGAGGAAATCAGCAGAGACTGGTGAGAGGGAGGATGCAAGAACAAGGCAGGGCTTTTTGCCTGGGGAAAGGATCTCTGGCAGACAGGGAAGGGTCTGCTCATCTGAGGTGGTGCTGCCTCAGCCCCCCTCTTCTGTGCTCCTCAAAAATGGCCATGCCTGTTCCCTGCCTTCCCCCACCATCAGCTCTTTGGGCCCTGACCCTGTACCTCGCTGCTGGGGCTCTCAAGGAGGGACTCAGAGCTGGCTGGAGACAGCCCAAGCCCTAGAGCATGGGGGTGGTTCTCTTAGCAGCTGCTGTGAGCAGCCCCCTGACCCCAGGGAGAGAAGAGAGGGAGCGTGAACTGGGGGAAGGCATCATTAGGCAGTAAGAGTGGAAGGAAACTTTCTCAAGGAAGTTACTTTAGTTTTCTCCCCATATACCCTCATGTATGGTAGGTCAGGGGATTATACACTGGTCTGGCTTCCCCCTCCAGCATTCACGCCCAGCTGTTGATACCAGGAGGAAGAAGAAGTGGGAAAGCAAGAGGAACAAACATCTTTAGATTATTGGACCTTTAGATCAGTCACAAAATGGGCCAAACCTCAGAATTCCTCTCATGTATCACGTTCTCTACTGTGGATTTTTTTGTATTAGCAACACATTTTCAAAGATTGTCAGGCATAGAGTCTAGAAAAAACATTCAATCCAGAATGTTAAAGTTTAATTAAAAACAAATACAACCCTTTATATGATTTCTTAGTTTTGTACAATTCCTGACATCAGTAACAAAGACAATGATGTGGCCTACATAACAACAACAAAGAGGATGCTCCCACAGCATAAACATTTCAAAGCACAAAGTAACTTCAGAAACAGTTTTAATCAAAGACAATAGACTTTAGAAAGAAAAACACAGTTTAACTCAAACATCTTTAAGAGTATTTCAAAATATAAAAATAACAAAAAAATCCCCAAATTTCCTAAGTCCTCTGCCTAGTATTTACATAAGGCCTGATGTATTTTCCATGTCCACCTTTATTTGAATATCAGTGAATTCTGACCTCTGATTCTTAGCTGGTCATAGCAGGTTGGTCACAAAGCCTGTTTTAAAATTACTGGTTAGCCTCTGATATAAACCCATGAATAAAAGAAGGGGCAGGTTATGTTAAACAAGAATGCATTCATCTTTGCCTCTGTCAAGCACAGCAGAGACCCCGGATCAGTTTTCCATTTGCTCAGAGTCCTTTTGATAAAATCAGCTCAGGTAAAGAGCATACACAACCCCCCATATTCTGAAGTCTTGGTAGTGTACTCAGAGTTTCTTTCAAAAAGAACATTTCTTACTCTCATGTCTTTTTCCAAGGCCCTTCTGCTAACCTCACTTTTCGCCTTTGTATCCCATATGTGGGATGTGCTACCTGGGAAATGAGAGATCAGTGGGCCCTGTGTCCCCTGTCCCGTCACACACACTCAGGTGCACCCCACCTTTCGGCTAGGAGGGAAGTGAACCTCCCACGAACAAACACACACTGCCTAGATACCAACATCGCCTGTTTAAACGTGGAGCCTTTCCCGGTTTCTTGCACGACAGGGACATCTAGTGGAGAAACCTCTCCTGTTACAAATCACAGCGTTCCGGCATCGTTTAGGGAAGGACGGACCTCTGGAAGTCATTTTGTCCAACTATCCAAAGGGCAGTATTCCCAGATTGCTCAGAACACGGCTCAGTTGCATTTTGACTACACCTAGCCCCTTAAATTGTCCCAGCATTTGATTTCCATCGCTGTTAAAAGACAATCAGAAAGCCGAAGCCCCCCAAAATCCCAACCAACCAACCAACAAAACCCAAAACCAAACAAAACCAAACGAACAAACCAATCAACCAAAGAAAAATCCAAACAAAACAACCCCCCCACTAATATTTTAGTGTTTTTTCCATTTCCTCTCATTCAGTCTCTGTGCATCTCTGAGATGAGTATGACACACTTCCATCAGACAAAACAAAAATAAAGTCTCTGCTTTGCCTTCTTATTTACAAACTCAACCAGAACACCCAGAATTTTGTGAAATATTTTAAATTATTAACTCTGTTCTGTATTCAATCTATTTCACATTGTCATTTTTCAAGTGCTACTGGCAATAGGCAATCTTTTTCACTGCTGAATTGAAATAAAAGTGTGATTGTTTTCTGAAAATTTAATTAGAAGGTGCGACTCATTCCTATTCTTGCTGCATGTCACATTAACACTGGAGTGTGCAATTCCTCTACATACACAAACTAATTCTTGTGTTGGCCTTAAAAAAAGCCTTAATTTTGAATGCAAGAATCAGTAAAGCATATACTAACCAGTTCACACAATGGAGCTAAAAAAGAAAAAAAAAGTTTCTCCGTGCAAAGCATGAAGTCAGAGGAAGAAATTGATTTGAAAACTATTAGAAATAAGTTTAAAGTTTTCCTGTCACGTCTACAGCATCTATAGTGATCTTATGCATCCATGTAATAAAAGAGAAATAAATAGAGCTCTGTACTTACCATAGTTTTGATCTTTCTGTCAATGCAAGTCTGCTAAAGATTATATCCTCTCCTGAAGTCAAATGTGTTCTTTGTCCTTCAATATTAATGCTCCTTCTTTGAAAGTGTATGCAGTCTACGCATGTTTTATAGGAAAATTTATCTGCAAATTCTTGTTTTTCAGGAACATTGCAAGAGAACACACCACCATGCTCTAATCAAGTTATCAGAGAACTAAGAGAACTTCAAAGAGTATTTGTTTGGGTTGCACTGCACCACTGTGAAGCACGAGTGAATGAGTTTTATTTGCAAAATTATGTAAATATGTTTTCAGAAATCTTTGACTTATTTAAAAAAACAGCTGTATTTTGGTTTTGTCTTTCATAGTCAGTGTTCCTGAGTATTTATGGGTTTAGGCTTCACTATCAATCCTGTGCCTGCCTCCTTCTGTCTCTGACTTTCATGGATGTTTAAAATATGAAATAATATTCTGCCTCTAGTAATCTGGATGATATTTCTATCAATTAGGCCTTAATTTTTCAGAAAAATAGGGTTGTCCTGGTCTGACAGAATGTTAAAATTCTGAAGTGCTGCAGACTTCCTATGCACAAAACTTGAAGGAATAAGGAGTGTATGGCCATAAACTTCACTGAGCTGGATCTAGAAAAAAACCCCCAAAATTAAAACAGAGGGCTTAGAAGGAAGAAGAGGAGTGAAGTACATGGTAATGCAGGGGAGTGGGGTACTGATAGATTTTGGGTGGTATCTAACTAGTAAATAAAAATTAGTTGAGTTTTCAATAAGCAAGATTCTCATTATGAAGTAATGGGTGATAAATAAAAGGATATTAAAATAACAGGAAAAACCATATCTGTGTCAGAAGCAAGATTTTGTGGGGATGTCAGCATTTCCCTATAATCTCAGTCCTATAGCACTGAAGGAACTACTACATTGCTGTATGTGCCAAACCATTTGTTTTCAATTAAACTTTCAGTGTATTATATCAATATTATCTATTGTATAGATAATAGCAAATAGAACTACAGATACCAGTGAGGGCAATTAGCAAACAAACTACCTATTTTCTTAAAAGCAGCAAATTACAAGTTCATTTTCTTGAGCACAACGTTGTATAACTCTAAGAACAGATATGAAAAAAAAAAACTGAATGAGAAAATATTAGATATATGCAGCTACATGAAAGCTAGGTTTCACTAAAGATGGATTATGTCTGAACAAATTAGTACTGTTTTACAAAGTTTAGCTGAATTTTTAGACAAAGGTAGTACACGTAACTTGATCTGTCTAGACTTCAGCAGACTTTTTTCATATAATATCTTTTGTTGAATTTTGAGTGATGGGAATTGAGAGAGGATGTGACCTGTCAAAAAGACTGCAAGGTAGATATGGAGATGCCTAAAGCAACAACAGTTTAGCAGTGGAAAGGGAATAACTGGGATTACTTGCCATGATCTGCAAGTATTGGCTATGGGGCTGATCCTGTCTGATCCATTACTTGAGTCGGGAGTGTGCTACAAGAGCTG
>JAWWMP010000093.1:57221851-57234166 GCA_035047865.1 Dendrocincla tyrannina | reverse complement strand
CGACGCTCTTCCGATCTAGAAACCCCTTCACTATTAGTACCAGTAATACCAGCATCTCAGCTCCAGACCCTTCCCTTAGAAAGAAATTAACATATATCTCAGTATGCCCTTTCTTGATAGAGACCTATTAATTTGGTAGCACAGATTTAATATTAGATTATATACTTTTACTATCCACAAGAATTTTCTTCCTATAAGTCTTCCAGAAACACAGCATGATTTGCAACATATTAAGGGGCCACACATCTATATCACTACACCAGCTCCCAGTTCTGAAGCTTCATAAATTGGTGGCACCTGAGCCAGAGCTCAGGAGTCTGTTCTAGCCATTCTTATGCAAAGCATCACCTGTCCACTCACAAAATGAGGAATCTCAAGCCATGTAGCTGCAGTGCCTGCAGCTCAATCTTCTATCAATACTCCTTGTTGAGACTCACTGGAGATACCAAACAACCTGGAAGAAAAGCAGTTGTTATTCAAGGCAGCCAGTGTTTACTCAGATGCAACTGAGTTTGAACTGGACAACAAATCAAACACTTCACTCCCAACTGCATTCTAAGGCCCTCCTGCCTGGAAGGCCTGTTTCTGATCTTGCTAGTTAGTATAGTAAAGGATTTTTGCCAATAACCATGCTTTTCACCCCTCCTTCTCAGAGCAGGAACTTGACACATATTGAAGCTGTTATCATAGGTTATTTCAGCTGCATGCTGTTAACTGTCCACTGCTGGCACAGTTATCCCTCTTCACATCTTGGGTGTGTGCAAGCTGTACTGAGAGAGACTGTGTATGTTCTGCATAGTTTATGCTGAACTGTGTTTTCTACCTATTCATAAATGCATGTCTATGAGAAACAGGATTTTCCTGTATTATTCTTGCAACCACACAACCTAAAACCACAGTCATGGCCACACTGTTGAGTACTGCAGTTTTCTTACCCAGCCTAATTACCCCATAAGCAGCCAAAAGCCTATCATTAAATATTAATTTCAGCAGTATTTGAAGAATGCTCCACCTAGTCCCCAGACACTCTGCCTCTCATTACATAAACTGTTGTAGCAGTCACTGTCACAAGGGTCACTCCATACTGCCTCTTGTAAGATATGCAAATTTATGTTCATTATGTGTTATGAGAAGACTGATAAAAATTCTGCTGGTACCTAATGAGGGTAGGCTCTTCTACAGTAGTTTCAGTCCTATTAGGTATTATGAACCATACTGCTTAGTATAAGGGTTACTCTTGCCTTCGAGATTAGTCATTACAAAGGCCCACAGCTCTCCCTTGTATATGCAGCAAGAAAGGCAATGAATAACCAAACGAGACTCAAATCTAAAAAGGCAGTACAAAAAGATATACCAGAGGTTAGAAAGGATTAACCAGAATTTTCAGAGCTCCACTGCAACTTCTTCAGCAGATGTCCCACTAAAAAGCTAGTAAAGTTTCACAGACGATTGTTCTGCAGTAAGTTTACCTATTGGTGATTGTAATTAAACACACTTAGCTATTAATTAGAAGTACCTTATTAGAAGAAGTTACATTATTTCTTCTAAATTCAGATTATAAAGTATTCCTGACCATGCTCTCTCTAATTTAACATCTTTATTATGGTCTTAATAGCATATTATAAGGATGCTCCCATCCATCAGATGCATGCAAGGACAAGTGTCAGATCTAGGGTTTAACTTCTATCTGCAAACAAGAGCCAGCCTGGTTGATGGATCTGTGATTCAAGCTACTAGAAAAGTAGTCCTTACTCATATGGTGACCTTTGTGCCTTCGCTCAAAGAGAAAACAACTGTGTGCTGAGAGAGCACAGTAGAGACCTATAAGGTAGAAACACAGGTTGCAATATTAACACTACATCCTTAGTGCTCCCAACTTCTCTTGCCCCTTCCTTGGAAGAAAGTCTCACCCATAGGCATACTTGTTCTGTTCAAGAGATAATCTTCATCAAGTATTTCACCTCTCATTTTATTGCTTAAGGATGCAACATGAACTGACAGAGCAGCAGGAAATTCAGCTCCAAGGCCAATAATCTGTCCTTAACTGGCCCCGTAATGTCTGAGCTTTGAGATTTAAGGGGACATGCACCAGCTATGAAGCTGTATTAAAAACTTATAAAACTGATTTAAAAATCCTCTAGATTTTTCTGAGTAAAGATCTGCAAGGCATTTCAGCACAGACAGCTCATCCTAAAGCACTCCAGAGCATATGCAAGGTACAGCCTTTCAGATGAGGGAGACTAGAGTGGTCTATGTTCCCATCAACCAGGGCAGAGAAGAGGTATGTGGAAGATGTTTTATTCAGTACTCAGCTGCTCAGCTTGTATAAACAATGTAATCCTGTTGAAACTGGTACCTCTTGTTTATTGACTAGGCCTACCACACTGCTTTATCCAGCTTCTTTACAGCCCTGAGACCCTTGAACCCAAATGTAGCCTCAAAATCAGATTTCTAAAGTCAGTTTGTCTTGTCACTTACAATACTTAGATAACTTATCCTATTCAACCTTTCCAACACAACCCCAAGTTCTACTTCTGTGGAGTCCATGTTGAGGTTGTGAAGTAGTAGCTTATGCTTGCTTGTGTTTGACAGCACAAGCTCATTAAGACCTCTTAACGCTCAACCTCCCCTGTAGCAGTATCTTGATTCCACTAACAATCCATCAGTCTACATGCAAGATCTAGGATTTTTCTCCTTGCAGATTACAAGTTACCTTCAGGCTATCTTTTCATCATTTATTTTGATGGAATCTAGCCAGCAAGCAGGATTCACACCATCAGCACTGTTTCCAGAAAAAGCTGGCTTTCTCTGAATGTGGAATTTGTTGCTTCATTGTACAAGGAAGTTTATGTTTCTGTAGTGCTCATATTGCTAACCTTGCTGAATAAAGTTCACAAGCACTCCCAAGACCTAGGTTAACCCAACAGGTCACACCAATGTCCTAACAGTATAAATTTTACCAGGAACGGAAAGCATGAACGGAAGAGAAAAATCTGCAGGTTTGGCAACAATACTCAACAACTACAGTACAGTGCGCACTTTCATTACTTCGTATCTCAAGATATGGTTTGTATCCTAACATCCTTTAATTCTTTAAGCATCAGCCCTTGATTTACCTTTCCTTGACACTAAATGCATTTATTTGGTTTCCCACAGAGACAAAAAATCTACCCTTTGCATATATTATGTTCAGAGAGTTTCTCTTCATATCTGCTTGTGAAATAAAGGCCTTAAGCCAGAAGTATAGGAAGTATATCCATAGCTACTGGTGTGCAGTGCACTGACAGGGCTATGCAGGTCCTTTGACAATACTCGTATCGATGACAAGTAGGTTGTGTACTGCAGCTGGATAGAAATTCTTAGAAATGTAGCAGAAGGCATATGTTAGATTGGACAATCATCTCTACTTTCACAAAAAAGAAACTGATGCCAGATTTTTGGCATTTGGCCTACCCTTCCAACCAACAGTGCTGAGCCAATAGCTTTGTTGAATGCAAGAGTACAAGAGACGAAAAGTACTATAAGTCACATGAGTACCACCAGCATTATAACTGTAGAGCAGGTCACTATCAGACACAATGACATATTCTCAATTTAACGTTGCCTGGCAAGACTTCACAGACAACTAGAATACACAGCTTCATAATTTCCTCTAATTGAATCTACATCTCTATTTTGTCAATTTACAGGTATTGCCATCCCCAAACATACTCAGGCCCATTCTTTAGCATGCAGTGGGTAAATCTAGGCCTGCATGCTCTCAGGTTTGGTTCATTTTGGGCAGCCTTGTTTATGGAAGTTATAGAAGACTTCTGAAGCAAAAATAAAGCCTTTAAAGGAAAACTAGCTTCATAACGAGACAATTTAAATAATTCCCCCCTCAAAACCAGAAAAATACTTTACCAGTGGATGTGCATGCTTTGCTACTAAGTGTTCAAGCAATCAGACACAGGTATTTTGAGGGGTAAAAGCTCTGTTACATTCAGCTGAAGGCAACCAGCTGTGCTGGTAACACCTGTGCACTAGCCCAGGGCACAGACACTACCCCAATATGCCACCATATGATGAACTTCATGACGCACCACCTGAAGAGTCAGTTTCTCAGTAGAGGTAGAAGGCTCATTCCTAATAATCCACATCTATAGGTGTACCCATTTACCACAGGCAGAAGCAGCATCCCGAGATCCACTGGCAGACAGAAGCTGCACAGCAAAAATACTCCAGTAAAAACCAAAACAAAACCTTACCCCTCTTTCACAGCATCCTAACCGGCGCCGATCTCTGCTGCTAGATAGTTTCTTTCATAAAGGCTGTTTATGTGAAATTTCGTGTTTCTGCATTTAATTTTTAATCTATTTAATTATTTGAGCCGACCCCCCAATACACAGAACCGCAATCGCACGATTATTTCGCTTAGCGCTCATGCCTCCCCCCGGCCAGCCCTGCCGGAGCCGGCAGCAGGATGCTGGCGGCTTCCCCCCCGCCCCACCGGGACGCGGTCCCCGTAGCCCGGGACCCTCCGTGGGGCCGGGGCTGGAGCCCTCCAGCGCCTCCTCCTCCCGCGGGGAGATGAGGGCGGCGAGCGGGGCTGAGCCGAGCCCCGGCCCGGCCGCACGGAGCCGCTCCGCCACCCCGCCCGTGTCACGGGCATCCCCCCCACAGGCACCGGCTGCCAGATCCCCCCACCCCGGGAAAAGATGGGCCGCGCTCCCCCTCCCCCGGTGACAGCCCCTTCTCCCTCGCATCATCCCCCGTCCGCCTGCCCAGGCTGTGGAAGAGCCGAGCCTGCTCGCAAAGCTCCTTACGGGTTAGATCCGTGCCTCTCCGTGCATGATCCGGCGACCGTAGCCGGTAGCCTGACTGGGACCGGGGGCCCGGTTAAATATTCTGCCGTACTATCGCCTTCGGATTAGTTAGCCACTCAGAGCCAGCGATATGGTTTTAATCAGCTGCTGGCAGCTGAGGTCTACCCTGGAATGCGCTACGATGTTTTTGCTGCTTGGTCTTGGCTACTCCCCCTCAACGTGTCGGTTCTCACAGCCTTTAACCCCTTGCGGGCCGCCGCTCCGGTCCCCGCTCCGGGGGTGGGAGGTAGCTGGTCCCGCACGGTCCCGGACGGAGGAGTCGGAGCCCCAGGGAGGGAAGAGGGATGAGGTGGGACACCGGTGGACCCTGTGGGGGCACGGAATCGCACGCTCAGTTTGAGAGACGCAGGTATTCGTCCTTCTCAGACAGCAATGGGCCCAGCACACTCTTCTAGAAAACGGGTCCCCTTCTTGTGTCTGCATGAACGTGGGTGCGGTGATGGTGTTAAAAACTCCAAGCCCAAACCAACAGCGCCTTTTTTTTCGTCTCTCTCTAAAACCATCAGAACCAAAATTCCACCCTCTCCATCCTCCATATCCCCAAATCTGTGTCTAGCTGAACCGAAATATTGGGTCAGTGCAATTCAGTTTCTGGGTCACATCCAGAGCTGACCTCTGTACTTCCCACACATCTTTATTCAAACATCTATCATGTTTTGTTTCCCAGAGCAGTACAGCTGTTTCCCAACTTGTATGAAAGAGCCTCTGATAAAAAGAAATCACATTTTTGTCCTTGTAGCAGAACATTTTTTTTCGTCTCAAGACTGTAAATTTAGCTTAATTTTCTCAAAACAGTGCAAAATATTTCTTTTCAAAACGATGGCATTTCCCTGTACAGCAATACCAATTTTCTGCAGGTTAAATACGTTTGATAGGTATTTTGAAGTGTTTCAAAAGAGGAAATATTTAACATAAAATTATTTTACCCCTGGCTAGTTCAGGGTTCAGAACTGGTGGATGCATCTGGCAATAATCCTCATCCAAATCTACTAAATGGTATATCACTTTCCTAGATATGGCATGATAATTTCTTTTCATGAATAGCAGAAGTGTGCTATTCTATTTCTCCCTGTGCCTGAGGTGACTAAAAACTGGTAGTAGAGCCTCACTTGCCCGTATGCGTCTTTCAAATGAGAGGTGCTCATTTTAACCAAAAAGGACACGGGGGACGTATTTTTATATACTCGCCTAGTGTTCACGGTAGGAAGTGCATGCCGTGTAAGTAAGGAGGCATTTGCTACAATTAACAGGTTGCTGGCTGCACGCGCGTCGGTATTTAGAGGATTAGATATGAATTCCTAGGGACACAGTCATATTCATGTTTAACAATGTTGGTTTTGTACTGCTCGCACTCCACTGTACATTGTTTTGAACAACTTGTGCTAAACACCCACAAGCAGGACTGGAGCTTCATGGTTCTGGGGCAGTAGGTATTTTAAAGAATAATACTTTGCTCAGCGTACTTTATAGGAGTCACACAGACTGCTTAACATGAAGGATGACATTGTGCCTAGTTTAAACATGGTGTAGTAACAAAGCAACTTCTATAAAACAGGCCAGCCTGGTGCTGGCATAAGCAGGATTATCATTTGTGCTTTGCCCAACACAAACCCCAGGCATATTTCACTGAGATAACCTTGACTAGCTGCACTAATGATTACAAATATGATTTACGCTATTCATTGTTGAACTTGAAAGGGAGAAAAATGCTTTTCAAAATCCCTATCGAGGTGCTACAGAAATGGCAAGAGGTCCTTCACCACATACCTGCAGTTGGGACATCACTGAGACTCTCACATGAAAACTGTTTTTTTACTGAAAAGTGTTAACTAACTAACTTGAAAAATTACAGCTGTCTTAGAAAATAAAAAATACCTCGAGGCTTGAAGAAATGCACTATTTTGTAAATCAACTTAGAACAGCTCCCTGATGTCTCACATTGTTGAACTAAATGCTAAAACTCAGAACTGTTACATTAAACATATGTAATAGGATTGCCTACCAAATGCAGGAGGAATCCAGGCAGAAAGGCTCACAGGAATTAAATTATTTGATCTATACTGCACTGCATGGACATACTTTGTAGTTTTTGAAAAGTAAAAGCGTTTCTATTTCTCTACAGTAAAACCAGAATCAAATGGACAATGGTTGTTATAACTTTAAGACTGACTATTAAAACATTACAGTGGAGAGGCCATGCTATGTGTCCTAGGATGATGACTTTTTTCTTATATCTTTTGTGTCTGATTTTGCTCTTGATGACAGAAGCTCAGTCTCTACCCAAGGATTTTTTTTTTTTGTTGAAGTTAGTGGCTTTTTGTACAGAACTGTATCAGTATCAGCACTTCGCAAACACAAGCTTTTTTTTCAGCAGGTCTAAAATTGTCTTGAAGTTGCATCTGGAAACCTTCACCTTAGTGAGTTTTTCTATAGCTTTGCTGGACATTAACACTGCCCAAACTGCAGCCTGTCATTAGGATCACTGGTATTCCAGTCTGGGTGGAAACTGGGGTAGCAGCACAAAAAAATCCCACCAAAGTGCTGAGACCTTTGGAAGACATCAACTTTCATGAATGCCTCTAAAGTAGTATCAATAACAGTTTGTGAAAAATCTGCTTGCAGCAAGGCAATCTGGTAGAAAATCTTGCGATGGCTTGCTCAGGAATGCATGGTTTATTATTAAAGTAGTCTTTTAAGATTTTATTGGAATGTGCTTCCACAGTGGTGGAAGCCTTTGTGGGCTTTAGTTATGTGTGTGTCATCTTGTCCATAATTAAAATTTTCACTGACAGACCTGTGACTTTTTTTTTTCCTTTCCTTAAACCTCCGACTTTGAATGCTGGAATTTCATTTGAACTTTAAATACTGCCTTGGAATTTGCCATAAGGTAAACTGTCTGCTCCCATACGCTTTCCTGTGCTGCTACAGGTGTTGCAGATGCACAATAAGTGACTGAATGTAAGAGGGCTTGCAAACTTGTGTCTTACAGTGAAAAAATGGACTGACAGGAATGAGGTAGTTGTTCAGATTGTCATGTAGTCCCTACAGTATTCTCACTTTGGAGTATGTGGGAATAAAAATTAATGGAAAATGGCTATAGAAAGGATATTTTCAGTGAAGCTTCACTGCTGACAGCTGGAAAAGGCAAAGTATGACAAAGGAAACACGAAGGAAGAATTTGTACTTCAGCCTTTGGACTTCTCAGCCAAGTTTCTCATGTGACTTGGACTTGCTGACCACTTCTTTTTATAAATTCAGTTAAAGTTCCACAGAATAGCTGAAGCAAAAAGCATCCTTGATGTTTTAAAATCTTAAATTACAATCTATAGTTCATTTTAGTATGATGCTGAACATTGATATGCAAATGCACATTGAAATGCACATTGAAGTGTACACTGATAACCTCAGTACCCAAATGCTGGCTCATCAGGAGACCTCAAACTTGTCTTGAAAATATTTTATCCTGGAATGAAGAATAGACTTGAATAATTATTTAATCAAAGGGTTTTTTGTTAAGGCTCAAGTTTGGGTGTCTCAGACTGCCACAGGGCTTTAAGTTGGTAATATGTTCAGCCACCTAGAAGTGATTGAGTAGAAGAGCTACTGAGCCTCAGATGAGGTACAACAGCTCTCATTCTGTGCCTTAATCAGTGAGGTAAGCCCAATTATTTCAGATTGCCTTCAGTGGTATTCATCTACAGGTAAAGCTAACCTCTGTCTCAGCTGATGACTACTAATATATGGCTGAGAATAGATGATTTCCAATAGTGCTTTACTGTCTGCCAAGCTTCACGCAGGGATACTTGAGGAGGAGATGGTGAATTTTAGGACTATAGGCATATGCCTTGCCATTATAGTGCTGCAGCTCTCCAGCTCTTGCAAAACAAGAGACACATTGAGTTAGTCAGCAGTTTTTCATTTATCCTCTCATCTGCAGCCATGGTTTTCCTCAGGCCTGTCTGTGGATGTGTGCCAACATGGAAGGTAGGCATCCTTTTGTGTGCATGGCATAGACATGGCACTCAGCTTACATAGTGCCTCTGTTCCTGGCACGCCTGTGCCTGGCTCAATAGCCAGCAGATTTTAGTTCAAGCAGAAGTGGCAATTCCATTAGTGAAACCCAGTGCTTGATCACTGGTATGGTCAACCGGGACCATGAGTACTGGTAGGCAGTATCATCTCATTTGAAAGAGTGCACTACCTCCACCCATGTTAGATAAATAAGCACAGTATTTTGCTTGGTAGCCATCAAGAAAGGCCAATACCTGAGCCATGTTCTCTGCTGTGAGGCTGCTCTGTAAATAGTGGGAGGTGACTGCTTTCTATCTTGAAAAAAAAGTGGTCAGACCATGGCCTGGATGACAGTGCATGTGAACATACATTCCTGCATTCAGGAAGGGATTTCGGCCACAGTGTGCTTCTTCCCTGGAGAGGTGTAGTGTCCAGAAACGAGGAAAAATTTCAGGCCCATCCCTCTTGGCAGTGTTTCACGCTGGCTGGCTGTAGCTCCTTCTGTTTGTGTTTGTTATATATTCTGGCTCTGTCTTTCGAGTCCACAGCTGGTGCCTGACTTTTGGGCTTCATAATATTTAGCATCCAAACATATGAACCTCTTCTGGGGTCTGGCCAATCATTCCTAACCTGCTAAATGGAGTTTGGTTGTTGACTTGCTTAGCTGTGATTGCAAATTCTGGTTAAAATGGCTTGATTTTTAATCATCTAAAGAGTTTTACAAACTTAGTCTTGCTCCTGACAGTCTGAAACCTGTCTTTGGTGCACTGCACAATTCCCTGTCTGTATGTGTCAGTGTGAAAGCTTCCCCTTAACCCTCCTGGTATGTAAAGTAAATTTGCATAATTTAGACATTGTACACAATTTAGATCTAAGGTAATCTAGAAAAATGTATTAAAATCCACCAATTATTTGGTGTAACATAAACACGTGTAGACATCCTTGCCAATACGAATTTTATTGTATTTTCAAAGACTGTCTCTGTGGTTAGTAGATAGATTGAGCAAAAGGGAACCTGAGATAAAATAAATTTATCTGAAATTCAGGGAACCAGACCTCACCTTGAACTTGTCCAAGTAAGTGAGTGTGTAACTAAGGAGCCAAAAAAAGTACAAACTAGTGCCTGAAAGATGTCAGCTATGTCTACATGAGACCGTGACATTGTTTTTTTTTTTAGTTCATACATAGTTGAATCCAGGAAACAACAGTGGTGGGATCAGTCGTTCAAAAGAAAAAACACTTCTGTTGTCTGTGAAGGAGTTAGTTTAGTTACAGCCTTTCTGTGATCATCTGCTTTCCAAAATTTCCCTCAAATGGAGTTTACTATATGGGTTAAGCCATTCTGATTCAGTCACTATATCTCAGAGTAGCATATAGCTCTGAAAAACTAGGACTGCTATACTTCCGTAACAATACTCAAAAGGTGGCATAAATACTTTAAAATTTTTTTTGGATGAAAATATGCAGTGAAAACTTGTGGAAAGTTTTGATTAAAACAGTTTTGTTTGTCTGCTCATCTTATTTGTCTTAGTCTATGTATATTATTCCTCTAAGTTAGAAACATATAACATTGTGAAATACATTTTGGATGTTTTTTGTGAACCTCCAATTCCATCTGAATATATAACATTAGTATTTTTTATTCACTGAACCCTCCATAAGTAAATTGCTTTTAATGCCGGAGGCTAGATAGAGTGGTGTTCACAGGTGTAGTTTATGCTGCAGAGTAAGTTCACATTCAGAATGACTTAGAGCTCTGGTCTCCTACGGAAGTACTGAAAATAATCTGCTTGAACAAAGGCCTTCACTTGTTTGCTAACAGTGCCTGGGGTAAATTTTGTTCCTCTATCGTTTTAACCCCATCCCATGTTTAAAAACATCCTCAAAGTTACAGAACTGATAACTTCTAGAAAATTAACAATACATTTGTGTTATTTAGGTGATGGTCATATGATCTCTGTGGAGAAGAATCAACCCTCATTGTGCCCTTTGCTTTTCATTAAGCTTTTCTTCTCACTTTGTTTCTCAGCATTTCTTAGAACTATTCCTGCACTTTCCACATAAGACAGTATGTACTACCTTTGTTTGTTGCCTGGTTCTTATTTCCCCAATTCTGCATCCAGATTTTCTTGGTAGCCTTGCTGTCTAATTGTCAACTCCTGTTTTTGCATCTTCCTCTTCTGCCTTGTAAATAGCACATGATGCTATCTATGTGTCATTTCATTTATTCTAAAGTTTACAAAGTTTGGCTAATAATATTTTGTTCAAGTTGACCCATCCTTACTGCCATCCAAAACTTTTTGTATTTCACCCATAGTTAATATTGTTTGTTTTAGTTTACAGAAAGGAATACAGAGGATCATTGTGCAAACTCCCATTACATGTTCCTAACCTACACCAGAAAATGGAGGTTCAGATTTGTGATGCTTTGCCTATGAAGGAAAAGCAGTGATCTGAGCTGTTGATAGTCTGAACAGATCTTTTATGAATTACCTTCGGGGTACTGAGCTTTAACAGACTAAGATGATTTCTGTTTAATCTGAAATGTTTTCATTTTAGACAACCGAGGAAGCTTTGACCTTCACTTTGTGGCTCTGACCACATCAGTTTGTCTTTGCTTTACTCAGACTAGTAGGAAAGTTAGGGCAAAGCCATTTTGTGAGTTCAAACTAGATGAATTTTGTAGGGTACTTGTAAGATCAACATTAGGGTATGACTCTTATTTCTCAGACTTTGCTCATTCCTCTAGACTTCCTGTTTCCAAAAGTTTTTTCCTAAAAAGCTTTCTCTTGCTAGTTTTCAGAGTTTGATATTTTTACAAGTCAAATTAGACTTTGTGCTTCCCTTTTTCACAACTGGTGTAAAAGACTGTTGAAAAACATTTGCAATGTCATTAAATGCTTATGATTTGGCAAATCTGAGAACATTCAAATATAACTGCCTCTCCCCAGCTGTATCATTCCAAGCAGTCTGGAAGATAAGAACACACTGTTGTTATTAGAAGACAAATGGCTTGCAAAATGGATTCAGGATTTTCCTTATAAATGCAAATTGCTAGGTTACTGCTTTATGAGAGAAATTTGAATTTTTGACTGTGTAAAATAATAGAGAAACATGGAAAAAATTCATCTACATAAATCCAACTATAAAAATTTGTGGAATTAAACACAATTTGCTTCTTCTTGGGAAAATGATTACTGCATATACTGTAGCTCATGCTAAGGAAGTGATGTTATAGGCTATAAACTATATCAAAGATTTCTCTGCAGTGTGTGGTACTAATTACTCAGAAGACACCTTTGTTTTCCATAAGTTAGCCTAGAGGTAAATAGAAAAATCATGGTAAACTTTTTTTCTTTTAATAATAGGTACAGAATTCCTCACAAAAATTTTTTTGCTGGCAAGAAGCCTCAGTTTCCTTAACCCCCTTCCCATACTT
>JAWWMP010000093.1:57112910-57126937 GCA_035047865.1 Dendrocincla tyrannina | reverse complement strand
TACAGTGTTTTCCTTTTCTTCAGGTATCTTTAAATCCACTCACCACTTACTCATTTGCCCATTATCTTAGAAGTTATATTATTTTGTCTAGAAGCTAAAGAACAATACAAATAAGAAAAAAGACAGTATCTAATAAGGCTGAAATAAATAATGTTTGATTTCTGCTTTAGATTAATTTTGAGAAATGTCTACCTTAAAATTCTGTGTCTGGATGACTGTTTAATGTTAGCATTGCAAGTGGAGTGAAAAATTAACATCTTTCCAGCTCATTAGGCACATAACATAATGTCACTACTTTAAGTCTAATAGGCACACTGATGTTTTCCTGGTTTGAGAGGGGATTATTTGCCATTAACTGATGATGTCAGTTGCATCCCTTGGAAAAGGGATCAGGAAAGACATTTCTGTTCTTTGAAGAGGCGTACTGAAAAGTGCACCAAACAGCACCTAGAGCAAGTGTGTTCTACTTGAAACAGGAGATTTTTCCATACAGAAGAAGTGGCCTGAACCTGGCCTTGAGCTAATAGAAACATGAGTCACTTCATTAGTGCAACTGAATCTGATTGGGAAAACATGATCAAAATGGTGTTGTCTTCATTGGTTGGGGCATATTCATTTCTTACTCAAATAATGTACACACACATATCTAGTCCCATTTGGTATCCAGGAGTCAGTTTGGAAAGGATTAAAAAGAAATCTCCTCTCATTATGCATAACCAGAGCTTGACCTCACCGATATCCCGAGTCAGTAGTGATCTGTGTTTCTAGAGAATTTCAAGCTCTGTGACTGTCCCACAGTATTTTAATTGCAGATGCTACAGAGGTCTGGATGATCACAACATGGTTTTGATTGTGATTTTGATGAGTACATTGAATCAAAATACTATTGGGATAACCCCTTGAAAGAAGCCAGAACATCACTCAGATTCGTTTCTTTAGCATAACTATCAGGGTTTCAGTGGTATGCAGAACTGAGTATCCATAGAGTTAGTAACTCAGAAGATACAGTCTTTAAACCATGTCCTTTGGGTCAGAAATCTCCGCAAAAAGTATAACATTTCTGTGTACATTTCAAATGGAATCCCAGCTGACATTTAAAGGTCTCAAACCCTATTTGCTATTGTCAGACTACTGAATTTAAAATCCAAAGTTCATGTGCCTGAATCTTTGCCTTTGAGAGGATGTTTTCATCAAAAGAAGAAGTGAAATTTAAGCAGTTATGTCTGCAAAGTAAAAGTCTGAAAACATTACCTAACACTTGTTAAAAAGGGATCAACTTCCATGTTAAAATAAGGTAAAGTTCATGATTTTTTATGTCTGGCATGGAATTTTGGGATACGTGCAACAGCTCATACTCTTCAAAAGACTTACTTTCTCCAACAGAGTAGATTACTTTCCTGGAAATTGCAATGTTCTTTGGCTAGTAATTGCAGTGCAGATTTTAATAAAGTTATCGGCAGAACAAGCTAAATATTTTTAGTTTTAGGAAAAAAGCCTTGGACCTTTATAAGGTGAACATTTATTATGATAACTTGTACAATCACTTTGTTTTTCTTTTCTGCAATATGGTGTATTGTAATAGTCCTATTCACTCAGGACTCATGAGCATTTTGACTCTAAAACCCTCATAATTTTTTTCACTGCATATTAGTAATACTGAATGAGTTTGAAAAACGTTGGGATAATTCTTAGAGTACAAAGAAATTTTCCTTTAGTTGAACCAATGTTTGTCATTTAATTCTCTAATGCCCCATTCTTGCCGGGGAAAGAAGAGTTGTTGTGGTTTTATTAATGTATGTTTTTTTTTTTCATTCTGTTGCACTTTACAGAATTCTGCAGTATTGCTGGAGTTAAAATGAAATTTCTGGTCTGAATCATAGCACTGTTTTTCCAGTCATGTATATAACTGAAATCTCCTTTGAAAGGAAGTGTTACTATTTTAGTGTATTCTGGCATCTTTTTGTTTTATTCAATATAAGAGGGGAAGGAGGAGGTTTTCTCTTTTGTATGAACAAACCTTCTATCTTCTCAGTCAAAGAAAACAGCATTCTGACTGCAGTGCATTTTCTTTCATATGATGCCAATAGGAACAATGCAGAATATGCATGTTTAGTTACAAGTTTCTTAACAATGTTTCTTACTATTTTTATTTACCATGGGTCTTCAAGAGCTTACACATTGAGGTCCAGCTTTGGAGTGAGTGGGACTACTCCCATTCAGGAAAAGAAAAAAATAAGACCAGATTGAACAGATTGTATGAGTGTAAGCAAAAGAAACCACCATTATTTCTAATGTTCACCATGAGATATGTTTAACACTACCATGACATTTGATGAAGGTGTGATAACTGCACTGTAAGAAGCATGGGTGTAGGTGTGGCTGTTTGTATGGAAGCAATTTATAAGATGGTCAGAGGAGAGACAAAATGCCCAATGTATTTTTAGCCTGTGCTTTCTAAGCAGTTGGTGAAATAAAGGCTATCTTGCTTTGGAGTAAGAAACAATACAGATGTGACTATTTTAGCATACTGCTGTCATCATAATAATTCTAAAATCAGCACTTGTCTTTCCATGCAACTTAAATATCACCCTGAGTCCTGAATGAGCAGATCATAAATATTTTAAAAGAATATTTGTTCCAAAGGCTTTATAACTCTATGATCTTTTTTAAGCAGTTACTGAACTAAAAAGAAAATGTGACAGTTAAGTGTGCCAAGAACACTTTGGTTTGCTGACAATTTGTGTCTTTTCAGAAGCATGATGTACAATTAAAGCAAGATGGAATATAGGACTGAATCACTTGGCAGCATTTCCCATAGAATCAAGTTTAACACAGTCTCCTCTATTGTGGCTACTCTTTCAAATCCCTCTACTTCTGATGCAAGTAACCTTAGTTACTCCACTGATTCCAGCTTTATTCGTGTTCCACCAATGTCTGGCTTGTGTTCACAGTTTAGAAAAGTCTGACTTAAAATGACTTTTGAGAAGTATGACATTAGTGTAGAAATGCACAACACATGAAGCTGAAATTTTTACTCTAATAGAATTTATGTTGTCTCAGCAATCAGCCATAGTAACAGGCACACAGTGCTTTTTACCTTCTTACAAGGAAGGATTACATCCCTATTTCCTACGTCCAGGTTTGCAAATGATATTTATGTATATTATTTCTGATTAGGGCAGTGACTTCTCCTTGATTTGGATCTGGTGTTTCAGATGATGCATTGTATGTTTTGCCTCCAAAGTTTGGGAAAACTTACAATGTTGGTTACAAAATAAAATGTCTTTTAATCAGTAACTTCTGCTTAAAAGTTGAGCATTCAGAAAAGTGTGTTTAGATCTTTCTAATAAGGATTATATTAAAAAAATACTAATATTTTCATATTTTCTAAATGTCTAGAAACAAGAAAAGAAAATTTCTTTTTTTGTTTTTCAGAAGTATTATGCAAAAAAATTCACAATTTTTTTTGTAGGACAAACCTGTAATAAAGACTAGCACCTTTTGATTTGTGTTATGCAGGTCTGCAAAATAACATGACAAACAATAATATTCAAGAATTTCCACATAATACACACTCAGTAATTAATATTATTATTTTAAATGCAATGTAATTTATGTATGGCTTCAGTGACATTAGGAATTTTAATGTGTGGAAAGAACCAAGGGAAATTGACAGGAAAAGTATCTTTTTATGTAAATGTCTGTGTGATTGGATAGCTTAAGACATACCTTAGAAGGGAGATCCAGATGATTGTCATCCAAAGGCAATTCATACCATAGCCTAGTATGTGAAAGTGAGCCTTGGAATGCCTGGACTTCATTTTCTTCTAGCATTTCATGTAACTGGATATTGGCTGCTGAAGAGTTCATTAAACAGGTAAATGGCTATTTTTCAAGTAATTCCGGAAATGACTTTTCTGAAAAATCATTCTGGAATGAAGACAGAAACTAAATTTTAGTAAACAGTGAAGGATGGGATCCAGCCATAAAAAGAACCATGATATGCCTAAACCATGTGATATTACTTGGGTGCATGGAGTATGGCTGTTGCCAGGATGTATATCCATGTTGCAGACTTGGAAATGAAAACTTTAGCTAAATTTAACAATTGTTAAAGTATCTTACAGAACAATTGAAGTTTTACAGGTGCTGTCAAGAACATTCCTAACCAAGTACATTCCTAATCACATTTACTTGTTCGGCAGCATCCTCTGTCCTTGGATTTGGATTACCTTTTTTCACCTGTGTTGAATTCACACCTTTAATCAGTGTATTTGCCATTTGCTACCACTCCTACCAATACTGTATTTGTTATATTAAAGGAGTCAGGATGGTCCCATCAGCCATGTTCTGAGTTCTGAAAGTGTCTAAACCAAGCCTCTGAAACTTTAGGTTGTGCTTGAATTTCCCTCTGACCTTCTGACTACCTGCTCTATATTTTATATCTCTCTGTTAGCTGTTCATCATGGGCTCCAGCTTCTCCTTTATCTCTGCTCTCCATTTTTCTGTAACTTGCCTGACACTTCCTGAATCCCACAAAACATTTCCTTTTAAAATGATACTTTCTTGTTCATCTCTTTAGTCTTTAAAATGTTAGTAGTGTTTTCTATTTTTCTATAGAAAAGCAAGGGAAAATTTGTCATGGTAAACGGGAAACCTCCAGTTTTCCTTGCTTTTCTTAATCCAGAGGCTTCATTTTTTTGGTTGAGCATGTTTAAGTATTTTAAGTGTATTAAGTATATTTTAAGTAATATATAAATTATAATTAATATATAATATTAATTAATATATTTTAAGTATATTAAGTTATTTTAATGTGTGCTATTCCTAAAACACTTTTCAGGGTTTTTCAAATCAGGTAGTTACACACATGGCAGAAGAAGAAAATGTTTCTTCGTGGATGTGTAGCAATTAATTGGTCTGTAAAAAATAGGCATTGTTTTTGTCAACAATAAATTAAACTTAACAAACATTTCTTAGCCGTCCTACCAAGGTCAAGACTGGCAATAACATGCAGTTGTGAGAGTCATAGTCTTAAAAGAGTGATAGAAATCTGATCTGATTTTTTTTTCTTCTGTGCTTATTGAGAGACCAACAGAAGAAAATGGCAAAAGCAGGATTTTAAAGGATTCTCTCTCTATTGAAAGGCAATGAGCCAAAGATAGTAACTTTCCTATTGTTGCTTAATAAGGCATGGCAAATTGTAATAATAATAATGAAGAATTATTGGGAAATGATGAAGAAATAATAGCAAAAGCCAGAATTAAGGTTTCCCATAAACTTCTATTTTTATTTTGGTGTAGATAAAGATTTATTTAATATATGATGAAATTAAAATTTTTAAAAATCTTGTTGAGTATTAATCAAGCACACAATAAATTGATTAACAGTTGACAAAATTACCATCTCCAGGAATAGATATCACTGTGAATACCTCACCTAATCAAATTATTTCTGAAAGAACTCTGTCCAGTATGACGTGAATTTGGTCAGGTTCAACACTTCACCAAAAATTTGAAATAACCATAAAATCATCATTCTAAAGGTTTCCAGATATTTTATAACTTTAGCCAAATAGTATATACGAATAAATTCTTAATAATGATGACCTATCAAGAGTGCCTTTTCTCATACAGCCAAATACTATATTAGATGTCTGAAATCAAGGATGACATATGATGTTTTTCTGAATTTTACCCAGGTTGTGCATCTCCCATCCGCTCTCTGCCTGTCTCCATGTAAAACCCCAAGAATTCTGTAATTTGCTGATAATATAGCACCTTTCCATATTTCTTAGGCATTTGAATCAGCTTCTTCATACATTTTTCAAAAAAAGAGGACTTAGTGTGCACAGAAAAAAAACTTGCTATTTTTCCTTTGCCCAAAGAAGCCATGAAAAGCCTGGTAAGACAGGACAAAAAGGCACAGGTAAGAAACCTTAGAATAACCACTGATTGTATGTGAATTGAGATTCCTTAGAGGCTTGTTATTTTCACAAATATCCATGTGTTTTCACAGAAATAAACAAATCTGTATTCAATAATCTGACAATATTGAAATTGATACAATTTCGACAATTTCCTTAGCAGACTCTCTGAAGTTCCAAGGCTCTTTCACAGAAGAGCCACTCACCTTCTTAGGAAGGACAAAACATATCTTTTCTTACTCATTCAATATTTCTCATTCAATTTATTCAATATGGGTGAAATTTTGCCAAAATATTTATCATAGATATGGGAAATTTCAACACCCAAGGGATGAAGCTTTACCCAAGTGTGTAAGTAGCTAAAACCAATATTTTATTAGAAAGGGAAATCTCAGGCAGTCATCATCCAATAAGAGACTAACAAAAACATCTTCCTGAAGCTCTCTTTGAACCAGTAACAGATGAGGATGTTAAATGGATTAAACCACCAGGAAGTACTTGTAACCAGTGCATAGAAAGTCCTCTTTCCTTTCTTCATCTGAGTTAAAGAATATTTCAAATTGCTGTACTCTGTCCCATGTTCTGTGTTTGAACCTTTTCCTTCTCTCATCCTAGATAGTCTTGGACATGCGTGTGAAACAATCAGTACTCAGACATCTTCAGAACACTATGGTACTCCCAGTTTGGCATTACCATGAGCACGTCAGACATAACATTACTCTACCTTCCAGTTCCCTACTGAATTCTGAATCAGGTTTAAGATCTGGGTGTTCACATTCAGGCTTCCTAAGCCTGAAACAAATAAATTTAGAAGGAAAACCATATTCATCTGCAGTTCTGTAGCACAAAGAAAGAGGAAAAATCTTACCTGGCAGTCTGAGGAATTCCTACTATTCCTGAGTATCACTATACTCATTATGCCTCCCACTCTGACTCCATGAAGCATTACTCTGTGTTTTCTTCTGTAAACACATAGCAACATGCAATCTAAACAAACAAATAAACAAATAGAAACCACTTTGCCAATACCAGACCCTCCCCTATTCTTCCCTGGAGAGAGAGAAGGAAACAAACAATACGTGATAGATGTTAGTCATTCTGCTTAATGCATGAGTAAAGACAGTCAGATGCCATGACAAAAAAGACATAAAATCACAGAATAATCAAGCTTGCAGGAGATCTCAGGGGATCTTTAGTCCAGTGTCCAGGTCAAGGTAGGGTCAGCTGTGAGATCACAACAGGTCAGTCAAGGCTTTGTGCAGTTCAGCCTTGTATACGGTCATACCTAGATGGGTCTGACAATAGCATAGAGATAGCGTGGATTGAATGTAGATCTCCTTAAATCCTAAATTTTATTATGTTCAAAGAAGCCTGAGATCCCCACAAGGAATAAAAAGAAGGTGGAGAAAGTGAGAAATAATATAGTAAGTTTATCATTAAAAAAACTTAAAAGAGAAAAAATAACACTTCAGAGAAAAGAAAGCATGGTAATTTCAATGTCAGAAAACATAAATCCTAGGTTGTGAATGACAATGGGTCAAATAGGTTAAAGGCAAATGTCAGAAACTGCTGTAAGGTTTGTTTATCTAATACTTCAAACAAACCCTGTGTTGGATTTCTAAAATGCTTTATTAGTTCTCTGATTCATCTGTGGAAATGCCTTGCAGAGTCTGGTAAAATTGCAACCTCAAAGTGTTAAGTTCAGCCTTAATGTATGGGGAGCTGAGTTGCAAGTTCTCATTTACAAATTTCAGGGACGTATTTTGAGGCAAGCCAAAATTAGTGATTGAATTTGCTCTAAGAGACTCCAGCATAAATTAAGATGGCTCAACTACTGCCTTTGTGAAAGGCAGGAAGACAATGAGCTGCTTCATGCTCTACTCACCCCAAACCTTGGTCAGAAACCCCAGACTCAGGAGTGCCTCTAACACCTGCTCTTAGGCTGCTCAGAGCCACACAGTGACTACCAGTGATGGCATGACAGGGTGGCCTGGGTAAGGGCAATGCTCTAATGCTCTTTGGTCTTTGGGAGCACTGAAGTAGGTCAGAACAAAATTGCAAAAACTGGAGTACTCAAAGTCTGCAGCCAGCTGAGACCAAATAAATCTGATTTGCTTCTAGTATCATCTAAGATAGTGACGAAACTTGTGGAAAACAGAATGTGTTCTGTGCTTAAAATTTGTGGGAATGTAGTAGATGGCAAGTAATACAGAGAGCTATGCCTATCTTGGGAATTGGGAATTTAAGTAGCCCATTTGCCATGTAAACCACATGTCTGCTAGAAACAGCGTGGGAGAAATACCATACTCTGTCTTCAACCGAAATCAAGACAGTAAACCAATTTCAGTGATGACGTGCTGTTATTTATTGAATACTTTTTTGATTGGTTGTTTTGTTTTCTTAATTATTTTAATTTGAAACACTCTGTTTTCAGAGGTTTTATTGGTCACCTAATCACTTGCTGCTGTAGCCACCAAAAAATCTGGTCATACTGTGGAGAGAGATTTGTCTGCATTACTTAAGGCTGGTTGACTTAATGCCCTGCTGATTATTCAAAATCACAGAACAGTTTGGGTTGGAAGGGATGTTGTAATGGTCATCTAGTCTGACCATCCTGCAATTAGCGGGGACATCTTCAAGTAGACCAGGTTGCTCAGAGACCTGTCCAACCTGATCTTGGGTGTTTTCAAGGATGGGACATTCACAACTTGTCTGGGCAACCTGTTACAGTTCCTTACCACTTTCACAGTGAAGAATTTCTTCCTTTATCTAAACTAAAACTGTTCTCTTTCAGTTTGTAGCCATTCCCCCTTGTTCTATTAACTACATGGCCTTATAAAATGTCCCTCCAGCTTCCCTGTAGCCCCTTTTAGGTTATAAGTCTCCCTGGAGCCTTCTCTTCTCCATGCTGAACAATCCCAACTTTGAACCTGTCCTCATAGGAGACAGAAAGGAAGTGTGATTGGCCTCCTCTGAAGAAGAAAAGGGCAGAAAATGCCCTTTAGCATCACTTCCCTGTCAGAGTGGGAACAGAAATGCCTAGTGGAGTAGAAAATTCTTTTTCTCTTGTATTTCTGTAACTGTTGCATGCCAAAGCTTTCTTGGATGAAGGAAAGCCTGAGAGATAAAAGCTGAAACTCTGAGGCAGTAGCCATTTCAGCTTGAAAGACCACTGGTAGGACCACATTGGTAGGTGGTAGAGCTAGGCTGCTGTGCTTAACTCAGCTTGGGATGGAAGATGGTGCCTCACAGACCAGAAAAGGGTTTTTTTGTATTTATTTTGGACAAGGGGGCATGGTAGAGCGAAACCAGAAAGACTGTCTGGCATGTTACTCTCAGGCACATGGTGCAACTCTTGCAGGTGGTCCTGCGAAGGGCTAAGAGCTGGATTTGATGATCCTTGTGGGTACCTTCGAACTCAGCATGTTATGTGATTCTGGGATGTAACATGATTTGTCTCAGCAGGAACCTTCTTGGAAAGAGAAAAACAGCAGGTGTGCCAAGTCAGGATGTGAGGCTGAGGCTGCAGTTAGGACTCTGGGGCTCTGCTGCTGCAGGACGGCTCCTCCAAGGACGAAGGTGAGCTGTGGCCAGCACTGTCTCTTGCCATTGCTGAATAGACAACATAGGAAAGGTTTTAACATGGAGTGTGACTGTAACTTTATGCCTTGGGTTTGTGGTGACTGTATGCCAGTCTGTCTGTGACATAGTTTTAGAGAAGGCAGGGGCTGGGAAGCCCTCAAGGACTGTTTTCATTATAAGAAGGCAGGGGGTGTTAGAAATCTCTTCCATGCCATGAAGTGAGGCTGCAAAAAGAGGACTCTGTCTCCTGGGAGGGTGACAGTGCTGCAGGGCCAGTGACTCCTCCTGAGAAATGTCATCTGCTCTTCAGATTTGAAACAGAGTGACTGCTGGTTAATGATTTCTAGCCTGTACAAACAGCATGGATGGTTAAATTTTGAAAAGGTGGGAAACTTGATAATATACGAAAAGGAGGATGAGATTTTTCTTTCTTGTATATCGCATGGGTTTTTTTGTATTTACATATTTTTCCCACTTGGGAACTCTGTGGTTTGTAAATGCAGATTAATTTGCTCTCCTATTTTGACAACTCCAAGTTTTGTATAGTCTCAATGTCTATGGTTTCAAAATTGACTTATTGTCTTAGTGCCCTGACCTCTTGTATCCAAAAGTACACTACATTCCAGCTTTTTAAGAGGCACCAAACTTTTAATTCCAGCAACTACTCCCTTCTCTTAAGAAAATTAAGAAATTGAATTAGCTCCTGAAGCTCAGCCTATTCTGGGGTAATGGAGAGTGCAGGCTGACCTCCAGATCTTGCAAATGCATTTTATAGCTTCAATATTTCAGGCTTGCTCCTGCTGTACTTAGTGTGAAGTGATATCTGGTGATATCCCAGGAAGTGATAATCCTGGGTCAGCACTTCTGGTTTTCACTGAGCACGGTTGTCAAGGGGAACTCCAAAACCTGTTTAGTGTTACTAAAATCCAAGTCCTAAAAGACTGTTCCAATTATATTTTATAACTACCAAGTATGAGCACACTATGCATAGCTGTCTGTTTCCTTGTTGGTTAGGGTATGCGTTGCCAAAACTGAGATGTTTAGTTAAGCCCTAATGTTCCAATAATTGTTCTTTACTTCTTGATGCTGAATCCTGTGGTTAGGAGTTGCAAAATCATAATAGACAGTAATTTGTTTCTCTTAATTCCCTGGGAATGGATTTCCGTGCTAGATGGGGGAAATACTTACTGAACAGCTATCTCTGTGAAGGAAAGAGGAGAATGAATGGTGCCTGAAATAGTTAACTCATTGCTTATAATGATATATTTTGGCCCAAATCTATGTCTATGGAAATCAGCTTTATTGGTACACCTCTGAAACTGGGGAGAGGGTTCAAAGCTTCCCATTCTATGCAGTGTGTCTGTAAGCGAGCAGAGCCCTCTACCACTGGGAGACTGGGAGAGTGAAAACTTGTATACCCTGGCTCTCATCTCACTGATGGAGCTGCGAAGACTCAGCTAGAACAGTGTCTGGCTCTTAGTCTACACATCAGAGAAATGGAGGACAAAAAACAGAGGTGTTGGCAGAGGGGCAGAACTGGAGTTGGACAGAGGTCTACAATACATTCCTGTGAAGAGTTTGAGGGAACTGGGTCTGTTTAATGAGGTGAAGGAGGATACTAAGGGTTGATTTAATAGCTCCCCTGTCATTTAAAGATGACAAAACTAAACATGGTAGTGACAGATGACACAATAAGGGGCAGGGTCAGCGAATTACATCTTGCCTTGCTCTGATTTGATATTGAGGAAAACTTTTTCAGTAGGAAGGCAGTGCAATCCTGGAACATGTCACTAATCCAAATTTCTGGATGTCCATAGGTGGAGGGTTTGGATTATGATTGACCTGTTGCTTGTAAAAGTTCTGTCTTTAGCAGGAGAATCCTCTCTATGTTTTCCACCTCTCTGTGAAGGGATGTGTGCCAGGAATTTACACAGATACACAGGTTCCGGCTGGGAACCTCTGGTTTTTCATGCAGTGGTAGATAGATAGGAAAGGGAATAACTCCATCTGGTGCATCCATAGTAGTACCTTCCTATTCAGCTCTGTATGCATTCTACCTAATCTTCATGGTTTAGTCTATGTTTCTTTCCTTACTATGACTTTGATAAAGAGCACCAAAGTGAAGCATTACATCAGAGAGTCAAGTGGTGTTGTAAGTACTGAGTTTGGTGCGATAAGACCAATGTTGGCCAGAAGAGAACTGGACAGTACCCTGGTAGAACAAATCTTGAGAGAAACCCTTTCTGAAGTAGACTGCTTACAGATATTGTCAGAATCAGCAAGTTCTTTTTCTCTCCTTCTGAGAAAGGAAGGAAATTCTGATTTTCTCATCTCTCAACAAACTTGCTCTTGTCACCTGTTTCAGCTTATATTCTTTAACATTTCCAGCTGAATTCATTGCCAGAACATAAAAGGTAGTCCTTCTGGAGTACTGAAGCATTCCAGCAGCAGAAAATGTCCTCAGAAGCCTACAGTGTCAATATAGTGGCCTTTTTACATCACAATTTTTTTTCCTGCTCTCATTTGCAGAAAGAGAAGAAAGCACAAAACACGGAGACCCTTTTTAACCATGATCTTGTGAGACTGAGGATCTACAAGTTGGGAGGTTTGCCTTTTACCCTGTTGTTACCTTCACTGTGAACTTCCAAAAGACATAGATTCCTCACTGAACATCTGGCATGACCTACTTCAGCAGACAAGTGAGGAGATTGGGAAGTTGGATATCTAAGTAATGATGCTCTGCAGAAAGCCTTGTCTGGTTCCAGCCAGCACTGCATTTGGCTGAAGCTGTTGCTGCAGCCACTCTGTATAACATCCAACCTCCAAGTTTTGCAGAAGAGGAAGTGGCACCACATAGTGTTTTCTCAACACTGTTGATGGGAGGGGGTTAAAAAAAAAAAAAAAAAAAAGGAAGAGAGGTAGGATAGGTCATTTTCCTGATAACAGAATTGAGATGCAGAGTTTTTCCTGCATTCACATTAACCTGCTTTCCAGAAAGCAAAGAAATGTAGACAGGTAAAGTAAGTGTGCATTTTGACCATGTTCACATGCAGTAGTATTTGGTTCATTTGTACAGAATGCCTGAGAAATTGACTCAAAGGCAACAAAGTTGTACTCGAAGAAAAAAACAGCTGGATCCACTGGATATGATTCAGTGTGAATCAGTGAATCAGCAGGCCTGAGAACTTGGAATAATTTCTAGTATGATACAGCAGACCTTAAGTCACTTCCCTTGAAGTTCCCGTGGTATGCTGTCCAGAAATATGAAATAGTCTAGAAAAAAAGCTTTAGAATGGGGCATAAGGAGTAGTCTTGCCAACCAAAGTTTAACCCACATTGTTTACCAGCATTGTTAGAAAATGACAGGGAAAATCCTGGCTGCTTCCAGCAGCCTGAGCTGGAAAGAAAGTACTTCAGGTGAGCTACAGGGGCTTATCCCAAATAAACATAATAAATTTCCATTTGGAAAAAATGTAGTATTGGCATACCACCTGAAGTCACACTCAACAGAATAACTGCTTTCAAAAGCTTTTCAAATGTAAAACTGCCTTCTAAATTCCGTTCTTTAACATGGTCCTTTGGATGACAGGTTAATAAAGAAAACTTTAATGATCTTAATCATAACAAAATATTGTATTTGGACTCTATTATTTTTGGACCCTTTGACATTTTCATCAACTTTGAAATACTAGCATGCTACTAAGGAGAATACGATTACTGGAAAATAAATATTCAAGCACTTTCAGCTTCTGAAATTTATTTTGTGAAAAAAAATAATAATTCTAAAGGCAGCTATTACTCTCTGCTTGGTGTACAGCTGAAACCTGGGTGGTTACTTAATGGTCAGCTATGTCAAGGGTGCAGATCTGCAGATCTGAGTCAGTAGAACGTGTTTGGAAGAGTTCCTGAAAGATCTTGCTACATTGCATGCCTTCAAAGGGCAGTTGGATATGATGCAATGTCTTCAACAGATCACACAGCAGCAAGGTGATTAAATCAGCATGGCAAGTTTCACAGCAGTCTGAGCTGATAGCAGTGCATCTTGAAACGCTTTATTATTACTTTTAATTCATTTGCTGAATCCAGTGAGGATAAACTACTTAAGTCATACCACTAACATATTACAGATGGGAGTTCCCAGGAATTGTCTCTCTCAGGTTCATTTTGTTTGTAGTTAATGGCTAAATTACAAACAAAATGTGCTGTTAACTGCCAAATAAGTAATGGACTCTTCTGTTTTGAAGGCTCATCCCGAAGATAACATCATCTCATTAAAGTGGGATTTTAATCAGAGGAATTACAGAAAAGGTTTTTTTGCTACAAGTTTGCCGTAACAAATTCTCTAGTTTCTGTTGGTGCACAAAATAATGTAAAATATATCTATCCAATACTTTTGCTAAGTGCAAACTGAAAAAAACCCTGCATTTTTTATTTTACTGGTGGTGTTGTGGGGTTTTGTGTTTTTTTCGGGGGGGGGGTTGTATATTTTTTGTGGGGGTTTGTGTGTTTGGTTGGCTTT
>JAWWMP010000093.1:57003872-57019764 GCA_035047865.1 Dendrocincla tyrannina | reverse complement strand
CACTAGACAAAGAAAAAAAAAAGACATAAAGAAAAGAAAAGACTGTCTTGAAGAGAACACTAAGCAAAAACCAAGCTGCAAAGTTCAGGAAGGATTAAAAGAAGGTGAAGACTACTTCAGCAAACAATACTTTGTGCAGATAGGGGAGTCATGGAGATCTGCTTTGGAAAAATATAAACGTGGGAAGGAAGGAAGGAAGGAAAGAAAATGCCAAAACATTTTCCAAAATATTGCTCAACTTCTTGTAATTTGGGGACTTATCTTGCAAAACATCAGGTCAGTTGAACAACTCTTTTTTCTTTCCTCCAAGAACTGAATAAAGAAACCACAGTAAAAAGCAATGAATAGAACTTAACTCTGGAGATTGGATGCAAATCAGGATGTGGTGAGGTCTGTTTATCAGAAGTTCAGATGTTCTCCTGTTACATTAAAGATATATTTGAAGCAGCTACCATGTAAAGATTGTGCAATGACTTAAGTGAAGTGACCTTGGCGATCTCCATTCCCTTCGTCTTAGGCTTTGTCAAAAACTGCCTTTTGTCCCATTTGGCATGTAGTGAAACCAGTTTGAGATTGCATTTCTCATGTCAGTCCAGTCTCCTGTACTGTCAAACATGGGCAGGTCACTTCTGAGAAGAGCATTGCCTGGGGCACAGATTGATACTTGCACATTTTTCATGAACATATTGAAGCAGGTGTAAGGAAGTAGCAAGTGCAACTCCTGTTGTGTGAAGAAATCACAGAAAGTACCAGTGATATAACAATGATGAGGCCAGATATAAATTCACTTTCTTATTCTGAGCCTGCTTATAAAGCAAGAAAGATAGATGACTTAAAAAATGTTTTTGTAGTTTGCCATGTATCTTCTTTTTGATCAAGATAGTATTAGAATCAGGCACTAACTAAAAAGAAATGCTGTTTTCAGGGACCTACAAGTTTTTTTGAGACCAATTGGTTTCTAACTGAAGACGAAAGCTGTTATTTTAACCTAACCAGCAGCATTGTTAATAGGGCAACATTTCTGCTTTTTGCAAATGCTTCCTGCCTCTTCACTAGAAAATATCAAGAAAAATATCCCAGAATGCAAATCCAAAAAAAGGTGGATAAAATTTTTTACTTTTTAAAAACTAGAGAGAATAAAGTAAGAAACATAATTCAGTGAAAACTTTGAACTTCCTTGCTTGACTTAAAACACCACTATTTCTATAGCAAACAAAAAAGATGGTTCTGCCCTTTACTTAACACAAGAATTGATTTACCTGGGGAGTTGCGTGGCTATTGTTGAGAAATTTCTGTCTAGATAGTTGTACCACTGTGAGCTCTGTAATGTCGCAGAACTTCATCATACTAATAAATTTATCCTCAAAAATCCACTTTAGTATTTTTCGTGTTTTACACATGTCAGAGATTACATGATCTAACCCAACTCATGCATCAGTCTTAAGGGGATCAAGAAAGTTCTGAGAGCCTTGCTGTAAGTCCTAAGCACTTTGACATTAATCAGTCATTCTGCTCTTTCTTCCTGTGCAAAAGGTTTACTTGGAAGAGGTTGTAATACCACACAGCACTCTTGAAAATAATACAGTGATTTACCATGTAAGCCATAGACAGGGCACTGAAACATGAGAAACTGCAAATAGCGTCACTGTATGTGATATATAATATGTTTCCTGCACTGGAGGCTGATCTTCATGAGATCTACATCTGCCAACTAGTCTATTTAAGAGCATTCTGCAGCTTTATTACTTTATAAACTGTTTACTTTTTGGAGCTGTCAGCACTCAGTCAGAATAGTAACAAATATGACCATATGTGATATGGTTAATTAGAGTTGTTACTTGGAACACACCTGTTCGTCACTCATTTTCCTTATATTATTGGTTCATAAAGAACAGAAAGATCCTATGTGTGACTCTAAGGCCCTGTGTTTGACAAAATCCCAGAGCAAGAAGGACACTGTTTTTTCCTGAGGAATAGCTCAAATCTGTGCAACTCAGTCTGTAACAAGCTGTTCATGATTCTACATTTCTAATTAGAGAGAGACAGAGAGAGATAAATAGGTAGACACATACATACATACATGCATAGACAGAAGAAAATCTCTGTCTCTCAGAACTTCTCAGCCCTTGCCTTCTTTATGAAATTCAAATTGAAACCTGATCTGTAAAGAGCCTGAGCAACCCAGCAGGTTTCTCCCTTCTCTGGTGATCTAATAGAAAATGCAATAGGAATCATAGGTTAAGAATTGTTCTCTATATTTGAAAGACATTGTCTTGTGTTACATAACAGGGTTACAGCAAAGGCTGAGATGCTATGGCTTTTCTCACACTTTAATATTCATGTTTCCACCATATTTAACCCCTTTTTAGCTGTCAAAAGACAAGTTGATAAATCACAGTGGATTAAGACCATACTCTGTGTAGGCAATTTTCTAAGCACTGTAGAGAACAAAAGCCTTACATTCCCATGAGAAAGAAAGAGTTTTGGTTGCTGATGGACTAAAGAATAAGAATCTTGTCTGTAGAACTGACTGAATTATCTGCGGAACCAAGCGTCATACTGAGATGTAACTGTTTGGATACTATATGTGGGAGGGTTTGTAATGTGTGTGACTTCAGCCACACAATATGCATTATCAACAGAACTGAACACTAAGTATTCAATTAATTAGTTAGTTGAATGTCAAAAAACATTAATAAGAAATCCTCACTGAGTAAAGATTTGCTCCAGGTGGGACTGCAGACTGTCAGGCATTAGTTTTAGCATGATTTCAGACACATACTAACAAGGTGAAAATGTATTTGGAAATAATAGAAGATAAATCATGATCTATCAAGAGATCATCATTGATATCAGTGTGCTCATGTTGCACCTTACAGCTACTGCCTAATCTGCACATCTTCAAATTCCATAGACAGCATGGTCCAGTGCTGCAGGAAATTCATGATATTTGATCCTGTCTAAAGCCAAAGCGGAAAATAGATTATTCCCCTATTGTTAGCTTTTCCATATCTGAAGACTGTTGCTACTCAGTCCCTTGGTATTCTCATTTTTACAGTGTTGATACTTTCAAATTTTGCGCTTAGGCCATACCTCTAGATATTTTTGTGTTCTAGTCTTTTCATTTTTCTTCTTCTCAGAATTTTCTTCACTTGTTCCACAGTGGTTTGAAAAGGTGAGGAATGAGGACGAAGAAGGAAATTGCCTGGATTGTCCCAGTACAGACAAGATACTTAATGATGTAATCTGGAGTTTTACTGAGGCCAAGTAAAATAGTTGTTCCTGTTCATAGGGCCACTGTTTGCCTTCTTCACAAGAGCATGACACTGTTGATTCACATCTATTTATGTGCTTTTGTAAGGTCCAGACCCTTTCTTTCTAAACTGTTCCCTAGACTACTGCTCTCCACCTTGAACTGGTACAGTGGATTGTCCTTGACAAAGGAAGTCTTATATTTGGGCTCACTTCATTGCATCTGGTTTAGGATTGTTTATTTGGTTTTGCCTCTTTTTCCCCCTCTAGGACATACTCTTTAATTTACCAAGATAATTTTGCATTCTCAAATGCATTGACAGTCCCTTCTGACTTTATGCATGGCCAGTTAGCTCTGGGCTTATGTGATCTGGACAGGAAGAGAATAATGGATAAGGCAGAGCACAGTGTTAAATTCTTTTTTTTTTCTTTTCCCTCATCAATATGAGTAAACGAAGTACACTCAGAACTCTGACCTAAAATCAATGCCAACTGCACAGCCTAACTCCAACACACAGTACCTACATCCCAACCATGCGCATATTGCACTTAACTCATCTGGGGATCATCTAAGATGGTAATCTTTATCCCATCCAGATTTGTGCCAGAACAGCTCACTTGTTTGCATAGTAAGTCCCACTGCTTGGAAACCTTTTCTGGTTTTCTGCTTAATTTACTAGGACTGATTTTGCCGCGTTAGCAGTTAGGAAAATGTTAAGGTGTTATCCAGGCATCTGAAAACTGATGGCTGAGTTCCTGCTATGTGTGAGTTTGTCTTTCAAATATTTTTATCTGAAGATTGTCTTTGAAATGAGTCATTAAGGGAAAAAGAGTTCTGTTTTGGCCTTATAGAGGGGATGTCTACCCACCTTCTGATATAAAGCAGTAAACCATCTTTTAAGTTTAATTTGAACCAAAATCTTCCCTGAGTGATTTAAAAATAGGTAAAAACCAAATGGAAAGTTAAAAGGAAGAAGGACTGCTCCAGCTGAATGCTTCGCTGATCCAAATTACACCACACATGCAGAGTATCAACACACAGAAAGTGCTTCTGTTGTTCAGAAGAGTCTGTACCAAGAAAGGGTTGAACTCCCTTGTATATGTAGTTCCTACCAGCCTTACCATTTATTTCTAAAGTATTATGTCAGCATTTGTAAATTGAAGGGCAGCATAATGTTTCCTCTTTACCTTGTGACCAATCAGTCATCAAAGCATTAAAAGCAGTACAAGATTGGGCATGAACCTCCAACACTGTGTTTGGCACCAACAGGGCAGTTCCGTAACCTCCGATGCTGTCATTAGCTCGTTTGTTAGAGACACAGAATCACCGTGTTTATCCAGGTTCTTATACTGAAGCCTACTCTGAAACATTTCAGTTTGTGTAAATAATTGTAGGTTAAGCAAGGCAGCATTTGATAAACATATCAAATATTTGTAGGCTACACAAAACACTTTATTACCTACCCTACCTGCCACCATGGTGACAGGGCCAAACTAGATCCTGAAAATATCACATAGCAACCAGGATACCTTGAAAGTGCATTCAAGAATACAGCTTTTGGGAATCACCATGTGCTATGTGCAGACTGGGAAAGCCCCAGTTATTTCCCTCAGCCTTACCTAGATCCTTTCATGAGTATGCAATACAGTGTATATTAGAGACATTTTGACTAGGTTGAGCATGGAGCACAACCACCAGTCAACCCCATCATACACTCAGAAGTCAATATGGGGCTTCATGGCTCATGGTTGATGCTCTGCATAACTCATGGAGAACAGAATCCTGAAAAGCTCTGCATCTGAAAAAATCTCAGCAAAACCACATGCAAGCCCTCTGGGGCTGACAGGGGGCACTGACAAATTCTGCATTGTAATTGGTGTATGTTTGTGAACTCCTTACCTCCAATCTTTACAGTGTTCAGTGTTGTCCATATAGAAGATATTTTACTCCTATTCCAAACACTCCTTCTTTTCATAGACCTGGGCTCTGAGGAGCTCTGATGTTGAAGGAATATCTACCTGAAGGCAGGCTAGGCAGGCTTCCAGGCTATGGGATGCCTGACTGCAAAACGCTGTTAACCTCTCCTCTTGCAATTGATTCAACTCCAAATGTTGTTTGTTTGTTTGTTTTTCTTTAAATGAACTATGATATAGTAATTCTTTCAGATTTTGACTCAATTCAAATTTCTTTTATAAACAGAAGAGGTAGTAAGTTCAATAGGAAAAATTGTGGAACGCAGTGTTCATCAGGATGTTACAGTGTGTGTACCAGAGCAGTGGGAAAATGCAGACCTACCTCTCTACATTCAGTGTAAGATATCTAACTACAGTCTGTTGCCCAGAATGGGACTTTCACCCACTTTTTCCCCCATTATTTGACAAAGAGTTTCCTTGGTTACCTAATTTTGGGCTGTAGGTCAGGGCATCGATGCTTACATAATGGGGAAAGAGAATAAAAGAGTGTAATGAAGCATAGGGGCACATATGCAACTGGTGGGATGGGTAATAGGGTAATCAAGTCTTCAGGGTGTGTCCAAGCCTACTAGGATGTACTTTGTTACACATAGGCCGCTTTCCAAGCACCTGCCAGCTTGCTTAGAGCTTGTCTGCAATCTGGCCAGCTCTGGATGGTCAAATCATTCACTTCTAAGCATTTCCTGTTGGTTTCTCTGGGCAATGAATTGTTTTGGTTTCACTGTATGTTACTCTGAAATAACTATTGTTACCCATATGGCATACAGGGAGTTCTTGTAATGATCACATGAAATGTAGTGCTGTATACTTAAACATGTCTTACACATACACATACAGACTGAGAACATATTCTGGAGCAGAAGAAAAACTGACTGGAGTCAGGAGTTGAACATATCTTGCATTTAAAATGAGTTTCGCTTATTACCATTTAATAAACTGATTTTCACCTGAGTTGGTTCTCAAGGCTTGTAAAGAGAGTTGTTCACTGTGTAGCAAGGTGAGCCATGGTTTTCTAGTGGGCTTGTTCTCTACTGAAATACTCTGGAGAACACCAATATCTACATGTCAATTCATGTCAGCTAACAGAAGGGTCAGATTCTCGATCTCATCTTCCCCTGTTCTGTCACCCTTAGGTAAAGAAGCCTGGATTATTTGCTATTTATGGAGTCAAGAATGTGCCAATTAATTTCTGAATCTCTCAGAATCCTCCTACAATCATTTTTTATTTGTTTCTATTTGAAGACATATGCCCAAATTTTGTTTTCTTTTCCAAGATAAAGTTATGGGCTTTGTCCACCTTTGCTATCTACCTGCAAGAAACAGGACTATGCTGGACCAGACTCACATTATAAAAAAATGAGCCAGGCTCTGAAGAGAAAAAGCAACTATTAATATAAAATGAAATTTGTAGTTGGTTTTTTTTTCCCTTCCATGCTGTTGCTAGCACGTTAATAAATTTTTAGAAACTGCTTCAGAACCTATTTTGAAAATAATAATAAAGCTAAAATTATTTTAGAATTAAAATTTTGATTATCCCAAAATTAGATTGCTCCAGGAGGCTATATATAAAGCATGTAATATGCCATTAACACAGTATAATACACGTTTTCCATTTTTTTTTTTTTTATACCAGTAAACAAGACAACTTCTACTTCACTGAAACTCAACCAGAGAGTGACAAACACTGACTCAATTGCATAGTGCTGTTCATGTTCTGCCACTCTTCAGGGTCCTGCTGATGCCTCAAGATTTTTATATATTTGTAGATTTTAATATGTCTGTATAGTTTCTCACTCTTAAGGCAGCAGTTGACAGTTTCTATACCCCTTTCTTGTGTTTTTGTTACATTCCTTAATTTCTATTTAGCAACCTTATCAAGGAAAGATATTTTAACAAGGACATCCTGTTTAGGACATGGACCTGAACCAGAATAATAAAGTATGTTGTAGTCAAGACAAGATAAAGGGCCCAGAACCCTTGGAGGGGCTCCAATGAGGGAGTTCTGAAGGCGGTACTACTCGTAAATGGTTTTCGGATGAACGTACCCACTAGATATGGTAATTAGTTAAAACTATAAAATTGTGAGAATTATATACTGGTGTGTATGCCTACATACTCAGTGCAGCTAAAGTGTTCATTAAAGGACTGCTCTCCTATCTATACTATTATGCTTTGGGAAGGGGCTTTTCCCTCCATTTTAGCCAACACTGCCCATATCAAGGTTTTTTGTGCCCTCCACAAGAAAGGAATATCCAACACATTTTACATGTTAGGTGCAAGTAGTTTCTCCCACTTTCTTGTCTGAAAAGTGAGAAACCTGTATGAATTTCTTTCGCCAGTTCCTTCTTTTTACCTTGCTTATTCCACTGCTCACAGCTGCCTACTCATTATCCCACCTTCATTAGACAGAGTGTGAATTTTTATCTTCATAAAAAGAAGAAAATGTTCACAGTAAGAAAGCTCTCTTCTAGTCTGTGTCAGACTAAACTTCCTGTAAGATTCCTAAGCTATGCATAAAGTTTACTGAGCTTCTGAATCTGTGTTAGCAGTCCCTTTATTGAGGAATCAACCACGTGCTCATTTGAACTCATTAGCAGTTGTGCTTGTTTCCCAGGTGAAGTTTAATTTGTTTATTGTTATTTTCAGAGCGAACTGAAAATGCATCCAAACAGACAGACGTTTCCATACATTCTTAGAGAGAATTATAAATTATATCCGAGGCATGAAAAGTTTACTTTAGTCTGCAACATCAATACTGATGCACTCATTTTTCTGTTATAACTCCCAGATCTACTTCAATGCACAATTAAGAGAAAAGAAACCATAACACTGTATCTATATCATAGGCAGAATGACAAGAAAATGCAAGTGTACAGCAACATTTTATGTTGTCCTTCGTAACCAACAAATGAGTATAAAAGAAGGTAGAACAGGAACAAGGAACTAAATAATTTTAGGTTAATATATACTGAGGTTTTTTTGCATCTGTGTTTTAGTTAGATATTGGCTGAATGGAATTAAAACCCCCTGTATAGATTGCTCTCAAGTTTAATTCTTATTATGTGCACACAAATAGTGTGACTGTGAAGTTATTTGCAAACTGGTGTCGATGCCTGTAAATTACCTCAAAATACAGAAGTACTTGCAAATTAAATACATTGAATCAATGTCTCAGCGCAAACAGGTTTATTGTTTCTTTGTTTGTTTGTCTTCCAGCTGGTACTACCTAAAGTGTCCTGATACACTTTTTTGGGGGGGTTAAATATTCATCTCTCATTTACAGACATGTGTGTGAGAGAGCACTACAGACAAGTAGGTAGAGAGAGATTGTCCCTCTGAGCTTTGGAAGAAGTTCCTTCTACATGTTTCTCCAGAGAGAGAGAGGAATAGGGATTCCACTATCCAGAGATGTAAAAAAAATGGGGATATTTCTGTAGGTAGCAGGAGGGATATGTCTATGTTTGTAATTATGCTGTTGAGATACCTTAGAAGCTGAGTTGTTTCTCTTTACTTAGCATGTTTAGAACAATTGTCAGATTTATTCTTAATTCCTAAGTCTTTGACAGGTCCAAAATACAAGGATTACTGAATTTGGAGTTTGTTTTCAGTTCTTTCCCCTTTCTGTGTCATGTAGAATATGTTCAGTAGCACAGGCCTAGTAGGGTACATTCCACCTTGGCATTTGTCTCTACTCTTGCAGAAGTTCAAGATTTTTTTGTTCTTCCTTATGAACTGATCCAAATTCTGGTGTGTGGGGGTAGAGTTGAAATATTCCGTATATTCCGTATATTCCCTATGAAATTGTGTTCAACATTTTTTTGCTGGCTGCAGGAGTTGAGTGAGTTGACTTGTCAGTGACCTTTCTTGACTTCACAGAGTTATCTGTAGTTGTGGGGTTTAAACATTGTGACTCTGGTGGCACCTTCATTTGTACATGCCAGAGCACAGAAGTAAGCATGGGAATTGTCAGTCACCATATGGACAAAGAGGATCAGCACTTTGGGCGCTTAGGCCTTCAGATAATCACCACTGAAATAAAACATTTTGCATCTAGTAGGCTGGACAAGAATGCCTTGCTGGATGGAGGCTCCACTAAGTCTGGGATGTCTGAGATGTATCCTGCCAGGGCCTCATTGCCAGTGACAGAGCATCTTCTAATCTCCATTTCACCCCCTTCTTCCATATGGAAAAAAAAGCATTGAATTCAGCCCCTGAAAGAGTCAACTAAAGAGAATTTTTTTGACATTTAAAAAAACCTTTTGTTTCTTTTTAGGCAATTTGTAGTGGAAAAACTCTTTTCAACCTTGTGCTAATAAACTCACTAAACTTTTGGAGCCAGGCAAATACGTATGTGTCTAGACTTCCAATGCATTCTCCCCTTTATACTCACTTTATTTCTAGACAGATGCTGCTCAAACAGCATATGCATGCGCATGCATAAATAGTGCTATGGTACGATGTATTTCCAGTGTAGTCAGTATGTTCTGCCTATAATTCCCTCCATTTGCCCTCAGAACAGCAGTACGAAGGCTGAAATCTCAGGGGGTTTTGTCTGGACCAGGGAGGAAAAAGTAAAAGTACTCTGTCTGTTAGGAGTGGCAGTGAGAGAGAAGGGCAATGGATGGGCCAGCTGGCCAATATGTTTTCAGATAAATCAAATTGCTGCTCTATGCTTAGGAACAGTAATTAATCCTGTCTCTGGGAGCTGAATTTGTTGCCTTTTGAAAGAACTGGGAAAAGCATTACCCTTGTCAGCAGACTGGAGTATGTTACAGACTTGTCAGAATATGTTACTTCATTCTTCTCCAAAGCAGATTGAGGACCCTGAAGAAAATAGACATGTTGACTAGGAGAATTATAGAATTCCATTTAAGCATCCACAAATTATCTCATACCAGGTATCTCATTTCAGGCTGGCTCTGTGTTGAGCTGGGGATGGTTGAAGGCATTCCTTTGAAAGAGTGGGCAGTAGGAGTGGACAATCTTCTTCTTTTTCCTCATCAGAGAAGGTGATGAGTCTGTCATCATATTCAGAATGAATAGCTTCTGAGAGCTGCTGGAGACAAGCCCGAAGAGAAAAAACATATCACCGGTATGTTTCGCACAGATTTGTACTTGTTTCTGTGTCAAATGAGACAGAGATCATAGGCTTTTTACTCTCTGATAATTCTAAGATTTCAATCACTGGAAAAGGTAAAATAGTTTGGCTTCTTTCCCTTGTTCTGTAGAGTCCCTTTTATTTACATTAATAACCATTTCCACTGACACTAGGCATGGCCAGCCTCAAGGGCTGGTGGCTCAGGCCAACACTACAGGTGTGAGTGTAAACCACCAGTCTAAGACAGTGAGCTGAATGCTCCATACTGTATTTTTAGACTACAGTATCTCTATGTTTTTGCTACCTGCTATGTTTTCTTTTTATTGCTATTTCTACAATGAGAGGTAGAGTTGAGTGTACATGCTAATTTGGTATATTCACCTTGCTGCAGGAATTTGATCAGAGGACATCACAAACCTGCCATGAATTTATAACTAAGTAGGTAAATGTACTAACCTGCTGTGGCACTACTTCAAGATTAAATGTTTATCTCCTAGTTGATAATTTGAATAAATTAGTGAGTAAAAATTTGTTGTGTGCCTTTTAGTGAAAAGATCTTTCCTTCCTACCTTCTCGATCTGCAGTTCTGATGAATTACCTTCATTTTGCAAGCCAAGTCATCCCATTTATGTAAACTGGTCTGTTAAAATGTATAAAATTTCTTAAAAATAAATTTTGAAAGGTAATTCAAATTTTCTGAGTTTGCCTAAATACTATATGCATTAAACCAAAACTGCCTACAGAGATGTCCCCCAGACAGTGCAGTAGCACAGACTGCACATTTCCCTTTGTGTTCCATTCAGCACACCTCTCCCCTCAAAGTGGCTGTCCAGCTGCAGGTGACCAACCAAAAGGAGTAGCATACCTGATAAGAGTAGACTGAACAACATGAGCCTCCTCGAGTAAGGTAATTTAAGAACATTATTTACATTACCAGCATATCTGAACTGACATCTCTAGTTCGAACGTCTGAAACTGAGACTTAAAACCTATGCTTGGATTCAGATTTGAGTGGTTCATTGATAGTCATAAGGTACAAAGCTAACTCCTTCTTTTTTCCCGTGGTTTGTGTCCATGTCTGCTCTTGCAAGTTACACCCATTTGAATGCAATACTTTCTGTAAAGATTTCTAATCTATCAGGTCTTTTTCATCAGTTAGAAAATGGCTCCAGGGTATTTGCTCTGAATGCTTTAGGTGCTGGTTTCTGCATGTCTATGGATCATTCTTAGGATTAGGGCAAACATGTTGGATTCAGAAATTCCTGGTATCTATGCATCTGGTATTTTAATACTTAAAAATGGTGGTTTTCCATCATGGGAGAAGAAATGTGGAGTTTGTCCCCTAGAATCTAGAGAAAAGGATATGCAAAATAATGAGTTAGTTTCTTCTCACCATTGAATCAGAATACGTTTATAGTCATCATCTTGAGTCAACAACAAAGACATGAATCATCATTTCCACTTTAAAAAACATTTAAAATCCAAGTATTTTCAATAACTTATCAGGTTCATATTTGGCTACATATTTTGGTGTATCAAACAGCATCTGACTTGCAGTAATATATAGTAAGGACTAAATACTATGGGAAGTTCACATTTGGGCATTTCCAATTAAAAAAAAAAAGGCAAGAAAAAAAATGTGGAATGGTTTTATTATACATTACTCCTTGAAGGTAAATATTGCTCAAGTTCTTTGCCAGCTCCTTTGACAAGTTAAGTTATTCCAAACAATAATAAATGCATGCCAGTAGCTTTCCACTTTATTTGTGTTGAAGGACCATTTATTAAATATTCTTTTTCCCAACAGTTTCTTTCCAAGAATGCTTAAAGTATTTTTAACTATATGGGAAATAGTTAATTGACAGCAGATTGGCAGAATCTACTTCTCCAAGAGATGTATGACTATACTATTTCCAAGAATGGGACTCCAGTTAATGAAGTGACTTGCTGTGCCTTTGAAGGGATCAGTTCATTGAGAAAACAAGCATCTGAGTGTTTTCAAGTGCCACATAACAACTCTCTGTGCTATACTTGTAACTTGCTACAGAAGCAGGACAGAGCAGATCTATAAAGCAAAGAATTTGTTTCCTATATTCATTACAAGAAAACACTTTCATCTGATGTTAACAACAAAGATATAGCCAACTTCACTAGTATAATACTAGTCCTGATAGTAAATACAAGATTGTACAGACACAACTAAGTAAGGTAAGGGTACACAAGCAAAATGTAGTAGGGGAAAATGCATGCAGTGTCTGAGTTAAGAAATGAGGAATATATGGGAGAAGTGTATATATATTTAAGCTATAAAATTATCTGGATAGAATATGCACATGTGTACAGTCTGGAATCTGGCATATGTTACATGGCTAGCTTTGTTTGAACAAACTTTGCCTGATCTGTCTTAAGACAAGTCACTCTCTATTAATAAGACCTGTAGTTCATAAAATTCAGCCTACATGCTGCCAAGTTCAAGTACTCTGAGAAATGTCCTCCAAACTGTCAACAATTCAGTCTGCTGTGCTTTTGCTAGTGCCACCCCTGCAGGGGAAATCTTTTCCCATTTTTCTGGGCATGCCTGTGACATATTGTCAACTGCCAGCATCACAATCGAGCGACATAAGGGACCTAATCCCAGACCTATACCCTCATCTGGCTGATGTGAATTCTCTCTTCAATTTTTATGCAAGTGAAAATAGGCATTAAAAGCAATGTTAATTCTAACTTGAGGCTTCATCTTGGCTGTAAATGTAATCTGTTCTGTATGGTTCAATTTGATTTAAAAGAGTAATACATCAAAACTGATATCATCCTACTCTGTTCCTTTCCCACCATGGTCCTTTTATGAACTCAAGATAAAATCATGAGGTTGGAAGAGGATTTATTCTTTCTTTGCACTTTATTGCTAATACTAACTGGCTACTCCATTTCTTGTGTCAACATCCAGATTAAAAGTTATGCCATCTCTCCTACCTGTGAGTGTGATAACTTATAGCAAGAATTGCCTTGCACATTAATGAATACATTCCCTTAAGTCCTGATCTCAAAGTGACAGGTACTGTCTTTCATGCACAAAAAGTAAGTCCTGTAATATGATTTTGAGCAGCAAATTAGGCTCTAGGGGGAGTGACTAATATTTATAACAGTTCATGTTTTCTTGAGAACTTTAACTGTTTGGGGAAGGAAGGGTCAAAAGGCTACATTTTTTCTGGATTTCTCCCTCTCTTACTATTAGATACAATGTATAATTTATGATTCATCTAAATATGGACCTAGACCTTTCCTACAACAATCCCCTCTTGAGGGAGGTTTGGGACAGCCCAAAAAGTTATTTTTATCAACTCCTACACTCCTTAAGATTCTGTTTGTAAAAGCACTGGGTATAAAGGCTTTCAGCACACTAATTCCTGAATTGAAATTGTAAGCAGTGCACCTTCCAAGCTTGGTATGAACATGACATAGCATGACTGAAAGGACCACTCAGGAAAATTAAGTCTTGACATTTCTGGTGTCCCCTTAAAATTGTTTATTAAAATAAAGCAGCTATAAGAGGACTCCATGTTCTATAATAGCAACTCCGCTGGGCATTTCCCCTGAGATCAGAACAATTCACTAGGCAAAATTACTAGTGCAATCTGAAAATAAGCTTTGGTACAATGTGTATTCCTCCACCACGCTCCATAGTGCTGACCTGAGAACTTATGTACATAAGGATAGGAATCATAGGAATTAAAGATAATTTTCTTGGGGTCTGGATTAAGTCTGTAATCCTTAGACCAGTTTTTAAAAGAGTACTGAAATAAGATGCAGTCATGTCTTTCCTTATTTGCTTTAAATTGAATGATCCCTTTTCTCAAAGTGTTATCCAAAATAAACTTTCTCTTTCTTTTAATCCATCAAAACAAAATGGTCATTCAAGATCTGTTCTGTCAGTCATTTGTATACCACTTTTCACATTCTGTTTTGCAAAGTAATTTATATAATTAAAGCAAATAATACCTTCAGGCTTGAATATGCAGTACAGGAGCAGGGCTGAACTTGTTCCAGTATCTCTTCAAAAACAGTAACCATAGTGTCCTCATATGCCGCTGAAGAAGCTACTTGCTATTCTGGCATTCCTGTCACAAAGTTTGGCCAGTGAAATTTTTGTTGGTCTTTCCCTTGTTCTGAAAGGGTCCCCAAAGCCTCTCATTTTTGCCGATCCCTGGTTACAAACCAGTACAGTATTTTCAGCCAGGTAGGTGGCCTGTAAGTCCTTTTCCACTGTTTTCTCATGACCAGCAACTGCTTGAAATAACTCCACAGCTTCTTTAAACAGAATTTTTTTTTAATCCTGGTGATTCCCATCCAGAAGAAGAAGAGCATAAAACAGGAAAAGACCAATATATCTGCCTTTGCTTATGATTTACGTGCAAGTTTGGGATAAATCCCCTTTCTCTTGGACTGCTACCTTGACAGAGCACAGTTCCTTATAGTGCCTCTCCGCCAGACATGCATAAACTTCAGCTCACCTGTTCTTCCATTCTCCTTTGTTAATTTCTTTTAAAAGCACAACACATCCTTTGATCATGGCTTTGGTCTTCAAAAAAGTAAAAATCTTACATGCTTCTGGCACCGAGTTGAGGGAATGTCACTGAAAACAGGACTGCTTTGCACATGTGAGTGCAATAAAGACTACACATAAAGTATGCTGGGAGTATGAATGCACAGCATAACTTCTGTTTCACAGTTATCACTAATGCTATTACCCCTCAGCAGCTACAGGGTAATTTGCCCTTCTTTCATAGACATATGTAGGGCATTTGTGCAGTCTGCATGTAAAATCAACCTCTCTGTTGATGTTAGTCTGTGCTGTGCCACTGACTTCTGTGATCTCTTCCAAGTAATACTTTTTCTGATGATCTGATCCTCCAAACCTCTCTTAGGACAGAGGTTATCATCAGTCATTTAGGTCTTGTATTTCTCCCTTCCCCACTCCCCTGCCCCGGTTCTTTCCTTTGTTATATAACTAATGTTCTTTGAAGGAGGAGTTTTGTGTGTATTCTGCATAGCTAACAAACTTTAAGCATCATTTCTCTTTCCTAACTGGGGCTGTACTGTCTCATTGCCTTGCCTTGGAGGTTTCAAGACAGACTAGTATTTCTGTGGTGTTGTATTTGCCCTTCCTCTGTCATGCCTTGCCCCAGAATTCACTGCACACACCCTTTGCCTGGCTTGAGAGGTCTCCACTGACAGGGTGGCTCATGGCAGGCTTCCATACGGCTTGCACTAATATATCCTTTTCGTAAAAGGTGGGATTTTTATGTCTCCTTTTACTGTTTTCATTCTTCTACCTTGTGCGAGAAGGCTGAGGTGGTGAAAAGATTGTCATTCTCTGTTCTGCATTGCAGATGCTGTTCATAAAGGCGATGGTTACCTGGTGTCATCAGAGCTGTGTAAGGGGACTGCAATTGTTTTTCATTACCTGCTAATGCCACCCAAAACTCAAAGTTCAGCTCACCAAAAAGAACAAAACCAGCCACAAGGGACTTCCAGGTGATGTAAACAGAAGGGATTGTTTAGTTTCCT
>JAWWMP010000093.1:56966817-56980975 GCA_035047865.1 Dendrocincla tyrannina | reverse complement strand
TTAATTTGATTTTTTTAGTTCTTTTTTTTTTTTTTTTTCATTTGATCTCTATTTTCTCAAGGTAACCTGTTTGTCCCTATTTATGAAACACAGATGAGATATTAATGGGATTGTGTTCTGGATTGGGAAGTATTTGTATCTAATTCAGTTAAGTGTGGAAAAACTGGGAATTTTCTTATTTGTATTATTTAGGAAATAATATGTACTAAAAACAAACAAAAATGTTAGTTTGAGCTTATCACATATCTGAGAATGGAGGACTGGAGGATACCTGGTTATCTTCACAACTGCCTGAATGGTCACACACCAGATAGAGCCACGCTCCAGGAGTCATGCTCACCATTGCCAATGAAATTTAAGTCCCAAAACCTACAAAAGCACAGTGATATAGGAGAGATTGAGAATTTTGTTTCCTAAGTTCCAGTCACTGAAGGGGATCCTTTCCATGGAAATGCTTTAGCTGGCACAAATAAATAAATGTTGGTTTTGGAGAATGAGATAGCAGCACTATCACTATCCCAGAAATTCAGCAAATACTCCCACTGGTGAGCTCTGTCATGCATACATAGGTTTAGGTTTCTGGAGCATCAGTGCTGTCTTGGACATCCGGACAGATTCAGATGCCCAAGGACAATATATATAAGTAGAAAAGTCAGCCAAAAAATAAACTAAAAGAAAATTATTTTCCACTTTCAGAGGAACTAACTAATTAGAGCAGAACAGCTGACTGATCTAAGATTGTACAGTGGAGCTTAATAAGCTTTTAACATCCCAGAAAGGCAAAGTGTGGTCTGACTTACGGAGGTGTTGAGTGCCTGAGGCACGTCTCTTCAGAGCAGGGAACTGATGCTCAGTTTATTTGAAAAGAGAATCAGAGCTCTTAAGCAGAATTAAAGGTCTTGTAACTAGTTCTGATAGTGACATTTATTTGGGTGATTCCCTCTCACTTCTTTCTAGATTTGGCATTTTGAGATTAAAATTCTTAATAGAACCAGATACTCTGGCATCTCTTCAAACAAACCAGACATTTACAGATGTATGAAAGGAAGCATTCTGTGACATATGAGGCCAACATCTGTAAATACAACTGCACAGAGTGTGGTGGGAATTCAATTTGCTTACTCAAAGGTCGGACTTGACCCAAAAAAAGCTGGGACTCGCCCAGAATTATGGTGAAGAGTCAGTGTCAGAGTTCCCAGCACCTTAGTCATGTACTTGGCTGAGTCATCCACACCTCTGTCAGTACACAGCCTCATCCACAATGCATCATGCTTTCTTCCTTTCACTCACCCTTGGTTTGTTCCTGATTCAAATAGAGTGATTCTAGCATTTATCCTGGTTTCAGATTTATGTATGCTTGTCTCTCGGCCAATCTGGTTGACTCCCTCCCTCTTCCCCTTCCCCACCATTCTGCCCCATCCAAGGTTTGTACCAGTGGCTCAGACCTTTCCCCCAGTTTCTATTAGGAGGACAGACTTGGAGCACATCTCACTTATCCATTGCCCACCCTTCACTCTCCCTGCCTAGGAGATTGAGGACAGTGGGACCACTCTAGACCCCCATCTGTAGAGGAAGACCCTCATGCTTTTCACTTATCAAAACAAACAAAATCTTTCCCAAATCATAATTGCTACATTGTTTTGTGTGGTCAGGAAAATAATCACAATATTTTCAGCCAGTGGTTGTCTTCATTAGTAAATTAGCATATGGTATATGTAACTAAGTCATTGTTGTTTAGCCCGGCCCCTGTCTCTGTACAAAACGGTTGCTGTCAACCCCTTCCATGGGTTTTAGCTGTAAATACCACAAAGTCTGTCTGCAGCTAGAGTCACACTCATGATGTCATAAGTGAGAAAAGAATAACGGTAGAAAAAGTCTATTTTTAAGAAATAATGCCCTGATCTGTAAGACATGTCATGACTTGGGAGGTGTATTGCCATAGCTGTGTTATTGCTGACAGAATGGTAGTGCCAACTCACCTGTATTGGTTAGGGAAGGGATCATATTCAGTGGCCCATATGCAGCCGTATACTCATTTTTTTAGCATCCAGTACAGCAAAGAAGGTAGTAGTGGTACCAATGAGTTCATTGACACCTGACAATATCCTCTGGGTTTTTTTTTTCCTTTTTTTTTTTCACTTTATTTGCAATTTCGTGTGTCATAAGTCTGTTCTGGAGTAACATCAGTTAAAAGTTGTTATGCCTAACTCATTTTTTTATAGTACACCTGCACTGCTTGTTTGAAAAAGTTATAATAAGCATATTTGGAAAACAGTTCTGCTTTGTTTGTTCCAAATAATTACAAGGGATAATTCAGTAGAGGTATAAAATACTTAATGTTCTCAGATTTAAAATTCATGCACAAGATTGCATTCAATTGCAGCAATTTTTACTCATCACTTATACTGTGGTCACAATATTAAAAACCCTGTCATCAAGTTACCGTAATGTAACTACAATACCTGATCCTCTGTGAGGGAAGCCTTAAGTTTTCACCTCGTTTTGACTGACTAATACAGGCTGTTGGTATCTCTGTGTGGACATGCCTTTAACAAATGCCTCTTAATGGCAGAGAGCAAATAGCTTTATAGAAAGAGAAAAAAAAACAACCTCTCAAGTAGCTCAGTTAATCTTTGGGAAAATCACCAGAAAGGATATTTAATATATTTAAGTTCATGTAAATGAGTCTTTGACACCAGCAGCTGCTGAATCAGGTTTATGCCTACATATGAGGCAAGCACAAGAATCATCAAAGCTTCCTCATCTCTGTCTGTGGTACCATTAACCTGCGGTAATTTTGATTTATAATTAAAAGTCCTTAATGTTCTCACATGAATAGCAGTCTACTGGATGGAGTAATTTGGATTCTCAGAGGTCATAAAGACTTTGTCCAGTTAAGGGAAAAAAAAAAAGGTGGGGTAGCTTTTAAGTACCCTGACCAGCAGGTCTGTGGTGCTCAGCTTCTGCCGGCAAGGCCAGTTCGGAAGATTTAAAAACAAAATCCCGGCACACTGAGCCAGGCTCTGTCAGGACTGGCAGCGGAAACCCTGAGCACAGGGGTATGTCCAGTGCCACCCCTGCCCTCAGACCAAGACACCTGGCACAGGCTGCACATTCAGCCGCACATGGGCTGAACCCCCAACTACTCTTGTGAAGGGTTTTGCTGAAATATTTCATTCAAATGACTGAATGGAATGTGGTATTTTATTGGTGAACAGCCACAAATAACCTCTGTTTTGCATGATTGGAGAGACCTTAGAGCACCTGGGTAACTGGGAAGCCTGAGTCAGTTGCCTTCCCAGTGTATAGAGGTTAAAGCCCATCTCTCTCACCTCTACATGAGCAGTGCTGTTATTTCTGCTGAATTAAGTAGCCATGGGATATTACAGGAGTCAGCCTGGGAAAAACCACAACTCACCTTTACACCTCCTGCTGATGGTGAAATTTCCAGCCTGGAGGTTTATGCATTTTGTCCCTCTCTGCACAGGTGCTTGAAAACTGCCCTCACAGCAGTCTTTTGAATCCCCATTAGGTTTAGACACCTGCCTGTCCAGTGTGGGAGACTGAAGGCACTTCTGGAAGGGCCAAGTTGTATAAGGAATCACTGTGTGTACTCAAGTCCTGATACTGTTGGGTGTCCACCAAACAGAAGGGGACTGGGTGGTATTTCGAATAGATGCTTCAGGTCCACCAAAATCCTGTCTTGGATTTGTAAATCCTTAATTGAATCCAGTATTGAGTTCTCAAACCTTCTGGCAATAAAAAAAAAATACTGACAAACCATAACTTCAATTCATCAAAAGATAATATATATGTGTCCAAAGTGTTTGGCGGTATAAATAATTTTAATAAATTCAGGCCCTCCTAAACTGACCTTAGACCATACTGTCAAATAAAGTTTTATAATGGCATGTAAAGGCAAACACATTTAATTAAAACATGCTGTTCAGACATAATACAGAACTTTCACATGTCCCATCACATTGAGCTCTTCTCTAATAACATAAAACAATAAAAGGAAATGTATTCGTACATTCCTTAGCAGTAAAATAACAGTATTTGCCAGGTCTCTGTGCACCACTTTTCTCAGACATCAGAATTTTTTTTCTAATAAGCCTAGTGCTCTGCCTTCTACCTGCCATGGGGCAAAATGCAATCACATAGTAAAATGGCAAAATAGATTAGGCAGTCCTCCTCCAACATTTTCAGACTCTTCATCTTCAGAAGAAACAGTAGATTAGAAGAAGGCTGAAAGACATGAAGTTGAAGAAAATCAACAGATCTTCTTTGTTTCATTCAGCTGTTAACTTGAGCAAAATTTGTAACATTTACACTTGTAAAGCATTTATATTTTGTCATGAATTCCACTGTACAGTAAGGCGTTTTGCAGATGAGAAGTTCAAATAGATGAAGACCATGAAAATATATAAAATATAAGGTGTACTGCTCTTAATGTAAGGCTTAATTTATAAGAGATAGAACAAAATTATCAATGACTAGTAATTTCCTAAATGAAGAAATAAAAATTATCAGAAATAATCTGTTTTCTTCATGGCAAATGACAAGAAGGATGCTTAAAGATGTGTGTCAAACAGGTCTGGGCCTAATTTTCATGCTGACTAGGACTTGTACAACTTCTCCTCCACTTAGCGATGACAGATTATACTGGGCAGTTGTTCGAAGGGGGATATAGTCCTATTAGCCTTCTTCCCTCTGCCTCATAAATCATTTACTGCCAGCAACAGATTTACTTAGCACATATCTCAGTGATTTAGTAAAGGTAATGAGTGATGAAATGGTTTGATTTGCAGCCAATCTACATTACTGATATCTTTAAAGTGTTCACAGCTTGGCCCCTGTTGGAGGAGCACTTTGTATAGCAGTTATCAGAACAAAGCAGAGCTTCCTCTGGTCTTATTGCTCATGAGTTTCTCTCAGAAAACTCTTCAAGCTTTGCTTTGCAGCTTGCTAATTTGCATGTACATGTCATTATATTGGCACTGGCAAAGCTGCTTCATCCATTTTTGATTTTTGAGCATTAAATCTGCAAATGGCTTTATGGGTCAGATTTTTAAATGTTCCTCATCTGACATACTTATTTATGTTATAAACAAAATAAATATATTCTGGTCAGAAAATATCTATCAGCTTTATGAACCTCATATCTTCCTGTGGTAAAGTAACTTGTGCCATTTTGTCCTGTGAGGTTTCTCAGACAGAAGTCCCGATTCCTGTTTAGATTAATCTTAGACAGAGAAATAAACTAATCGCAAGAGATTCTGTGACTGAAGCTTTCAAGTGACAGACCAAATTCCAGACATTAATGAAATTAATACAAAGCCTGCTCTCACTGAGAGCAAAAGGAAGAGGGTAGTGAACAGAAACAGCCAGAATGAACTTTCCAAGGACAAATAATGCCTGACTAACCTGACTGCTTTTACCCAGGAGACTCTGTGAGCAAGGGGAGATTGATTGCTGCCTGATTGCAGCAAGCATTAGTTAGCTGGAGTTTATTAAGACTTTTAGCCTGTTTTTGAGTAATGTAGCCAAACTGAGGTGATATGAACTGAGGGTAGAAAATTATCTGAACCATCAGATGCAAAGCATAGTGATCAATGACTTGAAGTCCAGGTGGTGACTCACCACTTGTGACTGGTCTTGTTTAGGAACTAATAGGGGTGCAATATTCTTTTGAGATTTTAGGAACCACTTGGACCTAGGAACTGAATGCAGCCTAGGCAAGTATGGAGAGAACATTAGAAAATACAGTGTGGCCAACACAGAGGATGGCAGGACTGCTTTCAGAGGGCTCTTGATGGGCTGCGGAAATGGACAAACCAAAATCTCATAATGTTCATTAAGAACAAATGCCAGGTCCTATTCTTCGCATGGAACAATCCCATGAAGCTATGAAGTCTGGAGGCTACCTGGCTGGAAAGGAGCTTTGAAAAAAAAGAATACAGGGAACCCTGTTGGACAACAAGTTAACGATGAGACAACAGTGTGCCATTGGAGGATGGGAGACCTGTTATGTACTGAGCTGCATTAACAAGGGACTAGCAGGCAGATCAAGGGAAGTGATTATTTCCCTTCTTGTAACACTCTTCAGGCCACACCTGGAATACTCTGCCTGGCTTTGACTATCCTAGTAGATACTGACAGATCAAGACAAAACAAGGCAAGTTCAGCAAAGGGCTACTAAGATGGTTAGGGACTGAAATCCTTCAGGGGACAGCTGGCTTGGTTAATTTACCTCTCTTCTCCAGAGAAGAGAAGAGTAAGGAAATATCTAATCTTAAACCATACAAAGGGCAAAAGGAAGCTATAAAAAAGGAGGAGCCAGATATATCTCAAAACTGCACAGTGAATATACTTCTCATCAGAAGTTGTACCAAGAAAAAAACAACCCAATACAGTGAGTAGATTTCCCAGAGAGGATGTGGACTCTCAACCCTTGGCAATATTAAGAACTCAAGAGGTGATGGCCCTGGATACTCTTATCTAACTTCAAAGATACCTTTGAAAAGGATATGGCACCAGGCAATCTCCAAATGTCGCTTGCGACTTAAATTATGACTCTGTGACTGCAAGTCACAGCTGGGATTTTGTCTCACTAGAAAGCACAAGAGATGTAAAAATCTAATTTAGCAAAAGAAGAAAAAACAAAAACAAAATGAAAGAAAACACAAAAACCCCACAAACCAAATCCAGACAAACAGAAAACAAACAAACAAACAAAAAAAACGCCACCAAAAATCAGGTCTTCAAAAGAGAATCCCTTTGTGAAACAAAGAACCATTTGATTCTTCTATAAAATTTGAGAAAAACTGATGCCTAAAAGTTACATCCAGAACAGGTAATGTGCTGAAATTTACTCTCAGAGAGCAGTCATTCTGATTGAGCATGTGATGAAAACTGCTGTGATGAAAGATGCTCCTTAGCAGATTTTCCGGCAAGTGTCCCAATCCATGTACATTTATGGCCCACATGCCTTCCCAGTGTAGGTACCATCAGTCTTTTTTCCAAAAGTCAAGCAGTATTTATTCTGCTGTTTTCCAGTGCAACATTAAAAAAAAAATTATATGCCTTTGTTGAAAATACAATAAATTTTCCATCTTCTCATATGAACTATGTAAGTGGTAACATAAATAAAGCAGACAGTGAAACTGGACACAATGAATATTAATGACCATTAAGTCTTATTGTAGGAATATTGCAACCATTACAAAAAAAGTTTGTTCATGGTCACCTTTACAGATCATTCTAGTAATAGAGGAATCATGGACCTGAAATGCCACAGGATTGCCTGGAGCTCTTCAGCTCTTTATATTCATCTCTTGAGTAATACCTGCTAGCAAAAAACTATCAATTTCTTCTGCCACAAAGTGAAGGACACTTTCTGGTGAGGCTGTAAAAACCTGAAAAAAAATTATATCCAAGTGATACCTATAAAAAAGTGTGTGTATGTAAGTGAGAGCAATAGGAACTGTCTTGCTAAACAGAATGCTCAATCAAGAGCAGAAAACCTGAGCTTCAAACACAGTGAGATCTTAGAGTGACAATCTCAGAAATCTTTGTCAGGTGCCCTAATCCAGTGTCTCAGATAACTCTGTTCAAGGACTCAAAAAATAGAAATGTTTTACTTTGGGATGCCTATTAAGTTTGAACATTAATTAACTTTCAAATACTTAGTACTGTGAACACAACTGTGTTAGAAATTAAGACAGCTGCAATTCTAAGCATCTAAAAAATGTTAAGGACAAAATTAAGGTAACTGCAGAGTTAAAAAAAAAAAAAAAATTAGATGACAACTAAATAAAAAATTTCCAGACTATGATGCCGTATGTTGGCGTCTAATTCTGTTTAAGTTCTACTTTGGAAATTTATGTCTTTTTTGGCTCTGCATAATTTAATGTCTAAGTTAATTTGGTTATGGAAAGTGAATGGAAAAAGTGCTTTAAAAGTGCCATTAATATTTCTTGGAAAAAAGATTTAACATTCACATAGGACGTACTTCAAATAATTTCTTTTGGGATTTAAAGAAGAATATACATAGTTGGAGTCAGCTTAGCAGTATGCACAGGCAGGAAACCAAAAACCTTGCTCAATCAAATGCCTTCAAGAGAGCAACATGCTGGCTTGGCTTTCAGATGGGAAGCTGAATCCCTGACCTTATTAGGACCTAACCACATTTCAAGTTCCATTTGCAATGATCATGAATTAAGCTGATTACCTAAAAGATTGCAACAACTATGGGCTTAAACAGACATTTATATGTCTATTAACATCATTATAATTAGGTCTTTGTTCACAGATTATAAAATAATTCTAAATTAGGGTATGAAAATCATTTGCATAACTATCTTCTTTCCTAGTGCTGTGCGATGTTCCACTGTAAGTGGATGTAACAAAGAGCTTGCATGATTTCTTTTTTCATTCTTTTCATTCATATATGCACATTTCCTATATGGTTTATTCTCATATATAGAAACATATGTGTAATTTCTATACTCTAAATATTGTAAGGTTGATAGTGCAGTAGATCTTTTGCAATTTATGTAGATAATACCCTATAACATCATCTGGTCATGTACCGCAATAAACAGGACTTAAACCGTCAAAAAATTTGAATAGGTATTGATAAAAGAATGGCCTTCTTTTTTAAAGTCTGCATACTATTTAGGTATCTGCTGAACACACATGTACTATTTGAAGGTCCCATACACCCAAAAGGAAGATACAACTCTGCTGGCCCTGTCTTAGTGACCACAAACCCATGACAAAATTTTGCCCTCCTTTCACAGGAGCAGGGTTGCTGTTGGTGCTGCTGACAACACCCCTTAGCAAGCCCTGCAGTTCGGAGGGGGAATGTTGTGGGGGCCATAGGACAGCTCATACCCAGAGTAACCCAGCTGTGTTTGCCTCAGCATGCCTGGTAGGATAATCTTTTGTCACTGCCAAGGGTTTTGATTCCTCAGCAGCATCTATGCCAGACCTACTGTTTGTCTTGTGGTGTAACACTGGCTTGAACACCATGGTCCAACTGCCACCAGTCCCATGTGACTCAGAAGCCATAACCCCTCGGAACCAGGGTGCATGACTAGCATGGCAGGACAGCTACCACTGAGAAAGCTGCTGAACTGTGCCACCTCCTGCTTCCAAACTGTGTCATCCTCCACCATTACTAGTGCTTCAGAACAGTGCTCACAAGGGAATGATTTTCATCACGCAGTCAGTCCTTGGATTTGAAATTTTCTCTTGGCTGTCCTGAATTAGAGGCACCAGAAATAAAGTAAAGCTAAACTGAATATCAACTGGAAAAGAAGGATAAAGTGAATTCTTACTGATATATATAAAAATTGCTGAGCATATTAACAATGAATTAATGACATGGTAATTGGGAGAAAATTATTTAAAGACCAGTCAGTGGAAATTGAAATAATGTTTCAATTCAGAATGTTACATTTTAAACCAAGCTTTCTATATGTTAACGTTATATTCCATTTTCCTCCTGTTCCAGGAAAGCTCACCAACCCTGCTTTTTATATGCTCAAGCACAAGACAGTGAGAGGGATGATTACATCTCTTTCCAGGAAAAAACATAGCCTTTGTGATACTCCCTTAATTCTCTTTTAACATCAGACAATCCTCACTCTTTCACAAACATTTTTCAACAAGGATCTTGGCACTACCCTGCTTTGAGGCTTGGCCTGCGTTAGGACAGCCATTACACTCCTAATTTTTCTGAGTTTATGACAGTTGATATTGATTGTCTGTAACAGCTGTAAACAAGAAAATACTTTCTTCAGAACTGAGATTCTGTGTTCGATTGTGGTGGCTACTGCCACCTAAACTGTGTGAAATATTAACCTAAATCTCTTACCTGGGCCTTAGTATTTTTGTTGTATGGGAACTTGTTCTTGGTAATGTGCAATCTCCGAACATGGGTTTATGTTTTTTTAAGAATGCACTATAAAATACCAATGAGAACTGTCTTATTCTATTTTTGTGTATCCAAAGATGCAGAAAAATGGCATACAACACTGCTAGCAATGTCTGTGAGAGAAAAATGTCTAACTGGTGTCAGTCACAACTAAATATAGAAATTAGTCTAAGTCCAGTCTGCTGATGGAATTCCCTAGGGCCTGACTTTCACAAGATACCAGCAACTTTCCAAAAGCATAACCTAATCAGATAGCAGTATATTATCCTTCATACAATGCTGCTCAGTGGTTTTCTCATACCAGAAAGTGACTTCCAGATCACATAGGTAGGAAAAAATCTAACCTCTCTCCAAAATATATTCCCACTGGCCAGATGCCATGCAGATATATTTCTTTGTCTTGTTCCAGTTGCTCGCAATTGATTGGTTCAGATCAGCTCTTCACAGATAGAAATATCTTCTTGTTCTGTAAGACAGACAAACTCAAATACTTTATGCATGAATGAAAATCACATGATTAGGCCAAACGTTATGCAAATAGATCTACTGACCTCATAAATGACATACAAATGTAAATGGGATTTATAGAAGTACAATACCTACAACACATGGTGAAAGAGGACTGCTAAGTACCCAACTTACAATTCCCAGGTTGAACCCTGGAAAGGATGCTGGAATACAGTAAATGCATTAAAATATGTCTAATATGTCATGCAGGTCCATTTAAAAGTAATGCTGTTTAAAAAAAGTGGAGTCTAATCATTGCTGCTAATTACATAAATGCAGACAAAGAAGGCTACACATTACAAAGGGAAGCATTAATGCTCGAAGTAGCCTACAAGAGTATGTGGTTAAAAAGCACAGCTGAGGTTTGATTCCCTTAATGTCTTTGAACTAGAGGATAAAAAGCAATTGTTCCGAAGTTCTGCTTCTTATAAAATGCTCTGTGAAGCTGCTGCAAGGACTGCGAGCTATAACTATGATCACACTGAAACTTGTATTCCTCTTCGTTCTTCTTTGGTATGGTGACTGGGATGAACAGAATAAAGAGATTCAAAGAAAGACTGTGATTTACATACAAGATCTAAAAATTGTCAACATCTGTTGAGGGGATTAATTTAAAAAAAAAAAAATTAGTTTTAAAAGTTGTTTCTCACCACACCTGACAGTGTAAGGGACCTTTCATTAGAAAGATTGGGATGAAAATTCTGTGGTGGCAGGGAGCCTTGCATTTCTGAAGAATTTAGTGACAGATGAATCCACAGATGCTAAATTACTCAGATATCTGTGCAGATTGAATATTGATATCCTGTGCCCCTTATTTGAAGGCAATGTCCACCAGCAAAGAATATGAAGACAGGGTTGCATGGCATCAGCCAAGGGCTTACTTAGCTTTCTGCCTTTTCCATCAGAGGCCAAGAGCAGCCAAGAGAAAAGTAAATGAAAGGAAGTATGCAGTCTTTCTGTTAAGGGCCTTGTTTCTTTGTGGGACTTTTTTGGTGGGTGGGGTTTTTTTAAGTGTTTGAATTACAGAAAGATAGTATCTGATTAGTTTTAGGCACCTAATTTAGACTCCTAAGTTAGGAATAAATTTTCCCAAGTTCCCGAAACCCCTGTTGAAACAGGACTCCTCCATGCGTGGAGTACCTTGGGGTACCTGAGGACAGCAACATCCTCACTACAGGATGAATTTCTGTATGGTGATATGGACCTTCTGTTTACATGATGACACTGGGACTCTGGAATGAAATCCCCTAATATCATGCACATCAGACACTACGGGCTAGCACCAGCCATGGGTCATGCAGCTGAGTTTGCACACAAGGACACTGTGCTCTGCAAGTTATTAATAAAAATTATCAGAAAAATGAAAAATTAGATATGCTGTCTGACTAAAATTGTGTGGCTCCAAGAAAGCATTCAAACTGTTGGAACAAAATAGTGGAAAACTTTTTCCTTTAAAAGAGAGTGCTGATCAGGTATACTTAATGGTGAGCAGGTTTAAGTGACCAGCTTCATGTGCCTAACAGCTTCTGTTCTATTAAAAAGAATAAGCACTTTAACAGTGCTGAAGGAAGTCATAAAGTAAGCCTCTTCTCATCACACTGTCATTATATTTGAACAGTATCATCCTTATGTGGAAAAAGTTGATGACAAAAGCATTCATATTTTGGCCAAATATTTGAATGGACATGGACTATGTTTGTGCTAGCCAGATGTGTCCACCTTTTCCTTAAAGTTAAAAAGGATTCAAAATTAATAATTTTTAGCTCATTAATTCCAAGTCCTAACCTAAGATGCTTTAACACTTAATGATTGCCATTTTGTAACCATAACAACTGAGACTCTGCTGATTACTTTGTCTTAGAAATCACTAGAAAATGTGATATTTTCACTTTTTATTTTGTTTTTGTTCAATTATAACTTTTTGCCAAGGCCCACATTTTGTAGAGGTGTCAGTGGATCACTACATTTTCAACAGCAGCCAAGGCTCATTTTCACTGAAAAAGAGATTAAGAAAACAGTCCTTTTCAGTTTAAAAAGGAGTGTTTCAACAGTATTCCTTTCCAAAATGCTTGCATGGTTTCTTTCCTATTCTAACCCAGAATAAAAACAAATTTTGAAACATCAACATTTTACATACTGGAATTGCTACCCACTGGCCAGCTCCACTTTTTTATTGAATCCTTGTGTTCCAGCTAATGAGCATTTTGTACTGTTTGTTCCCAAGTCAGACATGTCAGAAAATCTGAACTACTCTTTTGATTATATATTTCTTTATAGATATTTTCCGTGGAGTTCGCAGATGGGAGAAATTTCTCTTGGGTTGGATTACAAAAATACAGTTCAGGAATTTTTTAAAAAAATCCCACAATTTAAAAACAAAACAAAACAAACAAAAACAAAACAAAACAACCCCAACCAAACAACAAAAACCAAACAACCAACAAAACAACCAAAAAACTGAGAGAGAAAATAATTCAGCAATGATGATGTTAATTATAATTTACTTCATGTGATTGTCTTTCTATTTTTGTATAAATATTTTACCAGGATGAAAATATATTTACAAAATCTAATTAAAATCTTTTTATAGCTGATACAAATACCAGTACGTAAAATCATAATATGTAGGTTTTAAAAATTGTTTTAGTTCTTCTGGAATCTCTAAAAAAGTCCTTTTTAAAAACTAAATATGAACAGAACTTTTTCTAGCATGCACATAAAACTGCACATACATGTTACTAAACTGCATCTCACCACTTGGGATTTTGTTTTACAGATCTCTAGTTTGGGGACAGTTTAATAAACAAGGATTGGGAAATCCTAATTACGTCTGTATGTAATTTATGAAGTCAGTAGACCTACTTGTATAATGTTTAGCCTAGTCATGTGAATTTCATTCTGCCCAAAGTATTACACTCATTTATATAACCACCCCCTTCATTTCCTGTTTCTGTATTCAGTGTAAAAATAATGAAGATCTTGAGACTGCACAGCTTGTACTCTTTCTTTTGATTGCCAATGAGTGGATTTGGTTATGTAGATTTTTCTGATGTGTATTTGCAGACAATTACAGCTCACTTCCATCCTTGTTTTATAGAGGTAAATTCTTGTAGATAAGTGACATATTTGGTTATCTGTAATATCATTATCATCATATTTGAATAAGAATAGCAGCGAGAAACTATTAAATTTCTTTTTGTTAACTTTATCTAGGAATTATGGCAAACATGACTTTTGTAGAATGAAGGATTATAAACAATGAGGACTTCAGTCATACAGGGGTGAAACAGTAATAAAATGTGTCTTGTAAGCATTAGGTACAAGAATGAGACAAAAATATAATTACACTGGTGTAATTAATTACAGTATTCTCTCATAAAAACAATGTAAATTATATTTAATTGACAAGATATGGTTTAAGAAAGCTTTATGAAATACAATAGCGTATATTCCTTAGAATGTATTAACCATAAGCTCTCTGAAGAAATGAAACTGCATTATTCTAAAGCATTGTTTAATTTTTGAGAGAATATATAGTATTTGCTAATTATTCAAGAAATTTTATTCAATGAAATGTTTGCTTTCATTTTATATTCCATTTGTTTCATTGCCTGTAGTGTGCTATTTACTATGTAAAAAAACCAAGAAAAACAAACAAACAAAAAACACATGTATTCTAGTGATTCATGGTCAAAATGCATGTGTTGT
>JAWWMP010000093.1:56873345-56887843 GCA_035047865.1 Dendrocincla tyrannina | reverse complement strand
GCTCTTCCGATCTAACAGTAAAACTCCCACAAAAAAAACCACTGAAGAGAAGAAGAGGAGTCTGAAATATGTTTGAATGTAATCAGTGTTGGCCACCAGCTTACCAGGCACCACCTACTAGTACAGCTGCCAGAACAGTCGAATAGCATATAAAATATAATTTAGGATGGGATTTTTTGTATGAAAAGTTGACCATTATCCCTTTCTGAAACAATAACATGTACCTTATTTTTAAAATTAGTCAATCTGGTTAATTGTCATAGAAGTCACTATTTTGAAAAAGAGGAATTCAATTAAAATAATTGTGAAATATGGGCTGCTCATCATAAAATATTTAAACATTTTCTCACTTGCACCAATAAAAGTTTGAAAATGTTTGAAAGGCAAAAAAGCAATTGCAATCACCTTTCTTCAGACTGAAATAAAAATGAAAACTGAGTCAAAAATCAAACTCCTAATGTTAATTCCTGTTAGAAACTGAAATGTGTTCCTAAACCCTGGGACTGGTGCAGAAGCCTGAAATTTTCAAAGAAAAAGTCATTTAAATAACCATCTAATTTTTTTTTTGTGGTACAAATACATCAAATGAAGACTATTCACGCTTGCATTGGCCTTAAAATTTGTGTTGCTCTTCTTGTAATTGAACTCTCCTTTAAGTTTAATTTGTAGCATTTTTCTCATGGTGCAGACACTCAGAATGTCATCAAGTTTTTAAGAGAAGTTTGCAACTATCCATGACACATTCTGAAAGAGACAACACTTACTGTAGCTCCAAGAGTTTAATATTGTGCCTTTTTGACTGCTTTTTTACTTGTCTGTGCAGAATGGACATTACCGTTTCAGGATAGAAATTACAGATTGATTTTTTTTAGCCTAGTGGAGACATCTGGGGACCAATGTGAATTGGTTCTCCCCATTTGACAGCAACATATTGATAAATACAGTGAAAATGAGCAACAGCTGAGCACATGCACATGTTGAATTTATCCAGACTTTATTTCCCCAGTTTGCTTTAGAAAAAACAAATATGGATAATGTCAAAATAATACTGCATGGTATGGCTATTAGACCAGTTAAAGACAGAAAATAAATTCTCTGAAGCAGATTTCTGCTTCACGATACAGATTAGATGCTTTCTGTTACCTTTTTTGGGGGTATATATGTTTTGTACATATTACAGGGATACAGTGACATCCTTCTTCCAGACTTAATTTCCCAACTTCACTAATGGCAAAAATAATTTCTGCATTTGGATGTATAGGGTATGAATTCATGCATGCAAAACAAGGTCATGTTGCCTTGGGGGAAGCAGAGAAATTGCTGTACAGATTTTAATTAGATTGCCTACCCAAAAAGTCTTACATATGCACTCAAGTCTAGGTTTGGGCCTCTGAGAACAGCATGGCAAAAAGCCCATGTGGAAAGCAACTCACTGTTGTATTATGTTTGTATGTGAAGCAGACCCTTAAACACACTTAAGCTTGGGTTATAATAAATTGGTTTTACTGAATTTTTACTATGTGTTTGGGTTTCTTCTCCATTAGCATTGCAGAAGGAGATTCTACCTCCAAGTAAAGGGTCAGGTTTTGATTTACTACTTCTAGTCAAAGACAGTTTCTCCTGGCTCTTGTCAGATACCTTTTCAAATCTAAATTATAACTAAAATAACAGAAATACTTAGAAAAAAAAAAAAAAACACTTGTTTGCCTTGATGAAACACAGAAGACCATTCTATGAAGCTGTGCAATTTGTACAGAAATTTTTTTTCCAATGGTAGGTGACATTGTCTATATGATCTAAACCACAGCAAATCTAGACATGCTGCAGCACTCAGCGTGCATAAGAGCAGAGCAGACAGATCATAGTTCTTTTCACATTTTTTAGATTAGGCAACCCCCCAAGCTTTCTTCAATCAGTATGCTGTGGTTTGGGTAGTACCCCAGATGACTAACATCGTGGTGGAACTATTTTCAGTCAAGGGATTATCTGTGTACTCCCTCTTGAATACTGCTCCTACCACATCCACTTTGTGTCAAAGACCCAAACAACAAGAGGGGAAGTGCTGCCAGCATTTCTCCTGTGATCTCTTCGTAAGCACCCCCATCCAAATTCCTGCCCACTCACTCTTCCTGGCACTGCAAGACTGCTGTGGGAATTGTATAGCCATCGAAACGGCACCTTCACACACAAACCAAACACAGCTTCTGTTTCCTCATGCCTTGTTTCCAACATCATCCCATTTGGTTGTTATTTTTCTGGGAAGAACACCCTTGGCTTTCCCCAGCCACTAAAATACTTCAGAAGTACATAAGAATTTAAGCCTCTGTTAATAAAGTGGCAATGCATTCAACCAACAGTGTCATTAGCACCATGGGTGTGCAAACTGACTCAGGGAAAATAGAAAGAGCACGCTGCCTCCTTGCATTTCAGAAAGAAAAGTAGTCCTTCACTGGACTCTGAACTACTATTGTATATGTCATTGTTGGTTTAACATTCAATAGCCACACTGAAGTCCTCAGACTTTTCCATTTATGATTCATTAGGTTCCTGCTCAGTGTGCTGCTCTGTTCTGAGTCCGATTTTGAGTGATCTGTTACTCCTCGTGCATTGCAGAGGGAACCAAAGGCCACTTTCAGCTCTGGACTCTGCTGTGGTGATTATGTACTTTAGATCTGAAAGGCTCAGCATTGCAACACTTGAATTCCCATTTAGATGTAGCCCTAATTTATTGCACTACTCCTCACGCCCAGAGTAGTATATTGGTAATGCATACAGAAACACTGATCAAATTGCTATGCCTGATAAAGACATAAAAAACTTCTCCCTGGGAGACCAGTCTAAATTTTTGCATACAGAAGAAACCCTGGCACATTTTCACTATTTGGGATTCAGAGCCATACACAGTTTCCTTCTAGACTTCACCAAGTCAAGTGGACCTAAAGAAGTTGTCTGTCCTCCTGTTAGTAACAGGAAATTGTTCAAATGTCCATGGACAGGGCATTGGCAAAGCAACATGCCTTGATTTAGAGCTGTGGGTGCTGTATTGCATAAGATATTACCAGAACTGTAACCTTGATGCGTGCTGCTCTCCTGGGCTGAGGCAATTCTCCCCAAAACCATGTTGGCTGTTATGGTTTTCATCTTTACATATCTACCCATCTCCATTCAATGTATGCAAAGTCTTAGAGCCTAACTGAGGGTCAAAATACAACCAGGCAGCATAAAATGGTTGTTTAAATTTCCTCATCTAAATGTGGACCCACCTAAGGCACATAAAATGGCACAGTAGTCAGTCTCTATCCTCTGCACAGCTGCAAGATCCAACTGAGGGCACTTACAGAGGATCAACAGGGTCCGAAATGAGCGGAATTACCTTCCAGAGGTGCTTGTACTCTCCAATTATTCATGAGCGCAACATAAAGTAAGCTCCTAGTTTAGATGTCTCAGATAAATGCCATGGCTTTAGATAAGATGTATCCAGGCCCATGTGTCCATGTGTCAGCTTCAGGATAAGCTGACAACACACCCAGCTCTAATGTGGGAGTGCAGAATGTTATGCATCACTTGTAAATTGGCACCCTGACATCTCCTTCATCTCTGTAGCTCTGCACTCAAGGAGTTGGTTGTGATTTACCCCACTGCAACAGCTGCCAAGTCCACATACAGATTGCCTTAATTAAAAGCAGTCATGTTAGATAAGGACAAGACATATCAGATAAAAGAAATAAGACAGAAGGAAAAGTCTTAAATATGTCTCATGTTAAAATTACTCTGAAAATTGCTAAGGCTAAAGATTGTGGATTTTTTTTCTATGGTGCCTTTAATAACATTATAAAGATTTAGTTTGTAGTTCCTTGTCTGAGAAAATTCACCTTCTTCCTTTTGTCTGTCTGGTAATCCATGTGATTGGAGACATTTGTCTTCGGTAAACTCCGTCATCGCTAGCTACTTAAAATTGCATTTAACTTAATGTTACTTCTGTGTTTCACACTGGCTAGCATTCAAAAACAATTGTAATGGTTTAGGAACATTTCCTCTAGCCAAACCAATGTTGTTGCATGAATAACTGATTGTTCTCTTTTTCCTCCCCTGAAAGTTGTTTGCTCAATATAAATAAGATTTTCTGAGAGACTTTCATGAAGAAAGTCAATTTGGCAAGGCTCTGTACTGACTGTGTTGGAGAATGATTCCCTGACCTTGTGTGAGGTATGTGAGCTGAATCTCCCACGATAAAAGAGTTACTTACGTATCTACACAAAGGAAGAGAATTTGGGCATTGCATACACAATGCAGTTCTTACACAAAGGATCAGGACCAGTCTTAGACAAAGATGAGCACAGTTACCTAGGGCGGTATTCTGCTAGGGGTGACAAAGCAGCCATAAAGTCACAGTGCACTGGAAAGGCAGTTTTACTGCTGCTGCTTCCACCATCAATGAAGAATCAAGATTTTTGAGAAACATAGAGACTTTTTCTAACAGCAAGGTCCCCTTTCTCTCTTATCTGCACCTGCAGTAGCAGGAGTAGCAAAACCAAAGCTGATTTCTCTCAACCCTCTGTCATGGCTTTATTCCCTCCCTGATGACAGTGGGAGAAAACTGATAATGGTTTGACACTCTTTGTGCAGCAAATTCACTTGTTGCCACAGGACTGAGATGTCTCAAGACTACTCTCATTGCCTAGAAGTTGTCCCTTGGCATAAACACCCAGGGAGAAATGAGGCTTTAATATTAAAATCAGAATCCAGATCTTGACCCAACTAAGAAAAAGGAAGAGTCCCTATGTGAAAAGATGACTAAGTATTAAAAGAGGTACTGGAGAGGGAGAGGACTGCCTACCCACAAAAAAACTCAGAACACTGACTGAAGCTTCAGAGGCATGACCAAGGAAATGTCTGATTGCAGAAATACCTAGATGAAGGCAGAAGCAGGATTACCTAATGTGAGAATTAAGTCCTGATCCAGAACCTGGAGACGAAAACACATGGAAGTCCTTTGGGGAAAACATGGTGTAAAAAGGACTTCTGCTTCTATGGACTTAGGTTTCTTCAAAATATTTGGAGGGTTTATCTTGCACACTACTATTTCATCATTAGTCTGAATGCTATTATCGTTTGCAGCCATGCAGGTGCACTCACCTTGGAACTGCTGTAGACTGCCTGACTAAGTACAATTACGATACAGCTCCTGGATTTCAAAAATAATACAAAGATCTGTACTCAGCAGACAATTAAAATTTAAATATATGCAGAAGCAAGCTGTTCCCAGACCTGCAATTAAACCGCTAACTGGATTAGGAGACTGTTTCTGTGAACAAGTTTTTCTACTAAATCGCATTGGCTTTCATCAGCATGTCATAACATACAGGGTTTCAGTAAACAGCATTTCCTAGGAAAATCTAGCCAAAGCTTGCTGGTTTTCATACAGGAACAGGGATAGCCATTCTAGAAAAAGTTCGCATGCAGAAAAAACTACTTTTCCACCACAATGTTTAATGACTGTGTGATGAAACACAAACATAAACACTGCATAGGCAAACACATCCTCATTTCAGGGATCAAACTGCAAGTTTTACATTACATATGAACTAAATAAGTATTCTTCTATTAGTTATCTGTAGTTATTCCTCATCTTTTGTTTATACAGTAACCTAGGTCTTAAGTAGGATGTCAAAAGGCCTGATTTCTCATCTGGGGGTTAGAGTCATCTCACCAAATATTAGCTATATGAAAGGTACACAGCCAGGATAAACTACTGTTGTAGTTAACCTGGAAGAGACTTCCCAAGAACAACACATCCTACCTACCCTATCTGTAAGGAATTAATAGTCCTCTTCCAGCGCAAACACAAAGATAACTAAAACAACCAATTTTGGACTAGATGACTAATTTGCTGGTGACCTAGACAAAACCCAGTCTCTGTATGCAACTGATAGAACAAGAGACTGTAGTTTTGATGTGATCATTAAAAAAAACAATAAAAATACCATTTAGAAATCCAAAAGAGCAGAAGAAATATGAAGATATATTATTGAATTTAGGATACCCTAATTTTAAAAAGTCTTTAATGTTTTAGAAACTGTCTTTAATATTTCTTTAGAATCTATCAAGGAATATCTTTTCATGTCACTCAAGCTCTTTGTATTACCTTCTTGTCTGTTTCTCCCTAATCTTTCCACATTATAGACCAAAACTCTGGCTCTCTGCAGCCAATATCAACTTCAGGAACATTCTTATAATGAATATTTTTTTTTCAGATCACAGAATCACAGAAAATGTTGGAAAAGACCTCCAAGATCATCAAGTTCAACCTTCGATCAAACATCATCATACCCATTAAATCATATGCTATGTTAGCTGGTTTGTTGAATAGTTCCAGGGCCAGTGACTCCACCACTTCCCTAAGAATCAGTTTGAAATCTCAGGATATTTTACTGTCTCTGGCTGTATCTTCCTCCAACTTTTTTTTCATTTCATTTGAAGTAACTCTTCATTCTCATCTTGTTCCAATATTTTTGAGGCAATTTCCAGCAAAATCCTTTGTTTCTAAGTTATTCATGCCTAGTTAAATACTTGCATGCACTTTAGTGAAACAAGGGGTATAAGCTGAACTGTTTTGAAAATGTGTTTTTACAATTGTATTGTGTTATTGGTTATTCCTCATCATCTAACTCAAAGGCAGTTCAAACACCGATGAAAGAATATTATTCCTCCAGCTTTGTAACACACTCTTTGCAGCAGAACAAATGAAGAATCAACTAATCTGTTGATTCTTAATTTAAAGCCATGGATGCTGATCTTGCTGTCAACAGTTATAATTGTAATGAAACAACTGTCACTATAGCCTCTAGTTAGAGCTCTGAAACTTTCGATTTCAGACTGAAAACATCCTCTTCTTTGTGTCAGCTTGTAGCTTATTCATAATAAACTCATAAATATAAATATATAAATATTTATATTAAATTAAACTTTCTCTGTAGCAAAGGCTGATGCTGGAAATTTGAACCTTATTCATGTCCAAGGATGCCACAACCACAGCTTTACACCTTGGTGACAAAGATTCCATGAAAAATAATTCAAAGTTGAAGTTGCCATGATAACCTGATATCCAGTACAAAATTTATTTTTATAATTAAATGGGAATTGCCAAAAGCTCCAGAATGTGGCTAGAGTATGGATAATGGTGTTTATCCCTTTACACCAGATTTCTTTTAAAGGAGGGTGACAGGAATTTCTCTAGTTTGCACTGAAATTACTGACCCCCTCTGGGCTGTTAAGCAGGGTCAGAGTGCTATTAAAAAACTGTGTTTCTCATTTTTGCAGTGCTTTTGTGTTTCTTTATTGCAGCAGACCATGGAGATAAACAACTTTACGATAGGTGCAGATACACACAAGAAAAATCTTCAAGGATTCTCTTTTTGTTTTAAAATTTCTCTGAATGGCTTGTATGGCAAAGGTTATGCCATGGTGGTCAGCCTCTTAGCCAAGGACTTTTAAGGGATTTTACTCTTCTGGATATGTTATTTACCATCTGGATAACTCTCATTCAGCTATCTTCTCTCTCTTTATTAAAATCTGATCTTTGTCCCTGTCTCCAGAGTTCCAGACTTTTGTGTCTAAGGCAGTCCAAAGCCTTTTACTCTGTATATTATACAGTGGAAGTAATTTACATGTGCAATTTTCTTGAATGATGAAATAAAACCAACAGTGTCCTGGAATAAATCAAACACAGAATTTCCAGATGGTCAAGGGAGGAGACTATTCTGCTCTGCTGTGTACTGGTGCAGCCTCACCTTGAATATTGTGTGCAGTTTTGGCCACTAAAACATAAAAAAGATATGAAGATATTAGCATCCAACGGAGGGCCACAAAGATGGTGAAGAGTCTGGAGAGGAAGTCTGCTAAGGTCACTTGGCTTGTACAGCTTGGAGAAGAGGAGTTTGAAGGGAGACCTCATTGCTCTTTGCAGTTTCCTCACGAGGGGAAGAAGGTCAGGCACTGATCTCTGCTCTGTGGTGACCAGTAACAGGACCCAAGGGAATGGCCTGAAGTTGTGTGAGGGGAGGTTTAGGTTGGATATGAGAGAGAGATTCTTCACCCAGAGAGTGTTTGGGCACTGGAACAGGCTCTCCACAAGCTTGGGCCACAGCACAAGGCTGACAGAGTTCAGAAAGTGTTGGGACAGTGCTCTCAGGCACATGGTGGGACCCTTGGGGTGTCTGATTCAGGGCAAGGAGTTAGACTTCAATGCTCCTTGTGGGTCCCTTCCAACTCAGAATGTTCTATGATTCTATGAAAGTTAGCTCCTGAATGGCCTTAAATTTGGCAGCTGCTAAGGCATTTCTTATAATAGATATAGATACTCACTTGCTCCTCAAATGTCTTACACAAAACTGTCGTATTTTCCAGCACAATCACTACAGAACAAGTACAGATTAGTATATTGGTTTAGGAGAAACATAAATTGAAAGATTTGTTGATGCTTTTAATTTATTCTATTTGATTTTGTTTGGGTTTAAAATGTTAAATAAGGAATTTTATTTAAATTACTTCTTCTGTTATAGTCATCAGTATTCAACTAGTAGTTTAATACAATAAATTAGCTTTTAATAGTTTACAAATGTCATTGCTTTTAGGCTAAAATCTTAAGGAGCATTTTTGCCAGAGGATTTTATTGTAATTTATATTCCTCAATGTGAAATGCAAAAGGCATGAGGAAAAGACAAATGTTCTTTTTCAATGAGAATGATAACAACTATATTTCTTGGAATCATGGTAAGTTTAATTACTGAAGTATTAATCTTTACAGTTTATCTGTTACTCCTACGCAGGAACCCAGTAGGTAATAACCTGTAGGAAAAAAGATGTAGTGAAACAACTTGAAAAACAAACAAACAAACAAACAAACTCCCAGAACTTAAGGCCTTTTTTTGCAATAGATGGGTATACTGAGTCAAGAACACTTTGTGGTTTGGTCTTGACGTTTTCCTTCATGTTAGGATATTAAATACTTTCTTCTCAGGAAAATGCCTAAATTGCCAGTTAGGTTAGATACATCCTATCAATCACAGAGTTTCCTTATGTGAGGGTTACAAGAAGGCCAGAATATTTGATGGGCGAAAAAAAAAAAGCTGTTCAGCAAAGATGACTATCACAGCTGAGATAATGTGGTTCCAGACAGGAACTTCCTGATCTTACTGTAGACCACTTAAATTTCTTTCATGTGGAGAGGGGTTTGTTTTTAATTATTATTTTGCTGCATTTTGGACTTACTAAAACATTTAATTATGAAACTATTTAATCAGTTAACCTTTCGACACTCCTTTCAACACAGTAGTGGAAAATAAATTACAAATCAAGACAGTAATATTTTTTAAAAAGCACTCCAAATATAAATAAAAACTCATTTTTGTTCTACTTTCTGATTTTATAAAATAAGGCTTAGAAGATGAAGAGAGGATTGTTGTTTTGTTGTTGTTATTGTTCTAATTAAAACTTTATCCAAATTTACCAATCTCATCAAGTATTACTACAAAGAATAAAAATTATTTCATTCTTTTTGGTGTTAAATAGCATCAAAAGCTGGTTAGTTCTAGAACATGTTTGAAAATATTCAGAATTTTTTTAATTGAAATTATAGTTTTATAGTAAAAAATTATAGGTTTATGGAAATAAGCATCACTCTCTTGCCATTCATTCCCACAGCCAATGTTAAAAGTATAAAACCAACAATGTGTACAAGCTGATAATATAAAAAAACCAGTAAATCAAAACACATATCCTTATTTTAAATGTGTTAACACAAGAAGAAGTGGCTGCTAGATTATCAACACAGTGCTATTTTCAGAGCATGCTATGAATTACTTCAGTGATCATGAACTATGAAAAGCAATTGACTCACGAGTATTACCTGTCATTGACTCTGGTTGCATTTTGATCTCTTTTCATGAAAACACACATTTTCCACATATTGACTAACACACTCGGTTTAGAATATTTTTTCCTGATTTTCTTGGTTTTCTTGCATGAGGCTCTCTTACCAGCTGAAGATGTTGTTATTCAATACGTACTTTCTATAAAATCCCAGCTCTCCTGTTGGAGTTAATAGGACAAATCAATTTTTTTCCTCGTTCTGTCATAGTAGAGGAAGGAAACATGTACAGTTTGGTGGAAGATGCTTTCATTTGACTTTTCAGTTGACGCAGCTGATACTTAACGATACTTAATTATTTATTTATTTAAACTTTCCAAAATTACTGAAGATATTGGCAAAAGTTTAATTTTGTCATCTTAATAAACAATTAAAGAGGTCATTTATTCCCTAAACATTAAGTGCAAACTTTGTATTATTATTTAAAACAAAGTTGACTTTCAGTCTCAGCAACTAACAAAACCATGCAAACCTGCACACAATGTGATACATGAATATAAGTACAGAACTGCATGTAAATACTCTGTACCTTTAAATACTCAAAAGCCTTGTTTTCCTCCCCTCAGAGTAAATGCAACCCTCTAAGCAACAGCATTTGGCAAGTAAGTTTACATTGACAGGGTTTGCTCACTAATACTGAGCCTGGTCCCTACTTCCCTGTTTCTCAGGATCTGACTTACCATTTTCCCTACAGCTGAAATACATCAACTGGCTAGAAATGCTGGTCTAGATCCTGCATTCTGCTGAGATTTCCTGAGTAGCTGCTTGGCAAATGCAATGGAAGAGAAGAGAGAGCAGTGATGGAAGCATGGATTAAAGAAAAGAGGATAGTGTGAAGGCGAGCAGCAGGATCAGACTCTGGAGACTGCAAGAAGAGTCAGATGAAGTCCTACAACTGTGGTCAAGGAAAGCTGTCGTATCTCTTTTCATTGTGGCTTGATGTGGTACATGCCCATGATCAAATTGATAATGTTTAGTTTTGCACATCAAAAAAAGCCTATCAAATTTCTTATTAAAATTGAAAGCTGGGACCTACAGCCATTGGCAGGAAGATAAGCAAAATTAATTTAGAGGGGATCCTCTTCTGATAGTAGACCATTATATGGGTTTTTTTCCCTTTTTTCCTTATGAACAACTTGCTAACCTCTTTGAGAGCAAAGTTAAAAGAGTTTTGACAGTTCGAGGGCAATATAACTGCCTATTATCTTCCCACCATTGAGTCCCCTGTTGGAAGCCATCCAGTTGTCATGAGTCTAACAACATCCAGAGAAAGAAAAACATCTGGTCTTACTAAAACCAAGATGAAACAAATAATATGCTTCACAATCTAGAAAACCAGAATACTCTGAAAAAAACCCAAGAACTTAATTTTGCATAAAAAATCTGAAAGCATTGTCATGCCTTATTCACATTAATACTGAGTTCAGAGGAGTGTCTCATGACGCCATAAAAAATATCACGCTTCCCTGTCCTTGTCTGGTGATCAGTATTTTCAATAAATATTACCAAAACATGATAGTACAAAGCTCATGCTGATTAGTCCCAGGTAATGAGATATTAATAGTTTTTCTCCACCTCTTTCTGCTTTCATAATCCTGAGACCTAAATATATTCTTTAATGAAATTAGAATCAAGATTCTAAAACCACATGATTAAAAACCTGCTGAAAAATATGATCCTTGATATCATAAGACAATCTATGTAGAGTACTCAATATGTAGGATTTTATTGCAATTACTATTGTGATTCTTCTGTTCTGTTTGAACAGGGTGTATAAGGCTTTGCAGTGATCACACAACCGCTCTGTAAGAAATGCAAAATATGCAACACGTTTATGAGAACTGAATAATGAGACAGGTAATGTGACTGTAAATGTTTACTTGTATCCTTTGTACTGGTGAACTGACTCAGCCTAATAGAGGCACTGGAATAACACGTGGGAAGCTACACGACATTTAGACAACTAGCCTCTTAACAAGTCCTACAAAGCAACTGTCAGACACCAGTTCACTTCCAAATTAACTCTGTGTTAGACAGGTTTGGAAACCTGAAGATGAAGGCTGATGAGAACTAAACTTACTTCAGAATTTACTATTACTGTGTTTGATTTTCAGAAATCTATGTCTTAACCTTTCCTAAAGTACATGCCAACTCAGAAAAATAATTACCCCTGGCTGCCTCAACAGGCAGCAATACAGCTCTCCTGCTTGAACATTGCTGAATGGACTAAAAACTTTCTTTTTCTATTTTTTTTCTAGTTTGCAATTTTGAATCCTTTCTACCACATGGCGCAGAGAGACACTTAAAGTCAGTGAAATGCTCAAGAACCCACTTACATGTAGGAAGGCAATACGGAGGGAGTGCAGAGCTGAGCTGAAGGACAGTCCTGGAATGGACTTTATTGCACAAACATCAAGTTGCTGCAAATCTTATATTAACTTTAAAGTACTTTGAATCATCAGAAAATTTTTCATCCTTTAGCCTTATTTCAAAACTTATAATGTGCAAACTGCATCTCCTGAAATAAACTTTTCTAGTGAGGTCATTCAATATTCAATTACTTTTTCCTTACTGGGGCATGCTCCTCCTCTTTCTGCTTTTGCGTCTAAACTGAGGGCATTCTCCAGGCCCCACCTCCTTTTGCACTAATACTTTTTCATATTGCACACTAGGTTTTACAAAAAACTTATCAGGAAGAGGAATAAGAAGGCTGGTAGCAAACTCCCATTCAAATACTGGCAAAACATCTGTGAAATAAATCTTTAACTGGAAATGAAAAGTAGACATTTTATTAAATTAAAGACCTCACATTGTGCTTCCTGTTCTATTAAAAGTCACTCTAAGTTTACGGGGATATCAGCTCCCACAGCAGGGCTGTAAGATTAAGCTGGCAATGAAGAACTATCATGACAAAAGAAACACAGTCCAAGAGACAAGTGCCCCAAGTTCCTGAATGATGTAATAATTTCTTCCCACATTTTTCAGTGTAGTACATTTTGAATTGATAATCTTGTTTTTCCAATCTGAGTCCTCAGTGATGTTTTTTGTTTGTCAGATGGCACCATTTGTACTGGGGGATAGCCTGAAAATGGAAAAGGGAAATAGTCCCACATCTCTCAGAGGGCCTCATTATCTGATGTTCTTTGGACAGGCACAGTAAGCTCCTGTTAACTGCATATTCTTTCCTGAAATTTTGCTGTAAGGAGGTGGCATTTCCCTGGAATTTAGTCACCACAGCTGAATCTCAGATAGTGTAAACTCTGTGTACTCTGCCCAATTTTCTGGCAAAGGTGACAGGCCATTTGTTTGTCCAGCGATCTGCAGGAACTGAAGTTGGCATTGCCTTGCCTTGCAGCAAAGGATACAAAAGTTCTTTTCCTTCTTTGCAAGGACCTAATACCCAGGGTTTTTTTTTTTCCTTAGGAAGCAATATTAAACCTGAGAGCACTAAATGCATTTAATGTTGTCTGAGGCACAGCAGCGATCCATGTCAGCTGCAATGATTTAACATCAACGGCAATGCTCTAACATCAGCTGCAAAAATGTCAGTGCTCATGCCAGTGCTTCTCCACATGCTCTGTCTTAGATGCACCTGTAGTAAACACTGCCACAGGAAAGAGGCACGTTTGCTCCCAGCTATGTTCAGGAGGAGCCAATCCTTAATTCATTGCTCCCTGAGAGTAATAGGAGGATTTGAAGCTCTTTTCAGGCAGGCAGCTAAATAATTCCTCAGTAGCTTTTTTTGGGATGCTAGAATGAAGATATATCAGTAGTCTTCTATTTATTTTTAAAGTAAATTTCACTCTTCAAATAATATAAGTAAATAAACTAGCACCTTTTTTTTTTTTATGTGGAATCTGGACACATGCTTTTGAGAGAAGATGAGGAGATGCAGATAGAAATTAAGTACCAGCACTGTTTTTGTCTGTTAAAATAGCATCCAAAAGCACCGATGAAGTTAAAGCATTTTTGCTTATTCATATGCTGTTGAGACTGTGTCAAAACAAAAGGCACAGAGGAGATGGTGAGGCATGAAAAGACTTGTTGAAACTTATAAATATTATTGGAAAAACTATAAGTAAGGTCACATCTCCAGAGTGTCAGTCTGGTGTGTTTAACTAGGAAAGAATACTGTTGCCCCTTTAACACTTACTTTTTATAAATTGTCAATCTTTCTGTCAACAATCTTTCTGTCAATAGTAAACGACATATTGCTCATAGGAAATTGTAAACTGCATTTGTATATTATGTGTACACAGAGGACACAAAGTACTGTAAGCATCATAATTCAGTGTTTGCCATTTCGTTCTGTACCTCCTAGGAACACAGAAGTGGTTTATAGCAAAAGCCAGCTGAGAACAAACTCTGTAGGTGAGCTGCTCTGTAAAAAGTGAAATATCTCTTTCCTGAAGGCACTTACTTCTCTCACTCTTATATTTCACAAAACTCAGGCTTCAGGTTTGTTGGCAAACTTCATCAGAAGTTTTCAACCAAGCTCTGGACAGATTCAGAGTCACACCATCTTTTTGCAAACTGTAGTCCAATTTCTGGATTCTTGAAGTGTTTACAT
>JAWWMP010000093.1:56858475-56869038 GCA_035047865.1 Dendrocincla tyrannina | reverse complement strand
GTTAATGTTTCTAAAAGCATTTCTTAATTTTATGAATGATATAAAATCAATGGAAAAGTAGTCACAGGCAGTTTAAATAAGTAGTTCTAGAAGATGTTTGAAAACGTCTATATCTGTAGACTTTTATCCTGAAAGCTTTTGCGATTATGAGAAACCCTTACTTACTTGAGTAAAGCAACTGATGTCAAGCATTCCTACAAATGTCAGGGATCAGGGCCCAACATTACAGTTAGCTACCCTCTTTGTAACCTCAGATGTAAAATAAATATTCATAGAATCATGGAATGGTTTAGGTTGGAAACAGCCTTAAACATCCTCTAGTTCCAACCCTCCTGCCATTTGCAGGGACACCTTCCACTAGACCAGGTTGCTCAGAGACACTTCCAACCTGGCCCAAAATGCTTTCTGGAATGGGGCATCCACAGTGTTTCTGGGCAATCTGTTCCAGTGCCTCACCACCCTCACAGTCAAGAACTTCCTCCTGATATCTCATCTAAACTTGCCCTCCTTGAGTTTAAAGCCATTCCTCCTTGTCCTGTCACTACATACCCTTGTAAAATCTCCCTGTCCAGATTTATTTTATGCCCTCTTTATGTACTGTAAGATGCTCTTAGGTCTCCCAGGAGCCTTTTCCAGACGGAACAACCCTCTCAACCTTTCATCATAGGAGAAGTGTTCCAGCCCTGTGATCAATTTAGTGGCTTCCTCTGGCCTTGCTCCAGCAGGTCCATGTCCTTCTTGTGCTGGGAGTCCCAGAGCTGTTATTGTGCAACACGTAGTATAGCCCAAATGAGATCACATGTTTTGGTTTGGTTTTTCTGTCTGATTTCAGTGGGAACAAAGTCAGGCCTGAAAAGCTAAAGATTAAAGGAATTGCATTAAAGAAACTCAAAGTAAACACAGGGATATTTTGATACTGTTATCAACATTCAAATAACTGAAATGCACTCACATCCCTTGAGAAAATATCCAGAAGGTCTCATTTTAGAGTTTTGCTAAGCAAGGAAGCTACTGCCAAAATATACAGCTAATTATTTCCACATGTGTTAGAAAATTATGGGTGTTTCTTCTTTTTTGTTCCTTTTTTTTTTTTAAATCCTGGTCTATTTTTGTTTTGGTTCTGTTTGTCCATTTTATACATCCATGCCTTATTTTGATGTGCAAAATAAAAGAATTGAATACTTAGTCATAGGATATCAGTCTGAATGTCATGACTTGTTCTTGAACAATATTTATTGAAGTTATTAATGTGTGAAATAACCTGTCCTGTGGCTCTAAATAAATTCTGCAGAAATATTATTACATTGAGATACACAAAAAAGCCACTGGAGAATTTTAGGAGACATACATACATAGAAAAAGTCTTGGTTATCACCTAGTGTACATCAACAGCTTCTAACCCTGAAATGTCAAAGGTGACAGATTGCATGCCTTTTGTGCATACAACAGTAGATTTCAGACAGATACAGATGCCTATGGACCTACTTTCCCTGGACTGCTCCATACTGGTTTAGGATTACACAGCATTGGATTCCTCCCTGCTCCAGAGCTGCAACTGTGCAGCAACCTTGACCAGCTGTTCTGCAATTTCACATCAGAGTTTATTCAGTGCTGTCAGGGGAATGACATCTGGTCCTCACACTCAGTTTTACCTACTTTGTCTAATGTTTCTTTTACACTTACCTCAAATTCATCTACCCCCTCTGGCCTACCTGCTACATCAAACACATGAGGGAAACCTTCCCAATTATTTCCCAGCAGTAAAGTCTGCATGATGGAAAAATGTCTAACAAAAATCTTGTCACAGTGGCTGGGAATTTCCCTGTGATTTACTGATAATTTCCCCTCTCACACATTTCAATGAGACTTTTAATCTATTATCTCTGTAAAGAGAGGAGGATTTGAGGGAATGTATTAACGCTTGTTAAGGTTCACATCATCATAATTAAATGTAGAATTTATCCCTCCATACTATTTTAATATAAACAGTGCATACAATTACAGATATTGCTACATCAGGAACAAAATATAAGACACATTCTTATTAAGAAGAAAGCTTGCTAGAATGCATAAGTACTAGTTTTAGATTTCCTATAAAAAATTAATTAAAATCCATAGCTAACAGTACAACTTGTCACATGACATCCTACTATTCCCCACTATTGCTTCCTGGATTCTTTCTTTATATTTGAATTGCCAAAGGGTGTATTGTTTCCTAGTTCTCTTTTGCCATGAAAATAAGCATAATAAGAAGAAACAGACTAAACAGCTTTGATGAAGGGGAGATCTGAAAATATGCACTTTTGTCTCAGATTCACCAAGCTGTGACTTTTTCTGGGATTTTTAACTCAAAGCAGAAAAGCATCCTCTCTGAATTGAAGATTGCATTTGACGGATTTGATGCATTTTGTCTGCAGGGCTCATTTTGATTATGTATTTGTCAAACAAGAGTTTGACTAGACAAGTTTCCTTTCCTAAGTTATGAGAAAAACACAATTTCTTGGAACAAATATAATCACAGATAAATTTCCTACCCATAAGTTGCTTTAGAAACCTACTTTCCCCATTCAAGATATGAAGGTGTAATTTTACTCTCTTAATTAAAAATTGGTATTATTATCACTTGATAACACCATTATCAATCTCAAGTTATCTCAGGTCATTCTCCATTTTCTGGTTATCCTTTAACTTTATATAAATACAAATAGTCAATAAAGTGCTTATAACTTATGCCACCTTCAAGTCAGGAAAGCCTGGAAAAGTTAGCTGAAAAAACAGTATTTTGCTACCTTAAACAACCATAACTAATTGTTTCTGTACTTCCTATAGAGTCGAAATTATTGCAATAAAATTAGTATGCCCAAGCAGAAATTCTGGACTCTTTTCCCGGTTTACTGTCATTTTTTGAATCTACAGGTTCATACCTAGAGTGACTGAAGTACATTAGCTGCTCAAATCTAGTGTTGATTTGAGTGGTTACATAAATCATTAAGATCTGTGAACCTACCTGTTGATTCTTGAAAAACACAGGATGTTAATGCCCATGTTTAAAGAAGTTATTTTAAGTAGCAAATTATCAGTCTAAACTGTTGTTGAATGAGCTGACAAAGCGACCTTAATACAGCCAAACTAGTAATACACCACAACTTCAAACATTTCAGAAGAATGATGCCAGTGTTAGGATTTTTATTCAAAGTTAAGGTCTTGAATAAGAAAACTGTGTCTGCATGATACTCTGAGTCTGTACTGGCTTTACAATGCCAAGCATATTTGGCTATTAGTGATCAAGTAAACACACAAAAAGAATTTTCCTGTTATCAGTCCTGGCACTGTTCCCAATGATCCTGTCTATATGAAATCAAGATAACAGCACATGGAGGTCATAAGATAAAACACTTTCATTGCTTTTTCCTGTTCTTCCTCACATTCAAAGCAAAGTAAGTATGAATCCATAAAAATCTGTATGTGTTCAAGAAATGTATTCTAAAACTTCCTTAGTTCATGTAATTCTGGAGAAAATGAAAGGGGAAATCTAAACTTTGAGTCACTTAACAGGGTTTGAGAACTGAGGTACATAGCCAAGAGGACAGGGCTCTGCTAGCATTCCTAAAAGGATTGACTAAGCTCCAAACTCTCAATAGCAGTAAAGATTAGAGTTATAAACACCTATTTTTTTAAGCTTCCAACCTGCAGCTAATGCTGTAATGAGTATTAGTATGGTTTCTAAGATAGGAAGGAAGATAGAAAGAAAGTGCTGAGGCCTTTTAACTGCTCTGATTGTCTTCAGTGTACTACATGAAGGATCAGGTGGCTTGGACACATTTTTGCAGAGACCATCACTAAATACTACGATCTTATTCTAACAGAATATAATAGGTCATATATATTATATCATATCATATCATATCATATCATATCATATCATAGAAAATAATAGGATACAAAGATTCCAAATACTAAGATCCTATACATAAGCATAGATTGTTGTATAGAAAACATGGAAAAAAGGAAAAATAGTACATTTTTAAAACTTGGGCAGCTTTTTCTACAATGTCTATTCTGCTGAAATTCTGAGTCTAAAATTTAGTCTACAAACATGTGCATGTTTTCCATAGCCCATTGCTTTCCCAGGCTTACAGGAAAAGGAAAGGCTAAAAGAAGCTGATCAGCTTCCAAACTCAGCCCCCTCACTAGCACATGTTTTCAGTAGGCAGGGTGGTATCCAGTTTGACAAATTACTACTCTTACATAAGGAAAAGTAATTCTTATGGTGGTGTAGCATACAAGAACTAAGTGTTGCTACAGAACTTTGACTCTTGTACCTGAACTGAGAGAACAATTTTCTTTTTTTCATTTAGTCCAAAGCTAAGCACCACCAAGATTTTCTATGAGTTAGAAGCTTTGTGAGTTTTGAAGGGAAAAACTCAATATATAGGACAGCTTCCTATAAGATTATCCTTAGGGATAAACCTTGTTTATGTATTTTGTCCAAGAACAGATTATAATGAATCACTAGATGAATATGAGTCAATAAAGTAATACTCTTGCAAAAAAACAGACAAACCCATACTCAGATGTTTATCCACAAGTATTGCTTTCTGCATTACTTATCACTGGTCAGGTCTTTGATGGAATGGTACATTCAGCCCTCTGACCTGCCTTTCAAAACTGTGGATTAACTGCACAGGACCCACAAGAAAGGAAATAATAGTATTATACCCATAGAAAGAATAAATATGAGAAAGGACATGACTATTTAATCGGTAACATATCAAGCTGCAGGTAAGAACAATCTTTAAATACATACCAATTTTCTGCAAAAAGAAAGAGCCTGTTTCAATCATCACAATGGTTTTAAAAAAGGACTTATTTTGTGAGAAGAAATATTTAGCCTAAATACTGGGAAAATCTCTCCAACACTGACCAAAACAAACTATTGGAATAAGTTGCAGAAGGAGACATCAGTGTTTTTGCCACTGGCAGCTTTTAAAAATAGGTGTGTCTGTCAGTAAAACTAGATAATCTCTCTCTTTGAAGTCCCTATCATTTTTTTGTTTCTTACCTCTCTGCAAAATATATAAGAATTCCTGGAGAAAGGGCTCAAAATCCAAGTTATTTCTCTTTCTTTGTAGCCAAGTGACATGATCATTTCGTTATGAAGAAGAAACCCTTTTGGTCACCGAATCTTGATTTTTTAGATGGGTTGCAAAGCAGCTCCACGTGAACTGGAAGGTTGATACACTGTGCTGAGGGATGAGCACTGCTGGTTTGTGTTTCTCTTGACAGAATAAAAAGCTATAACATCTCCCACACTCTGCAGAAGCATGACTTGTAGCCTGATGCAAACAGCTTTAACAGTTTTTTACAAAAGCTGCTATACTAAAGCACCAGTGTGAGGCCAGATTGTAGCACACCTCCTTGAAGCCCAGCAGGATGGCATCTACCTCTTTCTTCCAATAGCCATGTAACTTCAGGTGTGCAGCAGAGATCATCTTGGTCATGCACAGAGCAGATATCAGGTACTTCCTATCAAGTTCAAAAAATTATAGTGGAAAGGTTTTCACTTTTACCCCAGCGCCTCAGAGTCTGGTTTTTTGTTGCTTTACATTACAGTCTGGAATTGGAAGATCCCCAGGACTAAAAGTGGGGCAGGAAACACTGCCTGCTTGGGCTTTCAGGTGAGTAAAGGGCTACCATTAATGCTTCTCTCAGTGGAAAAGGTACAACTTTGGTGCTGTGGTGCATGGCCTTCACCTGCAGAGCCCTCATCCTGCCATCCACTCCTGTGCTGGTGGAAGGAAGCAGTTTATGCTGCGGTTGGCCTGGTTATTCCACAGGCAAAAATGAGTGGCTGAAAGGAGCTGATTGCATCCTGGCACCAATGCTGAGCATCTCTGTAAGATCTGGCACTGCCTAAACTTTACAAGCCTCTCAGTCTTAGTCTGTGTCATGCTTAATCAAGGACAAGAAAAATAACATTTGCAAATGTTTTTGTTTGACCAACTGTCTTTAGTTTTATTAGCTGTGAGGTTGGTCTCACGTTTCCTCAGATGTGTCATGTTAATTCTTGCCATACTAGATTGCACAAATCATCCTGGGTTGCTGGATCAGACACAAAGGGAAGTGGCTGCCCTAATTATGTGTAATATCTAGATGGTCTTTCAGACATTTAGCAGACTGAAAGCTTCAGCAACACTGTTAATGCTGCCAAAACTACAGCAAAAAAACATTCCATAATGCTTTGAGTTTTTCTTTGAATCAGTGACAATTTCAGGGACAGTAAAAGAAGCTGCAGTTCCATCAACTTTTAGGTTTATTTTATCAGCTTCCATAGGAAGGTATTATTTTCAAAACAGGAGGTATAGGGATCTGCTATACATTAAGAACTCATCTGCAGAGAACTTTGCTTCTCCTCAGATGGCACTCCATCATAGACCGATCCTGTACTGCTACACTGCTATGTTGTCTTGGGAATTTTCTGTACCATAGTTGCATGGCTACTAGGCTCTATCTGAGAGAATTCAATTGTACACTCTCTGCAAGAGCTGAATCTCCAGGGCTGCCTAGTCATGAGTTTTGAGGCACCTGCTGCAGGTAACTCTCTTTCTGCATCTTGCTGTGTTTCACAGCATTTTCCTGAAAGCAAAGCCATTTACTTGTTCTCTGTCCTGCTTCTTGACCATTGGTCCAGTGAGGACCATAAAGATCATCTTTACGGTCAGTCACACAGGTATTTGCACATAACATTTAACAGGCAATAATCAGGGTATCCCATATTTTAAGATATAGAACTGGCTTTAAAAGCAGATAAAAATCTAAGTCCAAGCAGCATTTGTTTACAATGATAGTGAGTACAGCCCTCAGCTCAATGTGGTTTGATTTACTAGCTGAAGAGAGCAATATTGCCCTTTTCAAAAGATTGAATCAAATGAATCAGCAGGCAGGTCATTATGAGATTCACAAAGAGCATCTTCTAGCTGAGACAAGCAAAGCAATGACTCAAATGCAGCACTCAGTAGGAGTACCTGCTGCATAAAGCATACAATCTCAATCTGATATAGCAGGTTCAACAGGATCAATAACAAAAGTAAAAATAAAAATAATTCCTAATGGATTATGAGAGCTACACTAGCAGCACCCTAATATGCCCCAGTTAGAAATGAGTTTCATAATGTCACTCTTCCTTATGGCAGACTTGTATTGGAGTGACAAGGAAATTATGGCGTCTGAACCAGACACAAGGAGTGTCCTTGTGGGCTATGGTAGTCCACAAAGGATCTTGAGGCACAAGCAACATTTACAAAGAACAGAGCTCACATGACAGAGAAATTCCCGTTTACAGCTTGAAAACCTAAAGACTTTAATTTTGGGGGGAGGGGGGAATTGCAACATACACATACACCCTTTGAGTATTTATATCTTCTATATACATTATATAAGCATAAGGGTGTACATATTATACAATGGTGTAGGAAGACACAAACTGTATGTTGAAAAAAAAGCACGTTTTAGCCACAAAAAATCTGAAAGTTTTTGCATTTTAAATAAGGGGGGGGGAGTGTAAAATGGGATCAATTAATAGCAAAACTAATGGTGCTTTTGACCAGTTTTCTGCAGAATCTGCCTAATTTTAATCTCAAGTCATTTGACTGACTCACAGACTTGAAGTTAATCATGTGCTGAATAGGGATTTAAATCACTGCAATGTCAAAATCCTAATTGACGTCATTTGTAAGAGTTCCTCTACTTACGTTGTCCAGAACTTGATATATTGTATTGATTCATTGTTCTTTGGCTGACTGTGTGGCTCAGACTTTGACTGGGAAAATCATTACTTCTTCAAGTATTTTCTTCTTCAAACTCATTCCCAGCAGGGATAGATTCCCTGTTTCTTGCCTTTTTTCTACTTAGCCAAAGGTACCTTCTGAAGTTTAAACTATTTTCTCTTCTGTGTTGCTGTTGAGGGAGACTCAGCTTGCCTGTAATTCTGTTTAACATAAGTTAATAATTACTTTTCTGGTAAGTCTCCAGTACTGATAGGACTAGGTCAAATGCCAGAATCCGTTACTAATGGAACAATTTTTAAATAGCTCAGAGTGGAATTCAGGTGTTAAACAAGAGCTTGGTCATATGGTCCACATGTATATAAATTAAACAGCCCCAATGAACAACCAAGAAAGGATTCACTTTCCTATGCTTTTACTATCTGGGTTGTTTCATGCAAGTTAGTGCTGGAGAACAGTCCTAGTACTGCAATGTTCTCATATATATCTGTGCAGCCACTAATTTACTCAGTTCAACCATGTATTCACAATACACTTCAGTCCAGTATTTTTAGCCTAAAAGCAAGTACTAAACTTGCAAGCAAAGTCCGCATAAACTCAGACATATAAACATTAAACAGTATACAGACATATTACCTATAACTTTATTTGCTGATACAACAGACCACAATGGTTAAAAATTAATTACTAAACTGTCTCATTATTATTACCTGTGCAAGACATACATCCTAATGAACTAACAAATAAGATTGATTTTTTTAAATCTTTCAAGCAAACAGCAGAATTAATACACGCTATTTTACCACAAGATAATTGACAAGGGGTTATGCAGCATTCAGAGGTATTCTAGAGTCCACTGGAGACTACAGAAGAATTTCAATGGTTACTGAAAAATATTGTGATTGAATTTTCAGCTCATAAATCAATAACATGACAAATAAGGAAGCAGATGCAGATGGAAACAACCCGCTGTAAGAAATAATATGAAAAATAGTATTTAATAATATTTGTGCCAGTTCTTTTCCTGTATTAGGAAAATGAAAGAAAAATGAAGTAGGTAGAAGAGAACAAATAGAATGGGCAGGACAAAAGTGCATGGAAGACCCACTGATCCCTTCTGAAGATTAGGAACTAGAGCACCGTTTTCTATTCCAATTCACACTGAGGATACCTTAGTGTTTGACCCACCAGTAGAGGAGCGACCTAGAACTGATTGCAGTGGATTATGAATCAGCCTTAGTTTAGGAACAGTTGTAATGATGTGTAAAGCACCATTCCATTTGTTTCTTTAGGGAAAAAAAGCACACACACACAGATACTAGAGGTTATCCAAGCCTCTTGTTNNNGTTACATTTCATGCTTTGTTCTGCCAGGACAAAATGGTGATGTGCCCAGAGAGTTTTCCAGCCAAGCAAAACCATAACACAAGCATTACTGCTTGTATGGGAGAACTGGTTCAGTACTCCTGTCTCTGAGGTCAGTGGATGATACAGCAGAAAAATACCCCTGGCGCTTTATGCAACAGTGTCTCAGCTAGTTCAGGAATGATTCCAGCCAAAACCACATGTTCTACATTCTCAGCCAATGAAGCACCATAAGTGGGGCTGTGACACAGCAAGGTTGCCATGCCGAAACAAAGACAGGCAATGTCCAAGGATGTAGGATACAGAAATGAGAGCACTTGATCTTCTAAACTGGTTTCTGGCAATAGAGTGTTACAATATTGAAAGAAAAAAACACTTTTCAAAAAAATGTTTAGTAACTACAGCAATCTGAGAAATAAGAATACACAAAGAAAAACTTTTAATTTCCCATCCCTGTGTAATGCATGCCAATTGAAGACTGGCTAATTAAAGGTTTTTTCATGGAAGTACTGTTATAGTGTGATTTAAAGCATTAATTCACTACTAGAAACCATGCTTCTGAAGGAATTACTCAAAACTCTTGAGGAACAGTTCTTGTGAATTGATACCAAGAACCAAGAAGCTGGCAGTCACAATATATGGAATTAAACTTCAGCCAAGGAAATCCTCACTTGACTTGTTTTTGAAAACATTATAATGAACAAAGTGAGATGACACAGAGTAAAGTTCAAGCCTAAATAATACAGTAAAAAGGTTAATTTCTGAGGCGATTTCACTGCCGGAAAAAAACATTCAAGGTTGTGGTAAGTTTTCTGCAGGTGTACAGAAAGGGGAAGAATGAGACAGTAGCATACATGATAAGCATAGACTTCTGGAAGAATTAGAGTTTGCTTTTTCTCATTAAAGTTTCTCTCATCTTGTGTAATAAGTTCATTTACTAACAAAATAAATACTGACATAAAAATAATTTACAGTGCCTGAAGCTTGTCTGAGTTATAAGATTGAACAACTGCTTAAATTCCAGATATTGTCTCATTCTACTTCAGAAACTGACTGAAGAATTTAAATCATTTTCAGTGGAATCATAGAATTATAAAATTACAGAATTGTAGAATCATAGATTAAGTTGGGTTGGAAGGGACCTTTAAAGATCATCTGCAATGAACAGGGACATCTTCAGCTCGATATGGTTCCTCATCACCTCCTTCCAACCCCACTGCAGTTTTAAGCCCTGTATTTACCAGAATAAGCTGTAGTCTGACAATCTTTAGTAATATTACACTTTTATGTTTGTGAAAATGTTCAAAACTACTTATATAAACAGCTATATATGTACATTTTTGGATGGATGGATGGATGGATGGATGGATGGATGGATGGATGGATGGATGGATGGATGGATGGATGGATGGATG
>JAWWMP010000093.1:56847635-56858375 GCA_035047865.1 Dendrocincla tyrannina | reverse complement strand
ATGGATGGATGGATGGATGGATGGATGGATGGATGGATGGATGGATGGATGGATGGATGGATGAATGGACGGATTGTTAATAAATTTTATGCATACTTCTGTCTTAAATTTTATGTGAGTAACATAAAGTAACATCCATTGGGAAAGTTTTACCCGTATTATGTAATCAGAGAACTGATTTTAGTCAAGTCACTTCACCAGCATTTATTCTACCTTGTTGAGTTCCACCTAATATGAGAGTCTGCTATTGTCTCTTCATTCTACAACATGAAGTGATGGGTCTTAACACCAACAGGGTGTTGTATACAATACATGTGTGTCTGAAGTTTCTACCATAAGCTGTTGCAAGAGACCTTCAGAACTGTCAACCAAAAGACAGAGACAATCTCTATGCTATAACAGTATCTGTATATGTGACTTCATCCTGAAAACCATGAGGCAAAAGGATTTAAAATAAACTGCCTGCTATTTAGCATGTGCTGACAAGTTTTATGTGTCATTAAAACAATTAACACAATTGCAAATGACTACTCATAATTAAACACTTTTTAGGTTCTTAACTACTAAAATAAAACTTCTCAGGTTAACTATAAAATTTATTAAACTAATTTCATTGTTAAACAAATTAGAAATCCCTGATCCCCAGTTTTTATTTATATTATGCTGATCATGAGTCATGTTATGTAATGCTATGAAAAAATAAGTGAACACCATCTAATGAAAACTTCTCTTCTGAGTGTTTTATTTAGTAAAGCATAGACAGATCAGCAGGAGTCTTTGTCTTGCATTAATTAAATTGCTCTTAAGTGCTTTCCTACTTATGCAACATCTTAATGTACTTGAAAATTATACATCCTTCTGTCTATGCAGTTCTACAAATTTCATTCTCATAGGCAAGCACTTATTTAATACAGGTCTTTCTTCCTTTTCATAGAAAATTGCTGGCAGCCCCCCATTGCAAATCTAAAGAATTTGAATTCCTTGTGCACTAGCATGAAAGGATTTCCTTGCCATACTCCTCCAAGAACAGTGTTAATACTTGCTTCTCATATTTAGTGTGTAGGCCCGTTTGGTTCATGATGTTTTTAAATTAATTATAAGTTAGTTGTTCTCACTCTCAATGCCCTTTGCTACAACAGTGACGAATCTCAGTTAAGATTCTATTCTAGCACATATCCTGTCCTTTTTCAGTTTTTCATAATTAAAGTGGTTTTGGCTGACAGTACAGAATAATAAACAGTTACAGTATCAAGTGATTTAAACTTCCCATCATTCTCCCTGATATTGATTTCTGCCAAATACATTCTTTTCTGTTAATTTCAGCTGAGAAAAATGCAAATTAATAGTTCAAAAAGGGGATCCTTTTATCTTTACTAAGATTAAATGAGTCACAGTAAAAACATTGACATAAAAACTTAATTACAGTTAAAACGAAGAAAATATTGATTCTATTTCTTTGCATAGTGTGTTAATTATTGCTTTAAATAAATTAGTTTACTAAGAGTTGAATGAAGCAAAACATTTTCATATCACATACTGAACAAATGTGAGATGAACTTCATTTAACTTTAAGGACTTTAATTCTATAATGAATAATCCATATATTTTACAGGCAAAAAAGTTTATTTCACTTGGCATTACATCAATAATCGGTCATATAAACTCTGTCTAATCCCTAAGGTGTGTTCATAACACACAACCCACTGTTGATAAAGTTAGCAATAACTTGCTAACTATAAAATATAACTTGTAAATAAACAAGAAACAAGTCACAGAATCACAGAATGGGTCATGCTGTGAAAGGATCACAGTGGGTCATCAGGTCCAACCTTCCTGCTAAACCAGGGCCATCCTGTGCATTTCACAGGATTGCATCCAGCCATTTCTTGAATATCCCCAGTGAGGGAGAATCCACAAGCTCTCTGGGCAGCCTGTTCCAGTGCACAGTCAACTGCACAGTAAAGAAGTCCTTCCTCATGTTCAGGTGGAATTTCCCATGCATCTTGTCCTGTTGTTTGGCATCACCAAGAGGATCCTGGTCCATTCTTTCGACAAACCCCCTTCAGATACTTTAGACATTGACAAGGTCCCGTTTCAGTCATCTCTTCTTGAGCCTGAACAGGCCCAGTTCCTTCAGCTTTTCTTGTAAGAGGGATTCTCCAGTCCCTTAATCATCATCATTGCCGTCTGTTAGACCTGCTGCAGAAGCTCTATGTCTCTCTTACCCTGAGGATCTTACAACTGGACACAGCACTCCAGGAGGGGCCTCACCAGGGCTGAGTGAAAATTATATGTATAAGCTGAGTGAATTGATATACATAAACTTCCCAGTAATCCCCTATAATTCCTCTCTTTCTTGCTGTTTATCAAGATAGATTTACTTTATTACTCTGTATTTGCAACCCAGACTTCAGTTCTCAGTATGATTAATGAAGTATTTTGATGTTTAACTCCAGAAAGTCTACAGTATTCAAATCCCACAAAGCAGTTACGCACAAAAATAAGTTTAATCCTCTCATAAGTTTAATCCTAGTGTTACCTATTGGGATATCTCAAAAAGTAACTTCAGTCAAAGTTTCACTCTTTGAGTTGAGCATGCACTTAGACCCACTGAGGAGTCAAGTGTGTCCACTCATCTGAGGATCCAACTTCACGAACAAACCTGCTAGCAGTGTATCTACTTTAGAAGTGCATGAAAGGTGTGGGAATGAGCACCAGCTATTGTTATGGCTTTTGATCATTCCAATTTGTTTACCATGTATTGCTATGTGAAGTGCTCTCAGTAAGATACATTATTCTTTCACCTGGCATGATTGGTTTTTTCTTCTTGAAATGGGTGGACTTACTAACAGGAGATTCCAATCTCTTCTATAAAGAGACTGAGATTGCATGAAGAAACAGTAAAGGCTATGAAATGAACCAAAATCAGGAAGGAATTTTAAGAGAGTTCCTCTGCAGAGTTACATGTACATTTACATGATTGGCCCTTGAAGATAAATATAACTCCACAGCTTTGGCAGAGTCATGGCCCAAGATTTGCACCTTCATCTGTCTGGTACCAAGGAAAGGGCTATGTTGGGCACTTAGACACATATTGGTATACCCATGGTCTTCCCTTAATTTGAAGATATAACTGTAGACAGAAATAATTGTACTATATCCATACTCAGCTGAAGAAATACACTGCCATTTTATTCAATCTGCCTGAGGTTAGTGCATCAGTCAAGAAGGAATTGTAAGGTAGGGTTTTGTTCAAGACAAAGATGCCTGTGACCCTCAGATGCTAATCCCCAGTCTCCAGTGTGTGCAGTCTTCGTAGTTTTTCCTCATAAGCATACAGAGCATACAAGCCATCCACTGCAGCAACAGGCTGAAGGGCATAAAAAAATTGCAGAATTGGGGAAAGACCTACTTTTTACAACATCTCCAGCTTATTTGGGAGGCTACAGGGAAATCGCTTACTCATATGGAAGAATTGTAAAGGTAAAACTTTTGGAATATATCACTGCATTAGGAACAATCTGAAACTGCAAGTACTATGTCCTTCATGCCCCTGTAAAGAAAACAGTCAATGAAAGACTGTCCATTGGTTTAGGCAAAAATACCTGACTGTTTTCAAACATGGAACAGTTCTAGAATTAAAGGCTTTTTACAGGAATTTATACATATTTTTGAACAGTGTATCATCAACGTGAACTATGTTCATTAAAATTTACATTTCATTAACACTGAAAGAAATTTTAGAACTGAGTCTTCTTAACACTTTTTTTCACTCCAGATTCAGTTTGGTTCTCACATACATCCTAAACTTGTTCCAAGAACTTATGCAAATGTTAAGTATTAAGCACAGAAGTTTCTCTGGTGCCATGCACAAATCATTCATTTCTTTAATATGGAAAATCCCACATACTCATAGTAGTGTTCAAACATTATAAGTATGGAAATATTCAATTAAGTTGTACCTAGTGTGTGTAAATTTGCCATCTCAAGGAAAGAGGTAAATCTGTCCCAAGAATGTAGCAATTTAACTTTTTGTTGAAACTTCTAGCCTTCAGAACCAAAAAGAAAGTCTTGGGTAATCAAGAAACAAACAAAAAGCAAAGAGATAAAGTAAGTTACAGAGCAGTACCTTTCAAAGGAGGGAGACATACTGGTTTTAGCAAATGTTTTCTTTATATGGATTTGAGGTTACAAACTGAGAGCTTGGGAAACTAGACTAGTGACTCAAATTGCCCACCTCTCACTGTTACCAGGTGAAAACCATCCAGAGTAGCCACATTCATATTAGAGAATATTCTGAGTTGGAAAGGACCCACAGGGATCATCATGTCCAATCCTTAAGTGATCTTAAGTGGATGGCCCACATGGGTATCAAACCCACAGCGTTGGCATTATTAGAAGTATATGCTCTAACCAACTGAGCCAATGTTGGCATCTGAAGATGGCGATGACTTATTATGTAGCCTTCTAAAATCATCCCCTTCAAGAATGGTATTGAACATTTGTGGAAAATCTCTTTCTATAAAGACAAATGGGGAATGGATGGCTCCCCCATCTCTTGTCTGTCCCTGTGGTTAATATTGTCTACCTTAACCATGGGAAGTCTCTTGATCAAGAAAACAAAACAAAACAAAAACATCTTTGGATTAATTACAAACCATTTAGTAGAGGTTACTCCTTGATAATGGCTGACAGAGGATTTGGTACCTCTGGGCTCACACCAGTTTTGATAGATCTGTAGCTAACTGAGCTATAGGTCCAGAAATTGATCCATTCTTCAATATGAGAAACACTCCTTATCTTCCATTGCCCCATGTCGGTTTTGAAAATATTCATTAAATTTCCCTTCCTACCATTCTGCTTTCTTCCAAGCATTCTCCTGTTTTTCACCTTTTGCAGGATTACTTATCTTTTCCCCTCCACTTATTTTCCTTTACTTTCTCAACTGTTTAGCAGAACGCCCAGTACGTGCTCTATCGTCATTTCACTTGTGGATAAGGGCTCATTGTTTTCCACTCAGACACAGAACTGCTTTCCGAAAACAGTTTGGATTTGCAGTCTCTTCCAGCCTACTTTAGTATTAAAATTTCCCTTACTCACTGTCTTCATGTGGTTTTTCTCCTATAGAAATGACTGTTGCTGGGTCTCAGGAGAACACGTTGTGCCGCAGCACCTTTTTCAGCTTGCGTCACTAGAACATCATAGTCTGGAACCGGTTTTCCATCTTGCGGTTCACCCATTTTATTTCCTCTGCCCGCTCTGAATTCTCAACGAGGAGATTTTTTTTTTCCTTTCTTAACCGTGGGGCTTAAGGGATCACGATATTGCAGTTATTTGTGGCTTGGCTTTCACTCTCTATTTCTCTCATTTTACAACACTGCTCTCCCACCACTTCAAACTTCTAAGGTAGTTAGTTCTCTCAAGTTATGGAGCCACGGGAAAAAAAGAATTTCTACTACTTTCTGTTCTCATTTAAATCTATTACAAGTGTAATTTTTCGATTTGGCAGTTAGAGAGATGTCACTAATTACCTTTGTTATCCATAAGCACAAAAAAATAAATGAAAGGGACATGGCCCTTTCTGCCTTGGCCCAGCTTATACATTAAGGCTGCTAATGCATTAAGCCTTACTTAGTGACATTTCTTATACTCATTGAATTTGTACTTTCTTCAAGTGCATCACCTGTATAGGACATTTCCCATGAAAGAAGATAGTAGGGTGGTAAATTTAAGCACTGAAGTTTTTTTAAATGAATTGATCTTTACATATCATTGTTATTAAATGTGGATTGCTCTTTTATATTTCAGCATTTTTACAAGAGCCTGTTTAAAGACTTTCACCATTTACTAATGCACAAACAATCACCTAGTTGTGAAACCCTCCATCTATACTTCATTTAGTATAAATTTTGAGTTCATTGTGACTACTGCATACTCCATGAATTTCTCTAGCAGTACAATGTAATTTTACTTTCCTCAACAATTAACAAAATCTGCTGTGGTAATGCAGTCACATACATTAGTGAAGGATATGTTTCATTTGTTACGCTTAACATTAAAAGCTGTGTGTTTTGTGGTGTATTATAGTCCTGTTTTAACAACACAAATGTTCTCCACATTTATCTGAAGCATGCAGTTTGCGCAGATGCACAATAGAGAATATAAATTAAGGTCTTTAGGATGTCACTGTCAAAGTGGACTCTCAACTAGACTTTATTCCTGGAAACACATAGTTCATTTACAGCAATAAACTCCTTTCAACCAGTCATCTTTGTCCCTTGGCTTCAATGAAGATTGGATCATATCCTTAAAGATAATCAGCTACAGAAACTGTATTCTATAATCTTGAATAACAATGAGTACAGTCCTACAAATGCAGCTACTCAGCCAGTCAGAAAGACCCAGTTCCTTAGTGGGGAGGAAAAACACAAGCACATCCTTGATGAATTGTGGGATATTGCTGACATTTCCTTCAAGAACAAAATGCAGAGGGCACAATGACTGCTACACCACAAGTAAATATGAAAATAGTGATTATCTCATCACCAAAGCTTCTAGTTTTATCCCTGTAATGCTTGCAGTCTTTAAAATGCTCTTTAAAGCACTTTACTCCGTTTTCTCTCTGAGGCATGAAATGATGCCTAGAAAAAGCTCCACAATTTTCTAGTCCAAATATTATTTCCTGAATTCACATAAGCTATGAATTATAATACATTTAAGAAAAAAAAAAGAAGATGGCTACCCATTATAAATGAATATGCATAAAGGAACAATGTTTTTCATGTTGTATGCTGTATTCCTTGTCTGTAATCAGTTTGTCAAGGTCAAAGAAAGATACCCTTTCCTATAAGATACAAAAATTTTCCAGGGACTACACAGTAAATTGTATGTGGTATTTTCAGAAAGTTGTATTGGATGCACAAAAAGCTTATCAATTAATTATTTCTGTTGTAGCACTGCTGTTTTTAAAAGGCAGGACAAACCTGGCATTTTTTGTTACTATTTTGATTTTCTCATACTTGCAATACACATTGGCACAGGGAAACAAAATACCTTTCCTTCCAGTACACAAAATCTGTTATACTTTTGAAATGCACTTTTCCCACCATCACTGAGCTTATTTAAGAAATGTCAGTCTGATATTGCCAGTTATAAAGCAAAGAACATTTCATGAGATTTAAAGTTTCCTAACATTTTGACAAAATTCAGAACTGAAATAGACAATAAGATGGCCTTAATTATCAACCAGCAAACTTTCCCACTGCCATGTGGGACCACATGGTCTCACCTTCTTAAGTACCATCACAGGTTAAGCCAGACTGGAATGTCTGCAAATTTATAGTACCTGTTTTCTCTTCTGAGAAGTATTTTTGGTCTTGGTACTGATTAAACTACAATGGCAATTTTACTTGATCTAAAAAGACCCTGTATGTATGACAGCAGAACAGCACTGGAGCAGGCAACCAGAGAAACTGTGGAATCTCCATCCTTGCAGGATTTTCAGACTTGCCCACAAAAAGCCTTGGCTCACCTAATGTTAGGAATAGTCTTCCTTGGAGCACAGAGTTTGAGTAGAAACTTTGCAAGGTCCAAACACATTTCCATGGCCTGTAATCTGAGGTAGTGAAATAAAGCTGGTAAGTACTCAGTTAAATAGGATTCTCTCGCTGCCTGTGTAGACATTCTTGGTGTTTACCTCTCAAATTTACTCTATCCTTTCAATGAAGGTTTTCAAAGTATTCCCTAGGCAGCAAAAGGAAAAGTCCTTTATGAAGCTAACCATATAAAACTGAGATTATTTCAAATTACGTAGCTTTTTCCTCATACCTGGAGGGCTGGAGGGCAGAAAATTACTATCTTACTTGGCCTCCCATTCTAGATAACCTGTTTTTAGCTTTTTCCCAGATACCTGGTTACTAGAAAGCTTCCCCCTTGGGGAGCACATCCCTAAAAGTGGGCTTTAGGAAAAAGGACAGCACACACATCATTGCAAGAGGTTTTGCAGAATGTAACTTCAGTGAGGAAATGATGACCCAGGCTGCATAAGGAACACTTGGTACATGGATATACAGGATGCCATCTAACTTCATAAGCACCTCGGACCACGTGCTGGGAAGTAAGAGGAATACATGAAGAAAATAAAAAGAATGGGTCACTGATAGAACAGGATGCATAAGAGCAGAGCCACTGTAGCAGATCTGTTTTCACTCTGTAATTGAGGAACAAATTAAAATATTTCTAATTTAAAATGAAAGTGAAGATTATGGTCATGAGACAGGAAAGTAAGTATTGCTGAGGTGTTCTGAGTGCCCAGGTGATTTCCTGAAGCAGTCTTTTTTCCAGGCTTCACAGAGTCCTGTGCAAGTACCTAGAAACTACAGCAATTAATTGTTTGGCTAATGCACAAGGCTTGCCCGGGTGGCAAGGCTATAATGCATTCCAAATGAGGCTAATGGAATGATGTTCATTAGCAATCATGAGCTTCTAAGTCTCATCTTAGCCTTAGAGCCCCAAGGCTCCAGCTAAGAGCGTAGAGGTCAGGGCTTAGATTTTCATCTAGATCATTTTAATAACATAGGAATAACTTAAAGCATTTGAGCAGTCCCAGTTAGGTCTATGCAAGCAGACATTTAGACAGCTGCTTGAACTGACTCACACCAGAGTTAACAACAGAAACTCTGAGTAAGTATTGAAATAAGACCCTTCCCTTAACAGTACTCTATAGCAGTTTTCACAATATCACTTCATCACACCTTTTAAAAGCTTTGCTGAATAGATATTTGACAAGTTCATTATAAGCATTCTCTGTTCATGCCCATTTTTTTTCTCAGTATGTTAAATAAGTTTACTGACACTCCATTTGTTTAAAACAAGGTATTTATCTATGCATTTGCTTAATAAATATTAAATCATGCATCTCTCCAGATACGACCTACACCCTGTGGCTGCACAGGGTCATAAACAGAAATTCACTTCAAAATTTTTAGCCTTCAGATGCACTTGTTCTTTATTATAATAAACTAGTGTCTGGATACACCTGCTGTATAATTTGTTGATGTCATGAGCAGGAAATTTCCAAAGTATATTTTGCAGAGCCATGTCAAAAAGATTTAGAACAGTTCTTCACAAACACTAGAATAATATTCTTGACTAATATTTCAGAACAGTGATTTTTTTATCAATATCAACTGTTGGGAAAAAAATTGCTGTCACATTACAGGAGCTGATATTATTTCAGCTGATATTGTCTTTTATCTTCTCTAAGTTTAGAATACTTATATCACCTTTTAAGGAATAAATCACACAAACCAGTTGATTAATACATAACCAATTTCCAGCACCTCTAAGGTAGTGACTATCACTACTTTCATCTTTGGCTAAGTGGATTTACATTGTTATACACTTGAACTGCTAAGCAGTAAAATATATACTGAAATTTGTGATAAAATCTGCTATAAAGCAACACAGTATGTGTGAAACATATTTTGATTACAGTAGAAATAGAGCATTTGGAATAGCAGGGAAAAAAAAGCTAAAAACAAACAAAAAACCCCAGAACTAGTTGTTCCTTCCACCAAAAAAAAAAAAAAAAATAAAAAAAAGTTAACCTAACAAGTCCTTATTAAGTAACTAGGTCAGGTTGGATGGACCTCTGAGCAGCCTGGCCTAGTGGAAAGTTCTCTGCCCATGGCAGAGGTATTTGGAACTAGATGGTCCCTTCCAATCCAAACCATTCTGTGATTCTACAATTCTAACAGTTCTTATTATTATTTCCCTAGTAGTTATAAGAATGATAGTAAAAAAGAAAAATCCCATTCCTGTCCAACAAATAACTGCAGTAGAAATAAAGCTTCAAAACACTGAAATATGAACACGCTAGTAGTTCCTTGAGTAGTGGAATTGATATATTCCATTTCCTCCAGATTTGTGACATATTTTACTACACATTCCACTTCAGTCCTCCCTGCCTTCTATGAGTTAATAACCAAGTGTGTCAAATAAGACTGAGCTCTATTTTCTGTTACGTGTGATTAGAGCTGTTACTACAGAATATTTGTGTGTATTTGCCGGTTCACCAGCAAATATACAACAAGTTGGTCACACATGCAGATGGACAAAGTATTCCTTAACCAATTAGGTCTCTTCAGTAACATCTCCGAGGAACTGGATACTCTAAAACATTAATATGAGAGCAACCAAAATTACACTGGCCTGCTGTGGGTCACCACAAAAAAATTCTGGCCAAAACTACTAAAAAGTTTTAAAAGTCACAGAAACTATTTTTATAGCTCCACACCTTTTCTTCCACACTTATAGTTTGGCACTCTTAATGGAAATACTTCCTTCTGACTTCCTTCCCACCCAAGAAGCAACATTCACAAATACCACTACAGGACTTTTTCTGTCAGGTTAATACCTCTGCAAACGGTGCTGACAGAACCCAGGATAGCCACGAATGTATGCTGCAGGAAGTATCTTAATTGCTGGAGCTGTTAACAGTCATATTTTAATTCTGGCCTGTTCTCAAAACCTCAAATTAAAACTCAGATGGCTCTTTTTGACTTTTCAAGGATTTTACATAAAATACATTTCATAAAGACAGAACATTTCCTCTGTTAAAGTTAGAGGGAGATCTTCTGTTGAATTCATTGGAACAACACCAAATTGCATTCTTAAAAATGAGACCAGGTATTAGCCAAAATTAAAATAAATAAATAAATAACTTTCTTGTCTAATTAG
>JAWWMP010000093.1:56717054-56728764 GCA_035047865.1 Dendrocincla tyrannina | reverse complement strand
CTCTCTCAGAGGGATCAGTTGATACCAGAGTGAATACAGTGTATTTGCTACATCTTAGGGAATAGCAGGGCAAGACTTCTCTTTTAGTTTAGAAATAGCCCAAGTCAGTACACTCAAGTATCAAAAAGCAGACACTAACTTAAAAACGTTTAAGAAAGTGCAGTCAGGAACACCCCAATTTCACACCTGGCTGAAAATTTTGTCTGGGATTTGCGTAAGGTGACATATTAACTCCTGATCATTCAGTAATCGCAAAGCAATACCTTCTTCTGGAAGTTCATGGCAAAAACAAAGAATTGTAGAAAAAACAGCCTCAGAAGCTTAAATCACTGCCAGATTTTGAGTTTCCAGTAGTGTCTCTGGAAGGCATCTGAAAATCCTCTAAAATGTTGCAGTAATTACTGTAATCCTCCAAACTTTCATAGCATCATCTTATGATCACCTTCTTAAAGCAGTTTGAAAACCAGTAACACACTATGTGGGGTATGAATGTATCAGGCATCAGTACATAATTTTTACGTAATTCAAAGTGACTTACTTCTGCTCCAGGCAAATTATCATGTATTTTTTATTATTTGCACCCAGCTGTTAATTCAGATCTGTGTCATCTTCCCACACCAACCCCTCCTGGCCATTTGGGCAACTCTTGTCCCACCTACAGATAGATCTCCAACCCCTCTGTATCTAGCAGTGTTCATGCTCCAGACCTGAGTTTGTTTTTGCCCAGGAAGCAACAACCCACACAAAATGCAGTACCTTTGCAGACCTGTCTGTCTCACAGAGCAGTGAAAAATAGGACTGGAAATCTCTCACTAACACATCCCAGAACAGCATGCAGAGCCATTATTATAGCTACTATCTTTAAGACAAAATTCAGACTTTCCATACTAGGGCACAATGAGATTCAGAGACACAAGGCAAGTCCATAGTGCAAATATCCCATTTCTCTGTCTGGACAGCTCTTATGAGTAATACATACAAGTGTCTTTTTCAGTTCAATGCAGAGATAACAGTCCTTTTCAAGAGAGAGGTGCTATCAAATGGAAAGTCAATTAAAGGGTTGTTTGAAATTAATCACTTCAGAACTTGTGTTTCTACGTGTTTATGTATTATCAGGACTTTGCTATTTCAGTGAAGTATATAAAGAAAAGGTGACAGATTTCCTGGATAAGACCATTTATTTTAACAAATAGATGAGTCTTTACGATGAACTGGAGGCTGCAACAGCTGCTCTCTTGGGCTTTGGTGTGGTTCCCTCACGGAATCCATTCCTGCAACAAGAAATATAGTGACCACTTTTTGAAAGGTTGATTCCTGCTCCAGGCTATTTTCTGACAGCCTTTTAGATCAAGCTCATTACATTTTTTCAGCTTATCTGAGTAATGCACTGAAACCACTATGGAATTCATACAGCCTTTTTTTTTTAAAAAGAAAGATCTTGAATAAGCAGCATGGTTTTCACTCTCTTCTGATTAAGTAAATTTGACTCCTTCAAACAGGAAGATTTTATTAACTGCATGAACACTGCCACGACTGCACCAGATACAGCACACCTGCTGAAGACACACCTTACTTCATGCTCCTACCAAGAAATCCAGCCAAAGATGTCACATTTGTGAAGTCTGTTTCTTACAGAAGTCTTCTCTGCCTCCAACCAGAGACTCATCAGCCCCAAGCTTGTTTTTTGGATATGACATTTCTATGCCATCAACACTCAGAAGAATGGAAGCTACAGCTGCGTAGTGGAAGATATTTTATGGCTGCCACTATGAAAGAAATGTACTAACCAAAAGAAATTAATTGATCATTCAACTACACTCAGGACTGAGACTTAAAACCTCCTACCTTTTTGCTAATAATCCAATCCACATTTTTATGACAACACTCTTGAATTAGCTGGTACTTTTCATACACCTTTTTTATTAGACCAGAAGGTACAGAGTTTAATTTTATAACATGGAGAATTCTGAAACAGTACAATATCCCACCACTACCTCCTAAGCACAACTCAAAGCTTTGTAACAAGTTTTAGAAAGCTGTAGCTCAAAATCTGATGTCACACCTCCTTACTAACCAATCACTAAAGAGAGGCTCCAGAAGTTCCTATCCTGAACCTTTCTTCTGGGCAAATAGGGACTGGAATGGATTTCAAAATTTGTCTCTAAAACTGTCCACACTTTAGTGTAACCATCAATTTAACCAAACCACAAGTAGAGGCAATGCAACACAAAGAATGTATTTTTAGACATGGACTTTTTACTACAATCACCTCTATATTCTGTACTATCTTCACTAATAGAGGCATCAGAACTTACACCCTATGTCTTACCAAAGAGATATATAAAGCATCACTTCATGATATATTTAAGAAGATCTGATCATGTTAAGTGGTACTTAGCAAAAATAAAATGTTAAGTTTGAATGATGAATTTTACAATTAAGTGATGTCTATGCAGGATTTCACACCATGCTAGTCTGTAATAAAAGTGTCATACCTGAATCGACGGTAGACCTTTTTCAGGTGCCTCATGCGACCAGTACCAGTGGTGTTGCGCCTTTTAGCCTTTGCACTCCAGTTATCTAAAATATGTAAGTTTCTGTTACTCATCTGCACCAAATAATTAAGTTGCACATTACATATAATTTAAGTCAGTTTCTATGGAGTAATATTGCACATTACCTAAAACATATCACCATTAAGTTGGAAAAAATCTCCAAACGCTGCAGTGACACAACAGTCCTACTTGGCTGTAGGACTACTCAAGGAGAAAAAGAAACGTGGTTTTAAACTGAAGCCAGTTAAAAGTTTGTAACTTACACTTTCTCTTACGCTTAGCAGGGTAACCACATTTCCCACAGGTTGATTTCTGCAGATGGTACGCCTTGGACCCACATCGACGACACAAGGTGTGCGTCTTATTTCGCCGCTTACCAAATGACGATGTACCCTTCGTCTGAAAAGCATTTCAAGACAAGCAGTTAGAAGTACCACTAACACTTCCCGGTCACGAAACTAAAGAGCAAGGCCTATAAACAGCCGCAGTACAGACACGCGGGAGGCCCGCTGAACTGGGCGCCACAGCTCAGCCTGGCCCGCACGGCCCCTGCACGCCCAGGAGCCGCGGCCTCCCGCCTCCCTCCCGCGGCGCGCCCGCCCCTGCGCTGGGGCAAAGCGGCGCCCTGCCGCGCTTCCCTCCGCTCCGACAGGCAGCAAACTGCGCTCTCCTGAGGGCCGCCCTCCTCCCCGTGCTACGGCACCGCACGGCTGCCCTGTACACGGCACGGAGGAGTGCCCGCACCGCCCCGCGGTCTCCCCGCACGGCCCGGCGGCCGCGCCCGCCGCCAGCCCCCCGACCCGGGCGCCTCTGGCCCGGCCAGGCGGCGGATGGCGGAGGGTGGTGGTGGGTGGCAGGGGATGGCGGAGGGTGGTGGTGGGTGGCAGGGGATGGCGGTGGATGGCAGAAGGTGGCAGGGGATGGCGGTGGATGGCAGAAGGTGGCGGTGGATGGCGGTGGATGGCGGTGGATGCCCCGCGCCCCCGCCCCGCGCTCACCATCTTGCCCGGCCGGCAGCACCGAAGAGGCCGCGCCCCGCCGCGCTTCCGCCTCGGGCCCCGCCCCACTTCCGGCAGCGGCCGAGGCACCGCTGTCCGCGTGCGCGGGCCTGCTTGTCCCTGTGCGCGTGCCTGTGGGTGTCCTTGTCCGTGTCGGTTTCCGGGGTGTCCGTGTCCTTATCGGTGTCCATGTCCCTATCAGTGTCCGTGTCCCTGTCAATGTCCGTGTTGATGTCGGTGTCCGTCTCCGTGTCGGTGTTACTGTCAGTGTCCCTGTCCGTGTCCGTGTGTCGGCCCTGCACATCACCGCTCTCCCTGGTGCTGCCCCTGTACAGCGCTGAGGGGCCCAGGTGCCTGCAGCTCCCGAGTCCTGGCCCTGCTTACACCTGCAGTCTCAGAATCGTTTCCGTAGAGTCACAGAGCCATGAAGTGTGGTAGAAAAAGGATCGCCCACTCCGGCCGCCTGGCCAGCAGCACCACTGTATCCCCTAAATGCTCATCGCCCAGTGCTACACACAGATACACGTAAAACACCTACAGAGGTTCCACTGCCCAACCCCTGCACCACCTGTTCCACTGTCTGACCACCTGAATAGTGAAAATAATTTTTCTAATACCTATTCTGTATCTCTCTTGGCATAAGGATTATTTCCTCTTGGCTTCTCACTGCAGGCACAGCAGAAGAGACTGACCCCAAGTCACCACAACCTCCTTTAAGGTAGTCAGAGAGAGCGATGAGGTTTATTGAGCAAGTTCTAATGAGTGAAATTCAGGGACAGGGTACTCTTGGCTGTAATAAATACTTTCAGAGTGAGTTGCCTTGAAAAACAGGCCCTCCCATGCTCTCTGCTTGTCCCTGTCCTCCCCCAGATCCCCCCATGGCAAGAGACAGTCTGCCTGCAGCTGAAATCATCTCAGTGGGCATCATGAGCACAAAAAAGGGAAGGAGTCATGGCACACCGTCTGCCAGAGTCCAAGGCTGTCAGGCACATGTTGTGATTCTTGGGGATTGTCCTGTGCAGGGCCAGGAGTTGGATGATTGCTGTGTGTTCCTTCCAACTCAGAATATTCTGTGATTCTGTGAAAATCATCTTTTGTTTAGGTGCACCATTTAAATTCTCACGTCTGCTTACTATTCATCTTCATTAGGATCACAATCTATACGCCATTTTATTTTAGAAGAGTTCATTTAAGGAAATAACATGCACAGAGAGAAATTGAAGAAATTTGTGTAACTTATTATGAGATAATTACCTTGTCATCCCAAACAAAGCCAGAAATTGATGGTAAAGCTATTTTCTTTACCTTTGATTGCAGAATTATGCAATCTGTCTTACAGTACTTGATGAAAGTATGTCTATCTGGCAGGCTAGATCTCACTTCTGCTTTACTGACTGAAACTGCAGTTTTTCCAAAGTATGGCTGTCTGGGCTTGCCAGAAGCCAACAAACTGTGAGAAACCCTCTGACAATGAATGAGTTGAAACCCTGTGACATGGATCCCTTCATCCAGAAAATGGGGTCATCCCATTGCACAGACTCCAAAGCAGTAAAGCTGTGTCTGACTGCTGCATCTTCACTCTGGGACAAACCATGCTTGTATGGTTGTCTCAGTGTTAATTTATCCTCACTTGTTTCTGAGCGTGGCCTCTTGCTAATTTCCTTCGGTGCTGATTTATGTGCTGGGAGGCTTTTGACCTCTGCTAAGGTGGAGTGATGTGGCAAAAAGCCATTTTGACTTCAGCAGCATTGCTTCTAGACACAGAAAGGTGTGGCCCAGGCTGTTGGCCCAGTTCTTTCATTTTGGGTGGCAATTTCTGACTCTGAAATAACAGAGGTTTTGGCTCTTATTAATTTTACCTGAAAATCCAGGCATTTATTCCATCCATGGTCCTGCAGTAGTTAAAGAAGGTAAATTGGTTCCAAATGGTAAATCATCCTGTCTTGTACTAGGTGTCTAAAGGAGGGTGAAAAAATGCATCTTGGGAGAAAGCCTTCTTCCATGAGTTCCAAGAGAAGCCTAGATAGCCCCCTTAGCCTAGGCACATAAATGGCTGAGGTTAGGTAAAATTAATTTTGCCCTGAAGGTATTTGTACAGCAATTCTGTCCTTCTTTCCAAAAATCAAAAGAGAAACCTCAGTGTCCTATGAATGAAATGCCATTCGGGGAGGGGGGGAAACCAACCAACCAACCAACCAACCAACCAACCAACCAACCAACCAACCAACCAACCAACCAAAAAAAAGATCCACAAAACAAGCCCCCCACTTAAACAGTATGAATAAATCCTACAGGCTGAACTGGAGTCATATTTTTCCAGCAACTTTGCTGTATGACTTTTAACTAGTGTCTCCTTTCCTCTTTCTTTCTCACTAGGTCTCAGAAATCTGGAAGATGCCATGAACATTGCCAAATGCCATAGCAACAGCCACCAAAGAAAGTCTGTTGGTTCGACTGCCTGCAAGAATATGCTGATAGGGGAATTATTCTTGTCCTTTATGGGATAAAAATAATGTTATTCATTTACATGTCTTCAAACCTGTTTGGAAAGAAAGAGTTTTGGTACCATGATGCAGTTGTCTTCCTGTATTCAGGAAGACCGGATACTTTTAGGGTAGAGAATGGGCAGAGCTGTGGCTGCCCCAGTACCATTCAGAAGCGCTTACCCCCTGTGAAGATCTCAGATGAGAACAGAATTCATTGTTCATAATGAATTCCTGCCTGCTCAGAACATACAGGCTCATGTACTGGCAGCTGCTGAAGCCTAAATTCAGCACGGACTAATTCACACTGCTTCTTTGTTGAATAGGAAGTAGTCCAAAATTTAGAAGGTGACATGGCTGACTTCTGAACTGTCTTTTTGATGTAGGAAACAGCAGTCTGTCACTGCAGCTGATATCCCATCACAGCTTCCGCACAGCAATTTTTGTCCAGCAAGGTTTGTTGGTGGGAGAAACCCTTTGTAGTGCTAGCAAATAATGATCCTATTAATCATCTAGATGAGGATTTATTGAATACGGTGCACCATGTTCTGCAGTCTGTCCGATCTGGATGGGGTTAGAAAACTGAAGTAAAAAATATATACGCCCTCAGAGATAAGTCTAGCTCAAGGACAGGGAGACCAAAACCAAGGCTGGTTAGACTTTAGAGAGGAAAGTATGTACGAGCACCAAATAACATCAGTGACATTTGTTTGCCCAGGTTCAAAGCCATGCTACTACATCACACTGTCACTGGAGTGCAGTACAGCAAGACGGGCCCTGATGTGATCGTGGTGAGATTTGCTTCAAAAAGCAGAGGAGTTGTACTGGTTCTACAGAACCTCAACACTGCTGAAAGGACTAGTGTGTGGTAAATACACAACTGATATCAAAGCAAGTTCTGTCTAAGGACATCGTGTTGCATCACTCATTTGTGCACATGTAGCACCTTTTGCAGAAGCAGAGATGACTTAAAGGGTTGGAAACAGTGAAAATTCAAGCTTCATACATATATACTTGAAGATAATCAGTACTTAATACCAATTATCTTCAGCAGGCAAGCTGAAGTTTTTATTTCTTAAAGTGATATCTTAGATCAAGGGAATGCCTTTCGGTATCCTCTTAGATATTGAACACTTTGACATAAGTAAAAACAGCAGTAGAACTGAGGAATTCAAAGGCAACCTTTTCATGAGGGTCAATTTGAATGCCTTTGTTTCTGGGTATCATCCTGATTTGTAGAGGTAAATATGTCAGTTGGAATTAGTGGGGAAGAAACTACACTAATTATTTGTTATCAAGCAGGCACAAGAAACATAACTTTATTTGTATAATATCCAGATTCTTCAGTTTGAAAACTTTCATATGTGAATTTGGACCAGAAACATTGGTCACCACAAGATGACACTATAGTTCCAGTAAAACTTTTCTCCTAAACAACCCAGTGAAAACTCTCTAAAGAGTAACAGTAATAAAAAAAAAACAGGTTAATAAATTGAAAACAATATTATCTCTACAGCTCTTACATCTTTATGACAATAACAGAAAATATGAGCAAACAATAATGCTTATGAATGACTGTTGTATTCTGCTAAGAAGCTAATAAGCATAATAGAAAAGTCTGTTTGTTTAAAGTGAAAATAGATGGACCAAAATGCAGTAGTTGTCACTGACTTCTGAAATTGCTTGTTAAAATACAGTGGAAGTGATTTAAAAAATGATGAAAACTCAATTTTTTTTTATTATTACTTTATAGCAGCCTTCCAGTACCTAAAGGAGGCTTACAAGTAGGATGGAGAGGGACTTTTCACAAGCGCTTGTAGTGACAGGACAAGGCGAAATGGCCTTAAGCTGAAGGAGAGCAGGTTTAAATTAGATATTAGGAAGAAATTCTTTACTCTGAGGGTGATGAGGCCCTGGAACAGGTTGCTCAGAAAAGTTGTGGATGCCCCATCTCTGTAAATGTTCCAGACCAGGCTGGATGGGGCTGAGTAACCTTGTCTAGTGGAATGTTCCCTGCCCACAGTTGGGGGGGTTAGAACAAGATGATCTTTAAGGTCTCTTCCAACCTAAACCATTCTATTATTCTACTGGCACTCCTTAGCATCAGGCAGACTAGATAGTAGCCTTCAGACCACCTTGGAGAGTGGCACTAATACTTCTAGATCACGGGTGAGGCATCACTAAAATCACAAACACAGCAGTAGTAAGAGCTCCCCACCCATTTCCTCAGCTGTATTTACCGTATACCTTAGGATAGTTGTGGGGACATCCTGGATATTTCCGCACTAGAAACCCCACTAAAAACCCCACTAAAATCTTTCTTTGTTGTTCCATCCAGCTAGGGGAATGGACATATCCAGTGTGCACTCATAGCGCAACAGTGTAATTCAGAATTTGAAAATTTCCCTAGTTTTTGATTGGTTGGTTTTGCTTTGATTTGTCACCTTCCCCCATCCCCCCCCTTTCTTTTTAATGTTTATGCTTAGATACATTGCAGGGCTGTAGTGCATTGTTGCACCAAAGCAGTAATTCTCAGAGCAGGTTTCACTGGCTGGCCTCAAGCTCGCAGAGGGGATTGCATGACTCTTTGGGCTAAGCACCAGATAGGGTGCATAGGAGAAAGCCACCTTTACAAGATGGCAACTGTTTTCTTGTCAGTTGTATAACAACAAAATATTCTTGTCTTGTCAGTATCATTTTTATAGAAACAACCTTTATTGATCATTTTTTGCTTGATACTGTTGTCTTAAACCCTTATTGCGTTATTCATGCATAAATAGATCTACATACAACTACAGCTGGAGAGGTACAGAAGGCATATGAGCCACAAACCTGTAGTAGTATTGTAGTCTGCATCACATTCCTGGTGAAAAGGCCCAGTTTCTAGGCAGATTCCTCTTACATTGCAGCAGAATACATTTTAGTGAGTTGAGAGGAAACCTTTTGTACCAGTACAGACTGCAAAGCACCAGACTTCAGTTTCCATCAGATGGTTCTGGAGTTTTTGAGAAAAGACTGGGCAAATGTTTGTCTGAAATGGCTTAGGTGTGGTGAATCTTATAGTGGGAAGACAAGTAGTCTGGATGATCTTCTTAGGTTTCTTCCAGCCATACTCTTGTCATGCTGTGATTTTATAAGATGCCTTTAAGTACAGAAACATAATTGTATCTCTTATCCCCTGGCTGTCATTTTCTCAGAAAAATGCATTTGACCAATTTTATACTTGGAAAAAAATGTCAGATATTCACAAATTCTGACTTCAAATTTTGTCTGCTTTTCCCATTATGATGGATGGCCAAATAAATGCTATGGCCCATTTCTTACAAGCCCACTGACAGGCCTGCATTTCAAACATCTATCCTTCCCCAGAGTAATGTGTCTGACTTGCATTTTCAGGGTTATTCTAAAGCACATCAAACCCAATTTATCTATTATTGAACAAATTGAAAGGAAATGTCACATATGTATTTACCTGTGTGTCTCTCTGTGCGGACAGGTATGCATGGAAGGTACACACTTAGCTGTACTAGAAATGTTTTCTTTCCTTTCTTTTTTACTAAAAGTATCAAAAACTTGTCTGATTTACAACTAGACACAACTTATATCTAAGCCAAGGCATTATGGATGAAATCTGCTAACTTGAAAGCCAAGTTAGTCTAAACTTACAGTGTCAATTCTTTTAGACTTCCAAATGTTCAGTATGAATGATACATGGGCATAAGGTTTGGAAAAGAAATACCATATCAACTGGTTGGGAAAAAAACAACTCTTTCCTGCAGAAATGTTGAAGGAAAAGTCTTTACAAGAAGCTCAGGAAAGGAAGTCAACTTAAATTTAAAGTTATATTCAAACAATTGGCTATCTTACCATCTAAATTTTCTCACTTTTTATATGGAATTGCATGCCTTGTTATGTCTCTAGCATCACATTCCCCATGTTACTCAGCTATGCTTCAAGGCCGTATGTGAATGACTTCAGTAAAAGTATGATTTTAATAAATGTGAATCATTTTACTTATCATCAGCCATTTCTTAGATGTTCACCTCCTGGAAATGCTGGAGAAATGCACATGCGTGCCTTATTATACTGCCTTCTGTCTCCCAAAGTAATCAGGTAATTCAGTTTTACAGGACCCATGCAGGTTTGGTACCTGTTAGTGTTAAAAGCCCAGGTACAGCATGTACATAGTACAGAAGATATTTTTCATGCATGTTGCAATTAGAAGTATCTAAGTGCATGAATAAATGCAAAGCTGTGCATAAAATGTGCCTTAGCGAAATATAAAGTATTTGATTTTCTTTCAGAAATATGCATTTATTTCTCACATATATTTACTGTTCATAAGTTTCAAGTTTTGTTTTAGATCTAACAACTGAGAAGAAAAACATGTGTTTGCAGTAAAGTGGAAGGTCAAAGAAGTAAGCATTGAAGAAAACTGAGGCACTCGTGTTTAATCTGGAAACCAGTAAAATAAGCTTAATATATTAGCTGTTTATGTATTTATTTACTTAATCTTCACATCTCACTTCAGGAGTTCTAAAGAATTTATATTTTTCTTGCTCTGGGACTACTGCAAATGACTGCATTCCCTGGTCACTCTGTCCCTTCTTAGAAGTAAAAATACAAACTCATTTTAAAACAGGAAAACCTAACACTTGCCTAGCATTCTTTACCCTTTATGGAGTTGTGGGGCTTTGCCTTTAATATTCTGATGTGAGACACAAACTCCAAGAAAAACGGGCTTTGCAGTGGAACAGACAAATGCGAATTCTATGTTTACTTAAGATAAAGGCTTATTCCCTGGTTGAAGTTAAGTTCACATTCCTTCATCAAAATCACTGTTGCATTTTATTATTTTCACTAGCTGAGAACCTTCCCTGAGTACAAATGAATTGCTAACAAAGGTCAGCTCAACTTTGCAGTTCCAAATGCTATCTTCCGTTTATTTTGGAATATGTTTTCCCTGTATCAGGCATTTCCAGCTTTGTGTTTACTGGAACTGAGGCATACCAGCACCATCAGGGAATTCCCCTAACACCCATGCACAATTTCCCTCTTACATTACTTCACTTTAACAAAAATAGAGGCCAACAGTGACCAGCCTTATTTGTGTGCAAGGACACAGAAAAGAAACGGAGTTTTTTGAATGGCACTGATGCAGGTGGTGGAGAGTATGCTAGTATGTACAGTTTTGGATTTGGTTTATCAGTTGAGTTAGTCCTTCTTAACTAATTGCACAGTTTACAGTAGAGCTTGAACATATATTAGGAAGAGATGTTGCTTAAAAAGTGTCTGCTGAAGAAGGGAAAAATATCTGAGGGAATATTGCACTGTGAAAAGGTCACAAAACTGTGACTAGTCCAAGCCTACTTGTTCTGTATTACTGTATTTTAACAGCCGAGTAAAATATGGAAACCCTTGCAGAAACAATACTAGTAATTTACTTTTTCTGTTCTTTCTCTCAACGATCTTACAAGTTTGTAATTGACCTTAGCCAAAACTGACCACCAGCCTTTCTCAGCGTACTTTTCTCATGGCTGATGTGTGTTTTTACATGGAAGTATTTCCCTGCCCTGGTGTTATGGTTTCAGCCCAGCTGGCAGCTAAGCCCCACGCAGCTACTCATTCACCCCACACCAGTGGGACCAGGGAGAGAATCAGAAGGGTAAAAGCT
>JAWWMP010000093.1:56700127-56715497 GCA_035047865.1 Dendrocincla tyrannina | reverse complement strand
TATTCCAGGAAGTTTGACAGTAGCATTTAGGGTTAATTAGTGACTTCTCAAGTAAGCTGACAAAATGAAAATGAATTTCAGCTGGTCCTAAAAATGCTGTAGTTCAAAAAGATATCCTAATAAGATCTGTTTCTTTGAAGTCCTGCCTTCATTTTGTTCCCTAATTCTCCTTTATAGGAGAGGAATCTTTGTTCTGCTTACTGAAAAACAGTTTTAAGGTTTTAATTTCAAGATACTTGGAAATTTTCAGAGAGAGACTGATGGGCTTTGATGAAAGATTTTTGTTCAAGGTTTGCTGCTTGAAGCATTTTAGCCTCCAACTAGTTACAATAATAATTCTAGAATATGTAATACACATACATCACTGATTGAAAAAGAACCAAAAATATAGAAGCATGGGCAGGGTCACTAATGGCTGATGCTTGACATTCTATTCAATCTACAGAGAAATAAGAAAGAGATGATATTTTAAAAAGCACCCAGACTTCAGGCTAAAAGACATCTTGATTATCAATGCAAGATACTGTCTCAGGGAGTCATATAAAGCTGCTCATGAATTTATTTAAATGTAGGAATTAAATTCAGAGTAAATAAATAACGTAAAAAAATGCAAGAAAAAATCAACAGAAACTTAAGTCACTGCATACTTGTGAAAAATTGGTCTTGTCTGGCTCTGAGGATTAATTGCATAGAAGAGGCTCTGCAATCCTCCATGTGGTTTAACCTTTGATACACCCTTTTATACACTGTGTGTGGTTTTGTGTCACTATTAACACAAATTCAATAAGAGAGTCATAGGATCACAAAATATGCTGAGTTGGAACGGACCCAGAAGGATCGTTGAGGCCAACTCCTGGCCCTGCACAGGATCATCCCCAAGAGTCACATCATCTGAGAGCATTGCCCAAACACTTCTTGAACTCTGTCAGGCTTAGTACTGTGATCACTTCCCTGGGGAGCTTGCTCCAGTGCTCAACAACCCTCTGGGCGAAGAAACTTTTTCTAATATCTAATCTAGCCTGTTTCATGTGACTCTTTCTGTGTTAGCTTATATAAAGTACCAGAACTATGATACCAGCCCTCTGATTTACGAAATTTGCCCATTTTATGTATGTGTGAGCCCCTTTGTTGCCGCACACGTAAGTGAGAGCTTGTAGGTCTGTTGCAGACACAGTACCTCTGCTTTGCACATGGCTGCCAGGTGAGGTCTCAGAAGAGCTTGTGCAGAAGCCCTGGGCCCTCTGAGCTCTCTGAGCAAGATTTTCAGTTTGAGAAGGACTCGCAGTGGACTTATGCTTACTCCCAGCCCTTAGTGATGAAGACCATTGAGACAAATTTCCCTCATCTTTACTATCCACGCTTTGTTTGCTGTCACCTCCAAAGGCAGACGGCCTGAACCTGAGCAGATTTTATCAGCCTGAAGATGGAACGTCTCAGGGAGGCAAGTATCAGTAATGGTAGGAATGAAAAATAAATATTCAACTTCACTGAACACCTAAATTAAGCCTAAATGGGCAACTGATCAATAGATAATATAGTGCATTTGCATGCCACCATCCTGTCCAGGAGAGTCCTGTGAGGCAGTGTGCTGTGGGGTGATTTTTATCTGCTAGTCTAGCATGAGCAGCAACCAGAAAAGCTTACACAAGGTGTTGTTTCACTGACACTTGAGCAGATGCAGTGACTGCAAGCAGGAGATTCTCTCATTGCCCTCCTTCCTTTCCCACTTCTCACCTCTTTGTCCAGTCTTTCTTCTGCACTGTATGTCCATGGGGCTGTTGATCATCAGACCTTCCTGACAGACAATCCACCTCCTAAAACAGCACAAAACCACCCAGGTTTGGTTTTGTTTGTTTCTTGTGGGGTTTTCTTTCCCCTTTTTTTTGATTTCCCCTGTCATTGTAATGAATTAAACTGGCTCTTAGAGAGGACTGAAGAGTGCTAAAGCCAGCACCAGATGCACAGAAGAAGCACATGGCAGGGATTGCAAGTAAAAGCAGGAAAAGAGGGGGAAAAAACAGAATAGTAACTTGACTTCTTCGTCCGATTCAAGCTGCTGAATTTGTTCACCATGTCTTGTGGTCTAAGATCAGAACATAATTCTAAGGAACAGTAATTACCAGTTTGCCCAGTGATGACCTGTGTGTACCTACAGGCTGAAATGTCTATGCTCTAGACAAGCCTGATGTATTACCAATATACTACTGAAGCTCTCCGTATTTTGAATCCTAATAACATGAACTCTTCTAACCCAGTTCTTTCAAACCAGAACCTTCACAGCCCTTGTTTGTTTGGTGTAGTTTCTGCAGCATACAGATTCTACTATCTAAGGCAATATCCTTCTACAAGGTCCCCTGAGAGAGAATCATTTCCATTAAAGTTAGCACAGCAGTAATGTTATTTGACATATTTCATGGAGACACATCCCAAGGCATTGTCATTAATCCTTGAACGCAGCAAATACATTAAAAGCAAAACAGGCAATTAAAAAGTTTAAAAAAAAAAAAGTGAGATGTCATTAGCATACAGAAACAAATACAAAAACTCTCCAAATCCATTTCACAATTCAAAACCATAATAACAGAATGTTCTTTCTCCACTCAGTTGTCACTGGAACCTTGGCATTTGCAGGAGTCACAAAGCACAGACTGTCTTTAGGGATGTAATACATAATGAACTTGGACAATGAAGACACAAGACTATTTAAAGCTTGGTAAACTATTGAGTAACCTTAGCATCAATCCTATAAAAGGCTGGAAGTCTACAGGGAAATATCGTTGATATAATTATATTCTGGCTGACCTTAGTGTGAAATGGAATACAGACAATACCACTCCATTCTGTCTCCAGACTAGGCAGGGTATCTTTAGCCCAGCAAGTGAAGCATTGCATTAATCATTCCTGTGCTAGGATTATCATTTGGTGCAAGTCAAGAAATGCCCTGCCTGATGGCTATCCCTTTGTGTCTCTCAAACTACTCCTCTTTTAATCCCCTAAAACATTGGGTTTAAGTCTAAAGATTGTTTATTTATGAATATGCAGTAGAAATGTTTTGCAAGAATTAAAAGTTGCTGTAAAGCATATTCTTAATAGCAAAGTTGTTATTAGTTTTTTGCCATTTTCACTAACAGTAAAGAAAAGTTAGCTTGAGCTTCTCTGTAAATTACACTTCATCCTTCACTACCATGCAGTAAAGGGAAGTAATTGGGGAGCTCTCCAATCAGACCTTTTATTATAATTGATATTACTGCAGAACTGCCTGTCAGTCAAACTGAGACTATATTAGGTGTTGGGTAGTCTACTGTCACAAAATTCAAGTGTAAGTAGATTGTCATGCAACTGTATGTTGCCTTACATGTCAATAAGACAAAAAAAATAGGAAACTATCTAAATGGTTCAGAGTATAAATGCTAAGTAGAAAAAAAGGCTGCTGTAAGTACTCTATGAAATGAAATAAGAAGCAGCCATTCACAGTCCCATTGTTGTAGAGGAGACTGAATATCCATCCACTGCAAAACAGTGAAGTGCCATGGAACCTCTGGACTTGCAGTCCAAGGAGTAACACAAGCCCAGCTCTAACTTCCCTCTGTTTTGCATATGTTGGTTCAATTCTTTGTTTTTTTTTACTGCTGAAACCAGGATCAATAAAAAAACAGGATGCTTTTTCCAAATGAAAGAAGATAAAATGGTTGAAGTGCCTGAAAATATGTGCTTAAAGAGCTATTATACAGCATCTGCCAAAGCTACATTTTTGTCTTGCTGAAGTACTTTTTGCAAGAAAACATTCCATCAATATAAACTCATTTGAATATGACACTCATTACTATTAATGATTTGACTACCTGTTAATTAAGGCCAAACCCCTGCCACCTGCACACACTTTCTTTGCTAGCTCTATTTGTCCTCTTTTATATTTGCTTGCGTGTTTTGTTTGGGACCAAATTACGGTACATCCTATCTTGAGGGTTATCATAGCTTATGATGTACTTACAGAAAGTGAATTTGCTATCTTAGCCACTAAAACAGTTGAGTGCATGATCAAGACATATATCTGGAAAGATAAAATATTCTTTGGAGTTCCTGTATTCTGGGCCAGCTATAAAAGCCCTTAACTTGCTTTTAATAATTTCCATCATAGGCAAATGACCACTGTCAGTGTGGCACAAATTGATCATAAACTAAATAGTTTTTGATAAAAAGCAATAAAATATGTACAGAAGTGATGACAGTGTGTGAATTACATTATCAAAGAGATTCATAGTGCTACTTTTCCATGAGGGTCTTAACTGGGCTACACTAGCATAAATTAGTGTAAATTTTCCTAGCAATAGCATTTTCTTGCTATGACTGCAATGGGTCAGCTCTGGAAAGTGAAAAAAAAAAAAAAAAACAAAAAAAACCCCACCAAAACAAAAAATACCCAAACAAACAAAAAAACCCCTAAACTTAAAAATAAAAGGGCATGGCAGGGTGAGGAAAGAGAAAAGGAAGGGGTCTTCTTCTGTATGAGTATCCCCACAGAAAGCAGGCAGAACCAGGCAAGAACTGAACAAAACTTACATGCAGATCCATGAACTGATTTTCAGTGTGAAAATTGATGCACAAAAATCATCATTACTTCAGAAGTGGAGAATGAAGATTTGTGATTAGCAATACCAGCTTTATCTTGGGCATCTTTACCCTAATACTATCTTTGTCTTTATTCTTCCTATTGAATCTGTGAACTCAGCTGTGGTGTAGTGTATGTGGTCTGGGATCTCTGAAAAGTCATGTTCAGAGAAAAAAAAAAAACCTTGTAAGAGAGACCACCAGGAAAAGATGATTGTTCTTCCAGTAAGCTGTCCTCACAATTTTCTGCCAGCCCCAGTCAATACATCCAAGGCTTGATTTATATGTCTTAAAAACACTGAGCAGCTCCCAAAGCAGACTGTGTCCCTGGAGAGGACTAGATGGGCTAAGGTTAAAATTCCTTGGCAATATTCAGCCCTCTTAGGGAAAGAAAAGCAGAAGAGCAAGGCAGAGTGAGAAGAGATGAACAGCAGCAGACAGACTGACTGACTCCTTTGGTTTCTGAATTGAAAATACTGGAAGTGCATTTTCCCTGGTAATTACTGTATATCTGAGTATTTCATCTAACATGAAGGTAAGACAATTGCTTACTTAATTTGTCTCATGAAGTGAATGTATCAAGTGCAATGAAATATGATTTTATATGGCAAAATAGCTGAAAAAGTAATTGGACAGCATTGCAAGAAAGAAGAAAATTAAAAAAAACCCAAAAGCTTGAACAACAAAGCTGAGAAAATCAGTGTGAGATTCCCCTTAATTTCTTAAGCTGATTGGTGTAAAGATTGCAGAAACCTTGAACGGCTGTATGAGCTAAAACAGGGAGATAAAAACAGAAAAGAGAAGTAAGTTTGCTTTTACTTCTCTTTATTTCAGGTGCTGGGCATTTTTCTGTTGCTGGAAGTTTCAAGCTTCTTTCCCATTTTTTCCAGGTGAATATTTATTTAATAAACTACATGCTGAAGGCTAAGTATGTATAATTAAGTTGTATGAAGCGAGGCAGAGCTTAAAGGAGTTTTCAGATACATTTCCTGGGAGAGATACACAGTGTTAGGTGTCAGCACTGCCACGGCCATCAGTGGCTCACACAGCCCCTGTCAGCTCCCTGCCCAACTCTGGGTGGAGACTGCCCTCTCCCTGATTTATGATGTGAGGCTGCTCTTTGAAACTTGTAATATAGCTGCACAAAGTCTTCAGTGATCTTTAGGCCAGGTGAATGTGTCTAGTTTCATCTTTTCAGTGACCAGAAAATCCAAGCTGGGACTGATTTCATTCTTACACATGAAAAGCAAATCCAAGTGTTTTTATAAAGAGCCTGATCATAACCCTAATTGTTATTGAAGGTCCACTTTACTGTTTAGAAAAGTCTTGCACTCATGCTTATGGATGGAAATCACTGATGATTTTCCTCTCTCTCTCTTTTTTTTTTTCTTGTTTTAAATTTATTTCAAAAAAACCTACTGGAGCAGTCCTTCCCCTCGAGTCCACTGCCGCTGGAATTCTTTTGGCCCTTGGTCTGAGTGCAATGGTTGTACTCAAAAACAGGTATAGATGGGCAAATCTGTTCTGTACTCATGACCTCATAAGCCTATTCCTTTTCCCCCAGTAATTAAGAAGCCACTGTATCTTTAAAACCACAAATCATGTGCCACACTAAAGTCCCAGAAAAATGAGAAGGCTCAAGAGCAAAGAACTCAGAAGATAAATCCTCAGTCTCTCCCCAGTATATTCCCTTTCAAAGCTATGATGTTCATATTGTAAAATAATTTGTGTTCTTCTTATTTTGATGATAGTTTCAGAAAGCACAACTGAACTGTGTGGTAAACACAGACATTCCTCCGCTGATGCTGGTTTGTACCAATTCCACTGATTTTTCATTAGTGTCACCTCTCAAGGAAAGAAAACTTCGTTGCAAAGTGTTACCCTTGACAAAAATAAGATGATGATGATTTTTACACTGAAACTCTATTGATGTGCAAGATGTGCTCTTGACTTTCCTTTTCATCCACTTTGATGTTGCATCAATTAAGGATGGATTAGTCAAATATATGCCATGAGGTAGTACTTACTCTGTTTAGAAATCACTTGATGTTAAATTTTACCATCTTCCTTAATGCTATTGTTTACTTTGAAAAACTTCAAGAACAAATTCATATTAGGCATGATTAGTCCTCTTAAGAATGTAAAAAGAAGTGAGAAATTTCTCAGCAGCTTTCTCTTGTCTCCAGTTACATACTAGATTTTTGAACACACCAAGCCAACTTATGTATCAGTCTAAAGACCTTATAGATAAAAGAGCTATCTTTCTATTAATTTGAGAGTTTTCTAACATGTTATGGTAATACCAGGTGTGGTTCTTCTCAGAAAAAAATAGTGGATGTCTCATTTCCTTACAGCAGTTAGTGCAGTAGCGTTGTCTTGACACTGGCAAACTATTCCTGCTTTCCAGTTGGATTTTCTAAGACCTCTTGATTTGCATTCAGATTCGGAGACGGACAGTAGCAGTTTATGGCCAGTATGGTGGAAACCCCTGCTCTGGAGATGCCTTTGAAACAAGACCATGCACCCCCATAAGGGGATGCCCAACAGAGGATGGCTGTGGTGATCGGTTCAGGTGTTTCTCAGGTACCATCCAAGATTTTTTTTCATCATTTATTTTCTAGTCAAGAAGTTAAGAATATAACCTTATCATCTTTGAACTTTAATAAATGGGCAAGGTCTTTGCAGAACTCTTGATCTACAGATGACTTTGATTTAGGTAGATGTTTCCTTTTTTTCCAGCCTTAACTGTTCATGTTTTTAATTTCATCTGGAGTACTGCAGAGCATTGCAGATAAGATGCTGTAGCCCAGCTACCCTCTTTAATTCATTCTGTCTTACTCATTTGCCCCAGAGATCAGTTTTTTTCATTATGAGAATGTAGTTAAGGAATGCAACCTTAGATTTGAAGCTGTTCTAGACTACATCCAGGCATCTTGGAAATCACCTGGAAACTAATGTTCTGTGGAACAGTCATTGTACCCAACTTCCATTACCTTCGCAGAATATCTCAGTAGGCAGACATTTATCACAGAGGACTATGATAAACATGTTTTGGTGCTACCAGAGGGATAATCACAGTTAATCATAAGTGATAGGGTCAAAGGGTGAAAGCTTAGGAAATAAATCCAGAAGTCAACTGTTTTATTAATATGTCCTAAGCCTAGAATGGCTGTGGTTCCCTCAAGTGTGCTGTACAACATTTATTTAGGTCTACATTTACTGTTTTTTCACAAGCCCTTGTGGGCACAGACTGTTCATCATGGGAGTGAATATGCTGATTAATGTAATAGATAAATAGGACATCTGCTTTGATTCTAGGTGATCCATTTTTAAACTAGTGAACACTTCTTTCCACAAACAAAATGCATGTTTGTTCTGATTCAGGTCAGTGCATTAGCAGATCCCTTGTATGCAATGGTGATCAGGACTGTGAGGAAGATGGTGCAGATGAAGATCGATGTGAAGAGAAGAAAACTGTATGTGATATTGACAAAACACCTCCGAATTCAGAACTTACAGGAGCAGGGTAATGTTCTGTGGTAGGCTCAGTATTGCCAGTGCCAAATGCACTTACATTTTGATGTATTTACAAGCTCTGGGTGTACAGATGGACTTCCTGGGCTTATGGTAAAATGTGCCATATGCAAAAGTGTTCAGTACAACTGCCTCCATCATGGCAGTGGCTCAGTGCAGCCAGGAGGTACAGTTCCTTTGATCTGAAGTACAGAATAAAGCTTTTAGTGTTACTGAAAACCAGCTTTTAAGACATAAAATTAAATTTCAACTAATGATCTTCATCATGGAAAAAATGAGCCAGCAGTCCTCGTTCTTTTTATGCATTGCTGTTGTATTTAGTACTCTAGATCCATATGGATTTCTGGTTTTACATCCCATCTACAACCTAGAAAAATAATTATCTGAAGTTTCTTTGGTGGTGGTGTATCACTTTTTATGCAGTATACTTCAGATATAATAAAAACACCCGCATTTTGGAATTCATGCCCTGTTGTTTCCGTGTTACAGCAATTGTTCAAACAATAAAAATTAAAATTAGTTGAGATAGATACTAATGTCTTAATGTTAAGAGATAATAAAATGTGTTCATTTTTGTTGACAAATCAAGACCAACATTTCACTTTCAAGATTGCAACATGCTATGCATACTGAAGTTCTGCATGTATAGAAGTCTATCAGGTGATAACCCTTTTTCTTGGATAAATCAGCTTATGATCTTAATTTACAGATACATCATTCAGTGATAATGGCTCTGCAGTTTTTGCCTCTCTGTCTTAATTACATTTCATATTTTTTTTTCTCATAGCTTTGATGCTATTACTGATGAGACTAAGGGAAGAGTAATTCATACAAAAAGCTTTGGAGGGCAATGCAGAAAGGTCTTTAGCGGCGATAGGAGAGAATACTACAGGCTGAGTGAAAGTGCTCTTGCTTATACTTTCCAGGTATGTTTCCATTAAGCACAGCTTTGTATTTACAGGCATGATTAAAACTGTGAGAATGATGCAAAGCTTGCAGGGGCCCTTGGCAGGTATGTTTCCTTAAACACAGCTCAACAACACCTGTTTCCTCTCTGCAGTCACTCATTATTTTGAAATACAAATTTGTGTATGCCTTGATAAAATAAAAGGCAAGAAAAAATATTAATTCCTTGAATGTGATTTCTAAATCTCTCACAGTTAGAGTGAATGTAAAGACGTCTCCTTAGTATAAGTAGTGTCTTGAATCACGCTATGAGATCTTTTGGGGGTGAAGTGCAAGGCTTTGGGGTGCTTTGCAGAGATCTTCGAGATAGGCTTTGTTTGAAGTCACTGTCTCAGATTTGATTTGTCTCATGTTTATCAAAATCATGCCAAACAATCCTTAATTTACTTTATTTCATAACATAAATACTTAATATCTACACATACACACACACATATATAAAGGAATGCTTTTCCAATGGTGCAGTACTTTTTGTGAAATCTGAAATGGATTCAACCTGGAGAATGTGTCAGCTCTTTTTTTTCATCAGTAAGGACTTGCTCTACTCTATCATTTATAATTTTAAAATCCTACATGAAACTCTTCATACAGACTTGTATCTTTCACCTTCTAGGTTAAAATTCAGAATGATTTCAGTTATGAATTTTTCAACAGCACATGGTCTTATATGAAACGCACAGAGAGGTATGAAAACTCAAACAGACACAGTTATTCACAGAATAAAAATATGCAAGAAAGTCTGCAAAAGGTATGTAAAAATTGTCACTGTGGCTTTATATTTGGCATAAACATTTTCATCATTTTCTTCATGTGTTTTTTATAGTAAGATACGAGTATTTTATCCAGACATTTTCGGCACAAAGTGCAAGACATTAAATATCCCATAAAGCCTATTTATTAGTAATTTATTACGTTATTATCTGTTTTCCTCACTATATGAGGGAGAAAAACTTTGGCTTCTTTTGGATTCTTCATGTAATTGATTAATCTTTTCCTTTTTTTTTCCTAGTGATTTATTGCCCTTTTTTTTTTCTTTTGGTCAGTACCTTGGAGCAAAAAAAAAACCAACAGAAATAATTCTCTTATTAATGTTAATTTACTTTATAATGCATTTGCTATTAGCAGAAGGCCATTAGAGAGGTATCTTGTGTTCTTTAACAGCCAGGAGGTCACAATGCTTATGTCTTTATCTTATTTTAAAAGGAGCATTAGATAAATAATTCAAGAGTAACTATCAGTTACTCTTGATGAAGTATAACCTCTGTGTTATTGGAAATAAAATCAGTAGCAAATGTGAGCATTTTATGACCCCCAAGCAGACACTTACAATGAAATATTTTGAGACTCAGCCTAATGAAATTCAAAAGAAACTTTGAGAGTCTGAAGTTAACAGTATTGTATAGGCATATAGGATTTTATAATTCAGCATCATCCTCAAAATGGCTAGAGCCCCTTACAACAAAAACTTCATCTAAACAAAACAGGGTGCAAAGGACACCTCTCTACTGCCTCTGATTTGCTTTCAGACAAAGCTTGTTAACCTCTTACTGCCTTTCTTATTTTCCTTTCTTATTTGTGCTTATGCTAGTTTTCATATACACAGCAGGAAAAGAAAGATGTTGCAGCAATTATAAATAAAGGTCCAATTATATTTCTTTACTTCAGGCTGTTCTTTTTGCATTCACTGAATTTGTTAAACATATTTGACAGCTCTGTAAAGCTGTGGGTTAGTAGCCAACAGAATGTATATGCCATCTGGCTAGTAGGAGCCACCCTGATAGTGACAGGGGGCATGACTGATGCTTTTTCCTTCCCCCAGAGTAAGCAGCTGATGGTTGTTGAGAACACTGTGGAAGTTGCTCAGTTTATTAACAACCATCCAGACTTTCTCACTCTTGCGGAGTCTTTCTGGAAGGAACTGTTCAACCTCCCAGTCGTCTACGAGTACAGCGCCTACCGAAGACTTATTGAGCTATTTGGGACTCATTTCTTACACTCTGGATCTCTAGGAGGACATTACAAACTTATTTTTTATATGGATACTGACAAAATGAAAGCAGAAGGTAGAGTACCAGAGTCTTTGTTGCAGGAAGCAAAGTCAATAATCAAGAATAAAAATGTAATTGCATGTTTTCCTAGCTACTATCCAAAATCAAGTAAGAGAGTTCTGCAGGTTGCCACATTCTCTTCATGGGCAAAAGAAAGAAGACTGAAAAAAAGTGCTCAATTCATAACACTTAGTTCTAGATCCATGTCTGCAGCCCTCTGGGTAGAAAAATTTGATAATTGGTTGAGGACCTCATCAGGCTAAACTTTCATTCTAGTGCCAATACAAATTTCACACAATGTTGAAGTCTGAAAGTTACTTGGAGACGAAGGTTTGGTAAAACTATGTAAAGCAGAATAAATTACAAACAGAGCAAACACCAGTGTCGCCTATGATGGTAATCAGTGTGGAGCTGTGCTGTAGGATTAGGGACTGCTGAGAAAGTAAATGAAAATGTAACCTTTTTCCAAATTCATCTCCCATCTCTCAGCCTCCATCCATAGGCTTTAGCAACAAGTGGATCTTCCCACAGCAAACACATTCTGTGAGTTGCCTTCTAATTTAGGCATAGCACTTCACAACCTCTCTAACCATTGGGAAACTCAGAAATTAATCTAACACACTTTCTGTATACAGTATTGTTAACGGATGGATTATCTGCAGGTATCAGCATAACAGACTTGTACAAGTGTACCACGTCAGGCTGGAATGCTTTCATTGTGAAAAAGAAGAAAGTGGAATGCTCCAAACTGGATGAACTGCTACAAACTTCTTCAGGTAAATGTTCAGTGGTGACTCATACAGTTTTCATGTATCCATCTTTCATTTCATCCTAAACAGCTGTCAAAATGAGGAGCAGGTGTTGAATTCAGCTTTGTTGAATTCTGTTTTAACATCCTGAACCCAGACACCAAGTGCCTGTTTTAAAAGGCTCTCCAATGCTCATGAGTTATTGCTGTTGCTTTCCAGTAAACAGCACTTTTCTGGACACTGTAAGTCAGGGCTGCCAAGACGCCTGCAAAAACAGATGCTTCTTATGTATTATTGATGTAGGATCTCTTGATCCAGGCACAGGTGATTGAACTGCACTAGTGAGTCCTTTCACTACTTGTTATCATAGTTTTTCTGCATACTGTTTCTATTTTCATTTGTAAATATAGCAATGCCAATATTTTCTGTGTTTCCTAACCTGAATCTACAGGAAGCAGTGGTAATAAGATTAAAGGAGACCCTTACATAGAAGGAGGAAGCCCAGGTGCTGTTGCTGGCCTTAGTTATCTAGACCTGAATAATCCTTCTGGGAACAGTCAGAGGTACACCCTATGGGCTGCATCAGTGACAGACTATCCCAGAGTAATTAAAAAAAAGGTAAGGCTATTTTCCTGAAGCACAGGTGAGCAGATGAGACTGCCTCGAGGGGAGAAATTATTAAGCTACAGCTGGTGATTAATCAGGCTGTGGTCTACACTCATTTTGTTTTCAGATAGCTTTGTAAAAAAGAAAATTTCACAGGAAGAAAATGCTATGAAGATAATATGATCAGTGCATTACAAGTATAAGTCCGTTGGCAGGTCAATACCTCTAATCTTACCGGCCTTCAGTGACTTCAGTGGAGTTCTGGTTAGGAGAGGGTCACCCTGTCTTGGGAGAAAGCCCAGATTTGAGACAGCCCCTTTCCTGAAGAGCTTATTGGCAGGTCTTTGTTGTTTCCACTTCAGTTACCAACTTCTTTGTATCCCTTTTATCCCTCCTTCTTCCCTCTGCACCCAGAAGTTTAACATAACTAGAGATTCTGTGAGACAGACATCTCAGAGCTGAGTGTGGCCATATTCAATGCTACCTTGTTTATGTCCCTTCTGGAAACTGCTCACATACTGAAGAATGGTATAAACTCAAATTATTTCTGTCCAGAAGGTTTCTGCTAAATGTAAAAGCATATAATATCATCAAATAGGCAATGGAAGTGCAAAGTATTTTCAATTATTGTTAATTTTGATCACCGTTCAATGAAATACCATAGTGGATTCTTTAAATGTCCAGCTTTTTCTATACCAGGAAGATCTGGGTGAGAATTCAGGTTGCAGTACACTGGAGGTCTGTGTTATGATTTTATATCAACTGTATCCTCATAGCTTGAGTATGTTTAAATATGACTGATCTACTAATAGCTTTAAAGGATGCTGTCAAGCAGAGCTAACTTTTTGGAAAATAGCTAATATTAAATACTAACGTAAGATTTTAGCTAGTTAGCAAATGAGAGCATCTAATGTGCTAACAGTGATGTGCAGAAGCATATATCACAAATTATTTTATAAACTCTTATATCCCAATCTTAACAATTTAATATACGTGTTTCTCTCCTGTGTGTAGCTAACACCACTGTATGAGCTGGTAAAGGAAGTGCCCTGCTCCTCAGTCAAAAAGCTTTACCTAAAACAAGCCATTGAAGAATATATGGCTGAAAATCATCCCTGCAAATGTCAGCCTTGCCAGAATGGTGGTGAGCCAGCTGTGGAAGGAACACAGTGTGTGTGTTACTGCAAGCCTTACACCTTTGGAGCAGCTTGTGAGCTGGGAACTCTTGTGCAAGATCAGCCAGGTCAGCGCTCTTTCAACTCGTGAGAGTTCAGAAGCTGTGAATTGACCCTAGCGTGCCCTCCTGCTTCCAGAGTCTGTCTGTCCCACTGCACACCTGTACAGTGGCTGCTTGGGTCAGACACCACTGCAGACATACATCATGGGGAGGGCCATGTCAAGCCTGAGTCTTTGTCTAAACAGTGCTTGCCAAAGAACTGGTTTTATTTTTAGTGTTAAATACAGTGGACAATACTAAGCACTCAATGTAACTGTCTATGGGTAAGTACATATCCTAAATTAATATCAATAACTTCACAAATTTTTGCATTTTAATTTTGCAATTAATTGTAGCCAACAGCTGTTTGTATGTTCACTCAGACACTGATAATATACAACCTCTGTGGAATTATAGTTATGTAAAAGGCATGTTGAGGAAGAGTAGATCATTCCAATCTAGAATTCTCTGTAAAGGCACAGTTGGAGCCATCACCAGCTTTGAACAGCCCATGCCTTTAAACCACTCATAGAGAGTGCTTTAAAGACAGAGTCGTTTAAAGAGAGTGAAATGTCCCCAAATGCTGTATAGGTGTTATTGATGGACGCTGGAGCTGCTGGTCTTCCTGGAGTCCTTGTTCAGGGGGAAGGAAATCGAGGAGTCGAAACTGCAACAACCCCTCCCCACATGGGGGTGGGAAGGCCTGCATAGGAGAGGAGAGTGAAAGCAGACCATGTGAAGATGAAGAGTTGCAGCATCTTCGGTAAGAAATAAAAAACATCTGGAGCACAGCTTCAGAAAGATTTAAAAAATTATTTCAGAAGGGTGCATAAGATGTTGAATTCAGGGAGAAGATCACTTACTGAGCTTTAATATTTAAGTTGAAAGAAAATGAAATTCAAAAGCTGTGAATCCAATACAAGGTAAGACTAGAAAATGGGGTAAAACCCAGTAAACTTGACAGCATTCTATTTAACACTGTCTTGGATAGCTTGGTAGTGTCTGATTTAAATATAATTGTGATGAAAATGTATACATAATTGTCTTGAAAACAGGCTTATCTGAGAAGCGTAGCATTTTGAAAGAAGACTAAATTTAAGTTCAATTGTACTTTTCTTTGCTTCATAGCTTGATTGAACCACACTGTTTTGATTTATCCATAACTCCTACAGAATTCTGTTCACCTCCTCCTCTCTTGGAAAATGGATTTGTTCAGGTAAGTTATTTCTACTGCTCTGTTATCTGTCCTATCCCTATCTGCAATGTCTCTACTACAGTTAATGCAGATGTTCACTTGCAAATTTGTATTTTTCGTGGTAAGCTTAGTATCAGATCTACTACACAGCAGCTCGTGCAGTGTTTTTCAATGGCTGTTTACTTGACAATATCCAAAACTTCATGCTAAAAATAAAATGAAACTGAAAAAAACCCATCCCCGAAATGAGAACAAAATCTTTGCTTTTCTGAACCACAGTACCTATAAAGAAAAGTCATCTACTTGTCCTTTACGCTATATATTTATGAAAAATTTTCTGAGTCACATGGAAACTAGAGAAAAAAATGCACAGAAAGTAAACTGTCCATGGTAATCCAGGAAGTTCATAAGAAAATTATAAGCAGATTTTAGGAATCTTCACTCTGTA
>JAWWMP010000093.1:56680252-56699444 GCA_035047865.1 Dendrocincla tyrannina | reverse complement strand
TCTCACCGGTGCTTTGTAGAGTAGCATTAATATTTCTCACTGTCTTCAGCTACTGCATCCCAGAATCTAAGGGAGTTAAACACTGCTGGGTGTTCTTATATTGTATATCTAAAATTTCACCTGTTTCTTTCTTTCAGAATGCTGAAAACTTGTACCCTGTTGGAAAAAACATTGTTTATGCTTGCAGACATGGTTATTCTCTTGTTGGTGATCCTGTTGCAAAGTGTGTCAGTAGTTTACAATGGCAAGTTGGAGACAGATATTGCCAGGGTATGTCTAACTGATTCTTGTTTTGAAATACAATTCCATTTCTGAATTCCAGTGCATCATCTCAGAACACCTGCTTTTCAGCAACAACAGAGGGAAAACACACATCCTCATTTCCCAGTCTCCTAGTCATAATAAAGTCTACATTGCCTTTATTGTGAATCCAGATATTGTAATACTGAATAAGAAACACGCCCATGAAGTCTGGTTTTAAGGAAGGCTGGAAGTGACAGATAATAAATTCCACTCCAGAAATTACTTCCTGTAATTTCCTGTGGAAACACATCATTGCTTACTCCTTGTTGCTATGGCTATATGCAAGAACCATAGGAATTTTCAGCACTGCATTTCAGTAGCATTCTTTCCTCCTTCCAAGCAGGACTGACTGTGCACAAATGCTAATCCACACGGTTTAATGGCCATCTCTTTGTGTGTCAGTACATGACCGCTCTCTAGTAGGACATTGCTCCCTTGTATGAACCCTCAACAGAATCATGAGTCCTAAGGACAGAGAAACCCGCATAATGCTGGGATGCACCTGCAGGCAGCAGGAGAAAATACTGCCACTATGTCCTTAGGACTGTGCATTTGGCAGGTGTGATGAGTTAATACCCTGCACTAAAATGATTGATATGTTTCTGCAGGAAAATCAGCTACTCTCACCATTCAATTTGTTAAGGAATTTAGGAGAAGATGAAATATGTGACTGATTTATGCAATCCATTGTTTCACTGTGGCTATCTCAAATGCTTCAATCCATAGAAACCGCTTGTCTCCTGCCTGACCTTGAGGGGGGTTTGCAAGGAGAGCCATGGAAAGCTGTGTATGAAATTGGTGAGAGAATAACTCTATCTTGCCCACATGGCATGCATTTAGAAGGGGCACATTCCATTTTGTGTGAGGCCAGTCTCAAATGGTCTCCTGACATGAAGACTATCCAGTGCAAGAGATCAGGTAAGCCATTGCTGTCCTCCAAGTACAATGCAGAAGTTTCCTTCCTGGACCTACTATGCCTTATTAATATTATTTAAGATATGAGCAGAGCTATGGTGATTGAGTAGCCATACTTGTATCACCAGCAGGAAGCACAGAAAATATCAGTGTGTGTTTTCTGTGGTCTGTTCAAACAAGATGTCTTAAGACATTTCATGTGAGGTTTCCTTATGGCTTTTTGCTTACCACTCCCCTATTGCTATCATGTATTGTCACTAACAATGTTTTAAGAGATTGTCTGGGATGTGTGCTGTCTATTCTGGCACACTTTCCACCCATCTTATGTAGCACCACCACTCTATGATCTGCACCTTGGAGTTAGAGTTTTTCCATCTGGAAGCTGCTCAGTGCACCACAGCCTCCCATTTCAGAGAAGGACAGGTCTGGGTGACTCCTTTTGCTCATCTGACAGTCACACAGCTGATATGAAGGAACTCTCCAGGAACTGGAAACAATGGGAAAATACTGCTTTAAATTCATGGTGAGGGCTGTGTAAGCTCTGGGCTGATACAGGCAGGCACTGGCAGAAATAGGGCTGTAGCATTCAGAAGTTCTGTCTAAGTCATCTTTTGAAACTGTGGAAAACAGACAAGGATTTTCCTTGAGCAGTTGTATCGTGCTGATTGGTGACACTGAGGCACCCAAGCAGTTTGCTGCTTCAAGCCAGTCACAACTTCACCTGAGGTACTGGATGTTCCTGTATATCTGGGGAGCCCCTTGACTGGGGACAACAGCCACTGCTGCAGAAGAGTAGGTGTGTCTCCTACATTTCTCATCTGTCCTCTCCTTATCAGCCAGATGCTACATGAGGTTGCCTCATCTGCAGGAAGAGGAAGGTGACATTCAGACTTAGATCTCAAAAAACAAGAGTCCTGTGAGATTGCTGGCGTACACTCACAGGAAGCATAGGAATTTCAGAAGGAATAGCATAGCTCTATATAAACGACTCACTGCTGCTAAAGTGGGAGAGCAGCAATTCTGAAGTGCTGTTGCCAATTACTTCAGCTGTTGCAGTAATTTTAATTGGTTGTTGGGGGTTTTTTTGGGTTTTTTTTGTTTGTTTGTTTGTGTTTTTTTTTTGGTTTTGTGTTTTGGTTTGGTTTAGTTTTTGTTGCATCATGTTTTCAAACTCCATCAATGGTTAGAAAGTTTCAAATGCTTCCATCTTTAGGAACATTTTGTGTCTCACTGTATGGGAGCATTTTATTAGTACAAAATCTTTTGTAAAAAGTATAACAACTAGATTAGAATAACAGTTAAAACCCCAAGGATTATGAGATAAGAAGGGTAAAAATTAAGAAGGTATGCATATACAGACACATTGGCATAGATATATTTGGTTGGGAGTATTTAGTCAGCAAGAGTGTCAGCAGTGATTTTTTTGGTGAAAATTTTCCGTCTGCAGGAGGACCAGGTTATGCTTGCTGTCTGTATTGCAATGCACTGCAACTATTTTTTTTTAGTTAGTATTATTCTCTGGTTATTTCTGTCCATCTGTTTTGCTTAGCCAGTCTTACCCTGTAAGGGAGATTTTTATTTTTTTTTTTTAAGGAAGGAAGCAACATTCTGGAGGACTAAAGTTTCATGTTAACAGGCACATAATCTAAAACACAAATCAGGGTAAAACCTCCTCAGAAATTGTCTCCATATGAATTTAGCAAAGTTTTTCTGTTACTTGTTACAGAAAATTCCAGATAACTGTTTAGCAAAATCTGAAGTACAACTCTGTGCTTAAAGAATGGAACATATGCAATGATAAAAATTCCCCCCAAATTACTATTGCTTTTAATTTTAAAGTTAGTACAGAATGAGGACTAATGGTGTAACTTGTAGTTTTCTTTACCATCAGTTTATAAAGATATTCATATTACTACATGGGACTTTGGAGCCTTAGCTCTTCTAGTGAAAACAGTGAAGTCAGGAACTCTGATACCTAATCATAAAGCTGTTCCCAGCTATTACTCAGCAGTGCTAAATTTAGCAGAAACAAATAGCTGCTGCAGAAATGAGATGAATGTTTAAGCTTGAAAATAGTACCTGTCTCTTTCCATCTGACTAGTGACCCATAGACAAATTAATGCACAGGAACCCTGCAAAGTGTATCATATCTTTTTAATAGTGTTTACTCCTTCCATGCAGTAGATACTTTTAATGAACATGCAAAATGTGACTTTATGTCATGATTGTATAAGTAAGCGCCTTTTAAACTCAACTAATAATTTCAGAGTAGATCATTAGCAGCCCTTGTTTTTCTGACCCTTAATATTACTTTGTGTTCTTCAGTGCCCAGTGTGAAACCAGAAGTGACAGAGCCCAAATGTCAGCCATGGGAGAAGGTGTATCAGTCACAATGTGTGTGCAAAATGCCTTATGAGTGTGGGTAAGTTCAGGCTCAATTTGGCAATTATATTGTCACTTTATTCAAGACCAATTACATTTCTTAAGTCTTCAGTCCATAACAAAGGAGAAAGCTTTACTCATATGAGAAGGAGGCATAGTACTTTGCTTTACAGCTCAATCAATGTCCTGTTCATCACTTACTTGCCTTGTCAGAACTGTCAGTGGGCTTTAGCAGTGATGCAATTTGGTAGGATGACAAAAGGTGAAGGAATAATTTCACTTTATCTGTGAAATAAATGGAAAAAGATAAAATTATGTTTTCAGGATTTAGAAGACTGAGTAAAAGTTAAAACAGAGGCCCTTGGGACACAAATATCCAAGCTATAAGCCTAATGAAATAAAGCAGATTTCTTTTCCCTGCTGAGAGTCTGGGGTGGGGTTATGAAAGGCACAGTAATCTAATTTCATCTCACATTTACACAGCAGTTTTCATAGACCAGTTACATCACCTCTCCTGACCTCATAACTTGCAGATCAGAGGTTATTGTTTCCCATTTGATCTAAGCCTATATTCTGCAATAAGCAATGTAGAAGAAATAATGTAAGGAACTTAGTAACTCTCTCAGTCTTTGCTAAACATGGAGGTAACAGAACCAAAACAGAAAATAACAAGAAGACACCTGAGACCACCTGGCACTGATGGCCAGATGTGCCAAAGAGCTCAGCACTCCAGCCTTTGGGCTGGTTTGCATAGACTGGACGATGTTTCCTATAAAATCATCACAGAGGGTGTGAGCTCTAGATATGAAGTCTGCCCAAACTGATGTGAGGGCAGGAGCTGAGCAGTTTGGAAACTCCAGGATAACTGACCAAATTTACCTTATCCATGTGGATAGCAAAACTTTCAGTTGACCATGTGTACTTTTCATCAGCCACACAGACTATGAGTACCCTGTGTGATGACTCTGATTTTAAGCCAAAATTTGAAGCACTCTTTGAACATCTCAGAATTAAAATTGGTGAGCATAATTCAGATGCAGATCCACTGGGCAGTTCTCTAAGGTTTAAGGCCATTGCCTGACATGCAAAGATAATTGCCAGGTTTGTAATAATGCTTCTATCTAACTCTATCCCTATCCTTAAACACCTACACATTTCAAATAATCTGGTCCTGCTCTTTTTTTTTTTCAATACTTATTTAAACAAAGCAACAACCCCTTCTCTGGTTTATGGATGTGTTAATGTTAGCTAGACAGAATATGAGAGAAGACACAATGCTAGGGAAGGCCATGGGCAGAGTCACAGTAACCTTAGAAGTTAAATGAATTACATTTAGTTACTCATTGAAGCTTCATTTATAATTAATCTACTGGTTTCTTGTTTCTATTTTTTATAATTATGTTCAAAGTGGCAAGAGGATAGATAACAGTCATTCCTGTTACCTGATGCCATCTTTTCACTGTCTTGAAATAACACAGCCAATGATAGAAAGATAAATCATCAGCTGTCAAAGTTGACTAATCTTCCAGCCTGTTAAGGCTGTAGGAGTAAGGCATCTAAGTAGAGCTTAGCCCTTCCTCAGAGAGCAGAAGTAATTTCCTTTGCTGTGGCAGTGACTCACAACAACAGCCTCTTCTTTGAAGAGAGGTGGGGATCAGAAGCGTTCATGTGGAAACTCAGGTACACCATGGCTTCAGACCTATCCTCCATTCTTTCAGTTTCCAAGACACTGCCCAGGGCAGCACAAGAACCCCAGAACAGGATGGTGAGGGGTAATTGGTCTTCTATGGTATGGTGCCTTAAGCTGCATCTATTCTCATCAGTTAGAGCAACAGAACAATTTCTGGCACCAGAGTGTTTAAATTGCCAAAGCAGCAAGGGGCAATTCTTGGGTAATTTCCAGACACAGTGCAGGAGTTACTAGGGTTAGAGACCATTCTGGTCTGATGCAGTCCTGACCTTCTGGCAGCATAGAGAGTATGGACACCAGCTACTCTGTGTGAATTGTACCTAGCACAAGGAAGGGGTCCGAGCAGAGTTGGTGTGTTACTACAGATGGAACCTCAGCCTCCAGTAGCTAAAAACTATCTCCACAGTGAAACCTGAGATTTGATAAATTTTAAGTACTATCCCCTCTTTTTTCCTCCAAATTTATTTGCATAGCATCCATGTCTCTCCTGAGAGTTCTCGGCCTGTGGTATATTAAACCTTAAGGTCTTGAATATAATTTTAGGAAGTTAATACCATTGTAGCATGATGATTTTTTTGCTTCACCAAAAGTTTCCTTCCTGTCATTGTAGGTGAAATGGAGAGAAGGTATTTGTGGACTTACAGATATTATTTAATTTCTCACAATAATATAAAATACTAGTAAAATATTTTTCTTATCCTAGCCTTCTGTTTCAAGTAAAAAGTATTGCATTCCTCACATTCGCTTAACACAAGGATTATTCTTTGCATGTAATAACTTTTTTTGCACTGCTGTGATGCTCTCAGCCCTGGGAAATATCCTTTCTCAACAATAAGTGCAAATTCTTAATTTCTCTTCTGAGTGCAGATTCTCTAGAGTTTTTCTTATGCATCTGAACATGTTGATTTCCAGGCTTTGTCCTGGTGACCTAGCTATAGCAAATATTTAAAGGACTCCTAAGACTGAGCCATTGTACTGTAGCAAGTGTTTGGGAACACGGTCCATGAACTCCTGGATTCAAACTTTGGCAGCTGGTTAAATCATCTCCCTTTCTTCCTTTGGGTGTTTGTTAAGGTGGTGCAAAGCAGACAGATTAGTGCAAATGTCTGATCTTAATATTTTCAAATAAATGATACCCCCTTGTGACAAAATTTTGACCTTAAGACTCAGATATTGAGATTTATTACTCAAGCAAGGAAGGGTGTTGGAATATTTTAAATAAACAGTTTAATTACAGATTAGTTGCTTTCCCTGGAACACACTTTGTTCTTCCAAATTTAAGACTACGTTTCAAGCGGAAGGGTTTTTTGTACCTCTGTCTGTAAAGATAACTCTCACATAAATCAGTGCTCCACTAACTCATAGGCTGTGCAGCCAGACAAGCAAACAGTATAAAGCATAAAAATGCACCTGCTGCCTTTATCAACTGCTTGGTGCTACATATTCCTTGGGCTGTACTCTTGTAGTGCCTCAGAATAAGAGGGTTAACCTCATTCATTATGTTAACAAAAAAACATTAAGGAAAATCCACATAACAAACATTACTAGGGATATAGTGGCTGGTATTTTGACTAAGCACAGCAGTTAAGGGACCTTTAGTGGATGAAGATGCTAACTTAAGTGGGAGATGTAATATAATTAATAAATATTTGGTCACAGGTAGGTGCTCAGCTAGTGAACTCCATGGCATAGTTTAAATATCTTAAAGATGCACTATGTTATAGATAGTTTAATATTTCTGTAAAGCCAGCTCTTTTAAGAGGTTTCAAAACCATCTTTCCAAAAGCGTGGCAAAGACTCTTTTCCTTAGTGTCTTATTTATAGATTGAAAACCACTTCTTAATTCACAGGAGAAAAAAAAAATACCTTAACACTTGGCCCATAAGGGAACAAAGTTTGAGGCAAGACTTTCTTACTAGAGTTCCATCTTCAAAATTCCTCTTTCCTCATCCAACAAGCTACTTTTGTATGAAGTTACCGTGCCCTTCAGTCAGCCTCATGAAGCTCATTAGGGCCATTTGCCTGTACTTCATCAGCCTCTCCTGCTCACCTGCTTAGCTGAGGTTGGCCTTCAGAACTAAAAGTTTCTGTGCGAGTGTTTGAGAGCTCAAAATGGGAAGCTGTGCTGAAAATAAGACTTCAAGGCTGAATTTCAAAGCTCTACATCTCCCAGGAGAGTCTGCTCTCTAGTAGTCTGTGCAGCACATTACCCATGGCTGTAAAGTGCATACAGCAGAGCACAGGCATTCCCTGCTCCAGATAGTTGCTCTTTGCTCACTCCACACAGATGTCATTGATTTTACTGAGAACAAGTGGAGAAGCTTGGGGTTTGAGATTAAAACACAGAAGTAGTGGGAGGGTTTTTTCTCTCCCCTCTTACACTTAGATCATGAAATGCAAATGATGACAACTTCCCCGAAGTAAACACTGTTTAAAGTTGTCCAAGAACTGTTATTTTCACTTTTACACACTTATTTTTGTGGGGCTTAGATAGCTATCCACATTTCAAGAAATAAACAAGAAAGTTTCCTGGATAAATATTTTTCATAAAATTTTTCTGAAAATGCATGTGTATATCCAGAAATACCTTCGGTTTCTGATGGTAGATCATAAGATTTTATTTAGTAGAAGCTGAGGGTTTTAAAGGACAGCAAATATCTTTAAGTATATTCTAATGTCTTAAAATTAAAAAATACTTATAAAACATTTTAATATATGTGCATATTCATATATATGTAAAAAAATGTTTTCTGTGTATGTACTTGTGTTCATGTATATGTCATAAATTAGAGAATAACTGAGATCTCAAGTATTTGTAACTAAAGTCTCTCTCTCATTGCTACTGAGGTCAAGGGCAAATAGTAATATCCCTGCCCTTCAGACAGGACAGACCTTGACTCTGCTAAGGTGCAGCTTGGAAAAGGAAGAAGTCTTGATTGTTCAGATATCTGTGTCTTGAGTTCCTTGTTGCACTCTTAGGAGGTACTTCAGTGACTCCCTCAGCTCTTTTTAGAAGGTGCCAAGATAAAGCATATTTAAATAGTGCAATCCCTGCTTCTGTTTTCAGTCCTTCCCTGGAAACCTGTGCTACAGATCAAAGAACCAAGAGAAACACACTTTTAACTGTTTGCAAGATGCATGCCTTGGAGTGCACAGGCAGAAAATATTCTCTTACTAATGCAGAGAACTGCAAAATACCCAAGGCAGCTGAAATACCATGTGGATCATGCCGTCCGTGGGAAAAATGCAATGGTAAGAGATTCTTCACAATTGTACGCAACATTGTTCATATGAGCAAAATGAAATCCTTATCCCCAGTACACATTAGCAGTTGGTCTATGCTGGTATGGCATCTCCAGTCCCTGCCAGAAGCGCCAGGCACTGCTAAGCTGGTTCCAACATTCAGCCCAGTGTTTGTTGTCCAAACACGGCAAGAATCTCCAGGCATGCAAAAGAAAACCCCACAAGATATTGTAACAAAATGCACTATCTGCAAGAAAAGCTTATTCCAGGTCCCTGTTAAGTGAGTCAACTTTTTGGCCTACTGGAAGTTTTGGGTGAAACCCTTGCCCTACTCATTTTCTTGTTGTACCTGTGGGAGTCTTTACTACCCACAAGAATAGATAAACTTTTCTGGAAATTTGCCAAGCGCTCTCCCCAGCAGTATCTTGTAGCAAGGAATTAAATGTCCTATTGCATACTAGGTAGGAAAGCCAGTTACTGTTTGGACTTCACTGTCCATCCCCAGTTTCTTATATAGTGATCAAAGGTAAGGTCTCTTCCCTCACAGCAAATAGTTTTAACCTGCAGCAGAAGTTTTCAAATTCCCTGATATATTTTCCCTGAGTGTCCTACACTACATTGTATTTAATGGTGGGTTGCCAGGAATGGGAAGATGAAAAAGTACCCAAGCTAGAGGCAGTTATTCTCATAATTTGAAAATAAAAAGGATTACTGGATAGGACTCAATCTGTTTTGTCTAACAGTGCTGAACAGACAAAAATAATAATAATAAAAAAATAAAACTGGCTGGAGCTTCAGCAGAGACAAACATTGGACAAAAAAAGTAATCATACAACATCAAAACAGGCACAGTTATGAAAAATAAATCTCATGTAAACCCTTATGTGATTGTCACTGATACAGCTATATTCATTTATTTATAGGAGTGAATCCTTTGATCTTAGTGAAACTGTCTATATGAAAATAGAGATACTAGTTGTAAGGGTTTGCATGATCAGTTTGTTAGTGTCCAAGGACAGATCTCTCATCTTACATGTTATCTGAGCTCCGGAGTAGTAAATACATGAATCAGTTCAAGCAGTAACACTGAGAAGTCTTTGAAGCACATTGAGCAAGCTTTTCCCACAAGCATGATCAGCCTCTCCAAACAGAGGAAGCCCCAACAGCACATTACTCATTTCCACTTCTAGTTTTTCCACAGAACCTGAGTATCAGCTAATATTAGTGAAATGATTAGGGAATTAGGTTAGGGAAAGAATGACAGAATCATAGAAAGCTTTGGGTTGGAGGGACCTATAAAGGCCATCTAGTCCAATGCCCCTGAAATCAGCTACATCTTCAACTAGACCAGGCTGTTCTGAGCCCAGTCCAACCTGACTGTGAATGTTTCCAGGGATAGGGCATCCACCATCTCTGTGGTGAACCTGCAGTGTTTCACCACCCTCATCATAAAAAATTTCTTCCTAATATCTACTCTCTTGCAGATTAAAACCATTATCCCTTGTCCTATCATTGCAGGCCCTACTAACAGGTCTGTCCCTATCTTTTTTATAAGCCCCTTTTAGGTACTGGAGAGTGCTATAAGGTTTCCTCAGAACCTTCTCTTTTCCAGGCTGAACAACTCCACATCTCTCAGCCTGTCTCCACAGGAGACGTGCTCCAGGCCTCTGATCATTTTTGTGTCTTCCACTGAACCTGCCCCAACAGATCCATGTCTTTCTTGTGCTGAGCACCCTCCAGAAGATTTCTGTCAGTCCTGCAGTTTTGCAGGAAACATTTTAGTCTGTTTGGGTATTTCAGTGACTTGGATGCTATCCTGAGTGTTTTTCCTCTGTGCTTTTGTTTAGTGCAATCCAACAGCTGTGTTTGCGATGAAGATGGTCTGTGTGAGGATGGAGGCATCCAGGTCTGTGCTGAAGTGGGCGGCTCTGCTGCCCATCGGACCATGACTGAGTGCAACGTGGGGCTGCTCAGATGCCAGGGGGAGACTGTCACCCTTGTCAGCATAAGGCCTTGTAACGTGCAGAGTAAATAAGATATGTTACAGTTTATTTTGCTTTTTGCCAGGGGATATGTCAAAACATGTCAACTCTTGGGCAGGACATACTTTGAACCTTGCTCTGCCAAATGTAAGCTCTGCTGTGAAATCCACTGCAACTGATGAGACTGTGCATCTGGCCAGCTCTGAGTTAAGGCCTGAGGCTCTTCATTAGACTGAATTGTACTTGCCAGCACTGCTCAAAACAAAGCTCTTGCTTAGGCATCAGCCTTAGCACTGGCAGCTTTACTTCACATTTCCATCAGAATTAAAAAAATACTGCTGAAATGTGGTAGACAAAGTAGCTATTATAGTGATGGATTACCATGTCTGACATTATGTTTTTCTTAGAGCCACATATCTGCTTGCACTGGGTAGATCTAGATCAGCAAAACATATAGACTAAGCTTTACAGAGCAGGAGGTATGATGATTCTTCTCTTTTAATAAAGCAGCTCATTCCTACTGTACATTGTTCAGTTGAGCAAACAGTATGCACAGCACTGAACCTGTAGCTGAGTCTGATGGGCTTAAAGGTCCAAACAGTGTGCATTAATAGTAAAGCCACTCTAAAGTAATGAGAATACGTCTATGCTTGCAGCTTCTCATACACAGAACCACTTAATGAAAAATCACCATTTTGTATTGTCATTCTTATCATCATAAGCTACACAGAGAACAGGTAACTCAGTTGCATTTGTCACATGCATTTATGTTTGTGCCAAGACCAGTTTTCTTACAGGTCATTGCACGAAGAGGCCTTCCACTACAGCAAAACTTTCTTAAAGGCAGCTATTAGGGAAAATGTATCTTCACAGCAATGGAGACATTTCACATGCAGTCCCCCTGGAAATACCTTTGGGCAATCTTCAAAGACTGTTCCTGAATAAAAGAAGTCCCTTACACTCTTTCCTTATATGCTAAGTATGCTCCCTTGTGTAGTCAGATAGTGACATCTTTGCTTACATGTTACAAGTCCGTTCTTGGATCTGTGCTGGCAGTCCTGTCCCTTCTGACTCTTCACAAATGCAAACAAGGTCAAAGGGCTGGATAGCAGGGCAGCATTCAGGCAAGTGCTGTACTATCAGCAAGAAACATGCATGCTTTTAAAGCAATGGATGTTTTCTTACCATCAAGATAGTAAGACGAAATATCTCTCCTGGTTGTCATATTTCTAACAGTAGCTTCCTTGCATAATCCCTAGCCTCAGCTGGAAAAAGTTTGTTTTCTATGATGCTGGCAATTGCAGAAGCAGCATGCTTTTCCTTGGAGACTCTCTCTTATGGGGGCAGCTGTGCAGAAGAGGAAGGTTGTCACCACACTAACTGAAAGGACCTCCTGACCTTTATGCTATCTGGAAAATGATACCTTCTCCTTTTCCTTTTTTTTTTTAATTTCCTTTTTTTTTTTATATTGAACAAATAGTAAATTTTGGTGAATAATATATAGATGAAAACAGCTAGAATAAAATCCAAATAAATTTAATTGGTTATTTGCTCCTTGTTATTTGCTTAGGAGTAGCATGTTTATAGAACACTCAGGTGTTTGCCACTTGATTACTCCTAAGTCTCTAGTCCACAATTTCTAACCTTTTTCTTCTGGCAACTGGCACAACATGTGATTGGATGATGAGCCCACTCGGTAACAATAGCTTCTATAGGTGCTGAAGGCAAGACAAAAATCATCTGGAAATTTCCTGAAATACGTACCACAGAAATAATAGTGGCTTGGTGATTCATGTCTTCAAACATATGGAAATCTAGAAAACCAGCGCAGAACCTCAAGAAATGTTGAGAATTCCTCTTCCAAAAAACAATAAGGTTGAATGATAATCATCTCAATACATCAGCAGAAACAGCTCTCCATGCCCATAAAATAAATTAGTCTGAGATAAGACAGACAAAATATTGATGAAGGCTGCATTTCAGATGCTTCATTCAGTCCCTGACATCTTGTTGTTTATCTGACCCATCTAAATCTTTGCAGGGATCCTTTTTCTCTCCTTATTCTTTCTAATTACCCACTCCATCTTTTCCCCTCCTACTTCTCAGGCCAGTCAATTCCTTCTCTATAGATACCTCACAGACACTTTCCCTGTTAGCTGCCTGACTTCAGCTGACCAGGAAGGATCCGCTCCCCTTCATGCTATGACTCCACATTCCTTTCCCTGCCTCCCTTCTGACTTCCCTGCCACATCGGAGCACTTCAGTTCCATTGCCCATGCTGAAAACTTGAGGTTGTCTTACAGCATTTTAGAATAAACATGATGCCTTTTTTTTTATTATTTTTAACCAACCAGTTGATGGTGTAATGCTGCTTGGGAGAAAAGGTAAGGTGAAAAGGTATAGAGTTTTCTAGAAAGCGAAATGACTATTTATTGAAGGAAAACCATGTTTGTGTAGGACCAATGTCTGAGACAACAGCCTGTCCAGTTACACAGCCATTCTTATGGAATGCATGTCTGCTGGCCACACTATAGCCCTTTCAGTATGGAAGCATCTCCAGTCACTGTAATCCACCATACTCATATTAAACTAAAAAGGAACTGCAGGACATTTTTTTCTTAGTGAGAAAGCCAAATCAAAGTGAATTACTGTCACATAGGAGGAACAATGAGAGGACCATGGTTCCGTTGAATCAAACTTACCTGGCAGAGAGTGGTAAACCCCTTTGTTTTACCTGAATTAAATGAACACATGCTACTTTTGCATGAGCCTTTGCCCCATCGCCATGTTTCAGGGTACTTTGGAGGAGTTTTATATTAGATGACCTGAACTTTGGACAGATGTGGTGGATTAAATTTAACTCAGATTGAGGTAAGGTAAACAGATCTAGGTACAGTAAACTTGTTATCCCTAGTGATAGGATCATCTGAGGCCAGTAACATGGAAGATATCACAAACTGCTGAGTAAAAAGTCTTGCCTGATTCAGAGAAACAGGTTCAAGAACAGGAGATTGTCTATCCCTTGTGTGCTTCTCATGACTCCTTGAGCTGATCCCCTGACATCCATAGGCATCCTCTGCCTTCCAGGTGAGTCACATGGAGCAGGCTGCCGTGGTTCCCAAACCACTCCCTGGTTTGCAGCCCTGTGCAGGAGCCTCCCAGGTGACAACAGATTAGCAGTTTGGTGCCCTGCCAAGAGCATAACACTACTAACTGAAAGAAAAATATTTTGAATTAGAACATAACTTGAAAACATTAAAACTGTGAAAAATAACATTTACAGGGTATATTTTTCCCCTCCACTGAAAAGTCTCTTTTCTCTTCTGTTCTGTTAATGTCTTCTTTAGACAGCTTTGGCCAGTATGCTTCCACTATTCCATTTCTGTTCTCATAGGTCTTAACTTGCTATTTCCTCTTCCTTGCCAGTCATAACCTGATGAAACACGCTTGAAATTTCTTTGGAGACAGATCTTTACACCTGATGATTTTGCCAATTGCTTCCAGTCTGAGAGCCGTTGCATCACTTGTTTGATCATTCTCTCTTCAGCCCCAATAGAATCTTACTCAATAACCTCTTGCCCTGGTCTTGCCCCCACCTAAAACCATTGCATCACCATGTTCATAAGGCTGTTACAGATCAGCTCCATTTCCACCACACTGTGGCATTGCTCACCGTGATGAGCTGTCACTGTAAGTAACAGCAGAGCCATATGTTACTGTGCATGACAGGGGCCACAGCATTATAAACTGCTATTGATTTCTTTTCTCTACACTGCAAAACACAGAGGACTTGTCTCTGACCAGTAGAAGGATGATGCTGGCACACTGGATCTTCTGGCTTAACTCAGGAGACATGCTGCTTGCTCGGAGCTAAGCCTTTGGGACCTGCTCTCCTGCATGTGTTCCTCAGGCAGCTGTTTTCATTGTGGTCAGGGGGTAGAGTCCTACACCACAGCAGGCAAGAGAAAACTATTAACTCAATTTAGCAGTTCTCTAACTGGATTTTTATTATATTCAAACCTCTAAAAACTGTATATACAAAATAAAGCAGTGATAAACAGCTGCAAATACTGCTTTTGGGCAGAGTGATAGTTCAACCAGAGTAGATCACTAGCTTCTGGTAAAGGACAGTCATGGTTCTATATTTTAGTATTGATGGCAATTACACTTAGACTTTTACAGTGATTGTAGAATTCACTTCCTGAATAATTATGCAACGTATGATGATAACTGAACTTGCTCATACTACTGGCCTTATTGATCCCAACAGGAAACCAAGAAGTACAAGTAATGTTCTTTTATTTTGGCAACTGTTACTCAGGTTAGCAAACCTTATGATGAGGAGAGCCGTGTAAGTACTGGGACATGCATAAAGCAGGTTATAGCATTCTACTTGTGCAATTAGTCCAGGCACATGTAGCAGCAAAGGCTGCTGCAAATCCTCTTCAAACAGAAAAAGATGCCAAGGCTGGCATTTCTCGAGTGATAATGAATTTATTTGCATTGTATCCCAGGACACACGCATGTTGACATCTCCCTGAAAACAGGATTGTCATCTTTGTTTCAGTATATACTATTGCTCCCAGAACACAAATGCTGGGTATTGTCTATTTGAGAGGGTGAAGCTTCCACCAAGATGCAATCAAATTGCGCCCAATTCTTCAAACACTGATTGAAACAAGAGGCAGAGGTATTTGTGTCTCTCAGAGGAAAAATCTGTGGACATTGCCTACAGAATTGTTGGAGTTTTATTTGTTTTTTCTCCCCACATTGTTTTCTCTACCAGATTTTATGGAAATTTACCCATAAAGTCTCATTCTAAACAGCTAAATCTAGACAGCTAAATCCCTGTGCATCCCAAAGATGGCCTTAGGCTATGCATATCTATTCTTCCTGCTCTTTAAGCTGTCTAGACACAAGACAGGCTGATCTGGAGACCATGTAGCTGCACCAGGGAAATACATTGGCCGAGCTACTAAATGCTGGAAAGACTGGACTGGATTAGCGTGAGCAAAGGGCAGTGCTTTGAGACTGCAGCCAGCTTGAAGGCTGTGAAGAGGTGGCACAAATACAGACTAGGGGCCAGCAGTGCCAGCCACAACTGTATCTGGCAAGGAGTCATTGATCATGCTGTTTTGATGCTGCAGGTAAGATTTTTCTGAGTATTTACAAGTCTTGTTGATTTTAGAAAAATAAGACATATATCATAAGGCTAAAAACTAAGCCAAAGTCCCGACACCCACTAAGTACCTAGAGGGACAAGAATAACTAAGCTTTTGGTGCATGCTCACATATGCAAGTCAGCTGCAGCCTAAATGGGAGACTGAAACACTCAAGGCTGTATCAGCAATGGGAGCATAGGCTGGTGCCAATGCTAAAAAAATTTCAGTCCCTTCAGCAGATGTGTATTTTTGCATATGTGTGCAGACACCCAGGCTCACCAATCAAGCTGGTAAAGAATGCAGCCCCTTGTTTCTTGGCAGGGCTCTGCACATTGTGTCAGCCAAGAAAAAAATCACATTTACAGGAAAACTCACTGCTATTTTCACCCTGTTACACAGCAAATAAAAGCATTTCACAACAAATGTTGACACAGGAACTCTCAGAGGAATTTCACAGACAAAACAACTATGTATTCACAGATGCTAATTCAATAACCTGGGATTTCCCATGTATCTATTAAGAAAGTATTCCCTAGGGAATGAAGCCAAGGACATGAGGTTATTATCATAAATTATCTCATATGATCATGTATTGTCCCATGCAGGTTTAACTTAAAATGGCTTGAAAGACTAAAAAGAGTATTGCTTGAGGTTTTAGTCGATACTGAAAAGAGATCTTGGTTTCTTAAAATTTCCCAGCCCCATTTAGAGAGCTCAGATGACTGAAACACTATGGTCAAGTTTCATTTATAGTTCCAAAACTGGAACATTTCTCTGGCTCTGAACACTGACCCTTTGGACTGTTGTCTGTTCCTAATGGACTGTTGTCCGTTCCTAATGCATGCTAGAGAATTTCAAAACAGATATGGGCATGTGAATAAAGTAAATCAAGTCTAAGAATTCCTGGGAAAGAGCAAATAGCCAGTGGTTATGAGAGTAAATAGAACCAGATGGGCATCATTTTACAGCCCCAGAGGTGAAGGGATATAGGTTAGTTCACTTCCAGCACCCTCCCACCAAAACAGTTGTCTTGCTGGAAACAGTCCATGGCCCATGTGAGTAGTTCAGTTGGGCCCAAATGCTCCTTTGGGGAAGGGCTAAAAGACCAAAAACACATTAAATAACTCATCAGGAAGGGTAATCGTGTGCTCATTTCTGGAACTCATGACTTGGTCCTCTTTTATTCTAGCAGCACAGATAACACCAGGCCACTTGACAGAGCGCAGAAACTCAGAAATCCAGAAATGTATGAAGTGTCACGGTGACTCTGCTCTGCTGCTTCTTGGAACACCAAATGAAAATCACTCCTCTCAAAAAGTATTCTGAACAAGCAAGGAAATCTTAAATGCAACTGCTTTGTAAAGGAACAGTTCTGAAATAATTCCAGAAAATTAGCCCTTTGCTTAAGTTCAGCTCTGAAGTGCTATTTATTTGCAAAATAATTTTTTTCCCTTGAATGGTCACTGGAAATAACAGTAGCTCCCAAAATTGCTTCTTGATAGGTACTTGCTTGCCAGGCTCATTTCTACCTTACAAACCTTTGCAAATGAAATCGGCAAGTCATTACATGCAGTACAAAGCTTTGTAATGAGGAGTCACAGAACTACTGTGAATCCAAGGACTGACCATCAAGTTTAGCACTGAAAATGTGAGTCCTAAATCAAAGCATTTGGATGTTACACAGAATGCATATCCCAGTGGTAGCAGGTCTCCTTCAAACCCTCAGTAAGACTTTATCTTTTCAATAGCCCAATCCATGTCAATGTCACAATTACAGGGACCAAGACACAAAAAGAGACCAGTCATCGACATTCTCAATCAAGTATTGGGAATGTGGCTTCATTCTCTTCTATTCTGCACCTTTGACAAGGACACAAAGAGGTGTCCTTGTCGCCAGAGCTGTCACTATCAAAGGACAAAGAACTTAAATGGAAAAGATCCTTACACCCCATTTGATAAAAGGCGAGTTTACTTTTGCCTTCTGAAATCTAAAACATGCTTGTTGAATCTGGAAGTCTGGCTGTTGTGTGTCATGGTTCTTGTCCATGCAGTCCTTGGACAAGTTGTTCTTTTCATAGTTGTTTTCCCTGGTAAACCCAGATGACCACCTTTTTTAATGCAATCTAGCTTTGCTGGGGAATCATTGATGGGCTTCGATGCAGTCAGAGCCTTCCTCAGTCCTGCATGCCCCCAGAAGGGCCGGTGGCATGTTCAGTGACTCGTTTCTGGGAAGAGGCTGTCGCAGTGGCATCTATGCCCCCTCCTTGATATAACCTGCATCACCCTGGTTAGATGTGCTTTAGAAATATCAATTGTGGAAATTGAGAAAAAGCAAAAAATTAAGTGCTTTAAACCAGTCATGGTTTATTCTGCTGTAAGTTTCAATTGTCTTTAGCCAAGCTGATTTCCAAGAACAGATTTCATTTCTTCTCTGCTGTTTATTGCAGCTCTCTCTCAGGACTGGTAATGTGAAGCTATAGATAGGCTGTTTTACAGTGCTGTGTCAGAAAGCCTTCCTAAGATACAAATAGTCAGTGAGCTGAGGAAACAGCAGATAATCAGCTTTATTTTCTCCCTGAGTGGGTTTTAACACATGGGTCACATTGAGCAGAGCCTGAAGTGTCTGAGACAACATTTGACAAGACCTGCCTGTTCAGCAGGGACCTGAAATTCCCAGTGGGTGCACAGTTACCTGCAATCACTCCAGTGTGATAGATTTTGTAGTTGATTTGTCTGAAAAGTAAGATAACATCACATGAAAGCTAATGCTCTCCTATCAGCTGCACAATTACAGTATGCTCACAGAAGAATCTAATAAAAGAGGAAGACTGATTTTATTATTTAGCAAGGTCTCAGCAGCAGAGAACAGTAGAGGGAGAAAGTCCCTGGTAATCAGGTTATATGCCCAGTAAAGAAAATATCATTAAAAGTTTGCACTTACTGACATGTTTTTAATTTCTTGATAAATGTGCACTTCTGCACCTTTCTGTCAGGGTGCCACAGGGCCCGGGGTCTCCCTAGGGACCTCCAGAGCAGGCAATACCTGGCAGATCAAACCTATCATAACTTCCACTAGACCAGGTTGCCCAAATTCCCATCCAACCTGGACTGTCCACAACTTCTCTGGACCAAATATTCAGTGCCTCGCCACCCAAGAATAAAGAATTTCTTCCTGACATTTAATCTAAATCTACTCTCTTTCAGTTTGAAGCCATTTCCCCATGTCCTATCACTGTATGTTGTGGTAAAAAGTCCCTGTTCAGCTTTCTTGTTAGCCTGTTTTAGGTCATCATCATCATCATCGTGGCTAGGCTTCGCGAACGAAGATTTGGTAAGGGCTCTATCCGTTCTTGCTACAAGCACACTGGTGGCTAAAAAGGCCAGTGTGAGACAGGCAAGTCCAAATGCAAAAGGCACAGCAGAAAGTCTCCATCGGCACTACTGGCGAGGCACGGTTCTTCCTGCATTGCCTTTTTTCCTCAAGACTGATTCTGCGTGTGTTCTCAAAGGAAGCA
>JAWWMP010000093.1:56651758-56664518 GCA_035047865.1 Dendrocincla tyrannina | reverse complement strand
TTACCTCAAAGTCAATCACCACAGGATTGTCCTTTGTTGATTCCAGCCAGTTTGAGAAGACTGTGTGTTCTGGAAAAGCCCCCTTTTTCTCCCAGGCCAGAGCTGCTGCATATTCTGATCTGCCACCTTTTACCAGGGAGACTGACTGTTCTGATGACTCCAAAATGGAACCTGAAAGGGAATTTCATCACAGTATTTTCAGACAAAGGCCTCCAAAGACAGTGGATGTAACAACAGAGTTCTAAGAAAAAGTGTAAGAGGATATAAAATAATATACTAGGATTTATTTTTTTGACGCTACCCTTGGAAAAATGAACTCTAAGCTCAGAAAAACAATCTCCACTATGACAGCAGACTATCATAATATTTAAAATGTCTTTGAGACATGAGCCATGGAGATACTCAGAACTGCACAAGACAGTTGTGGAAAATGCAGAGGATGTAGCAGCCTCCTCTAGAACACACTGCAAGGCAGGAGCTTTAGTCCCAGCCATAAACATCCAAGTAACAGAAATTGATCAATTATTGAGGACAAAAACATGGTGGAGGTGACAAAAGCTCTATTGTGATGTACAACATTGCTCTTGTGATTTCCATGGAAAATGCACCAGCTTTCTGCAGGTTCTGAGGCACATTTCTGGCACTCCTGTACCTAGATGTCTGATTGGCATAAGAGAAGTGGGAGGGGAAGGTCAGGCCATGTGTTATTGCTGCCCAACTCCCCAGTGAGCCCTGAGCAGCCCTTAAAGAAGATCAGGGACTCAGTCATGAACAGATATTTCTAGCTGTGCTTATCTTCCATGTCTGGCCCTGGACCCAAGGCCATGGGAAATGTTTGTCAGATCTGTGTCTGACTGGAGAGCCAGTGCCCCCAGATCCCCAGTGATGGTGCTTCAGAGCAGAGGAAGAACGCTCCTACATCATAATTTCTTTTACAGGTGAAGTGATGATTTCAGTGCTTGCATCAGATGCACACAGGGAAACACTGGCTCCTCTGATAGTGATGGAAAAGCATCCTTAGTTTAATAAAACTGGGAGGTCATGTGGAGTAGCTGAGGGGAATGCTATCTGTCAGAATAAGTAACAGGACTCATGGTCACCTTCATGTGTCACAGTCATCCTATTTGTGGTGCAGTGTGTACTGACTTTCTTTTTCTTCTTGAAGAACACACGCCTTGTTGTTTCTGTTCGGACACACTCTGTTGATTCATCAATTGACAGGCCTAGAAATAGGACAGAGCAGCAGCTTCATCACCATCACTATGATACGCGGCAGGCATCATATCCCCAGGCTCCCACACTGAGGTTACTCAGCAGGTTTCCCTGCTCCTCACCCACCACTGGAGACTTCACTGCTGCACGCAACTGCTTCCCCAGGTACAAAGAGTGTTGCACTGAGTCATGCTTATCCTCCCATACCCATGCAAGTTATAGGAGTGGCATAAAAGTTCACAGCTTTTAATCTTAGATTTTCATTTTTGTGGTATTGTCTTTTCATTTTGACAGTCTGACAGTCATGGGAAAATTTTAGAGTAGTTTCTAATCCATACCATAAACTTTAATGACTGTATCCCAAAAATTACCACTTAGACCTCTTAGTCCCACACTACTGTGTGCTGGAACACCTTTTCCTTGGAACACCCGATCTTGATCTAAAGGTCTTAAGTGGTTTCCCTGAACACAGTGACATTTACAAATAAAGCATCTCTTGAACTTTTCAAATTAAGACAGTGTAGAGCAAAATTTTCTTCTTGCTCTGTATGTAGGCAGGGTGAGTAATTCCTGCATCTGTGAGAGTCTAAAAAATTTCTTCCTGTTGAAGAATTTACTTTGTGGTGAAAGACCTAAAAACAGTGATAAGAAGAACTGGTAAGCAAATAATGATATTTTCTTGTTAAAAATTACATACCTGAGTTCTGCAGTTCCTCAGAGCTGTACTGGTATAGAATGTCATAGGAACCACCCATCTTCCCAGAGGTGTAGTAATGAGTACCAAAGTCATCAAATATTCTGCTGTATAAAGCATAGTTGTACTCCAGAGGCAGGTAGTTAAGTGCTTTTAGAAAGACATCTGAGAGATGCAGATCTGACTCTTTCATTGTGAAGTTTGCAACAGAAATTATCTTATGGACTCTAATAAAGTTGGAATTCTAGAAATAAGGAAAGGGGAATCTTAGCACCTTCAGAGGGAATTAACTGCAGAAAGTAAAGGAACCAAAAGTATATCCTGAAATACATTGCAAGAACTAAATAATCCTGAATATCATGATGTTTTAACCATGAACTAAGAAGGGATTTTAATCTGTGTTGTCTTTAGCCAACACCAGACTAAGTTATTGGTGGTTTCTGTGATTTCACAGAGTAGTTTGGTTTGGAAAGGACCTTAAAGATCTTCTTATTCCAATCCCTCTGCCATGGGCACAGACACCTTTCACTAGACCAGGTTGCTCAAAGCACCATCCAACCTGGCCTTGAGCACTTTCAGGGATGCGGCATCCACAACTTCCCTGAGCAACCTGTTTCAGTGCCTCACAACCCTCACACCCTTTGTGTGCTGAAAACCCACATATACACAAAAGAACCTTTCTCTTTCAAGTTTCATTTAAACTAACATTTCCATAATTATCTCTGGTCTGGATTTGGGCCAATAAGAAACCACTGTTACATCAGAATAAACTTGCCAGTTGTACAAAAGAACAGCCTAATCAGTGTACAGGTATCTACACTGGAATGAGAATGAACTGTTACATTCAAGGCAATGTTACCTATAAGGGCTGCAGTAATCTTCCATCATATGAAATCTTAATATTAAGACTAATATTGTTGTAAAAGATTCATTGTAATTGCATTAGAACTCCTGGTTTTCAACAAGCCTTGGTTTTGTTCAGTCCTGTGGACCTTCATGCAGAAGTGCAAAAAACAGCCCATCCTTTACTGCCTTTAAACAATAAAATTACATAATTTTATACACTAAATATGCAGAATCTTAGGGGAAAAATGATTTCTGATGTGAAAAACTTTTCTGTGAATGTGTTATTTCTGAAATTATCTTTATGTCCAAGTGCATCTTGACAGACATGAGACTCCAATATGCAAGTGAGTTATCAAATAAAAAACTAATGCAAATTAATATGCAACACATGCATATGTATAACATTCTTGAGTGGACTTCCTTTATTTTTAGAGTTATCTGCTACTGTTAGGTGTTGTGACTTCTTAATCTAAAATTAGTTACCTTTTCATGTGAGGCTTTAATAGCTTTCTTGAAGGATGAAGATGATGTAACTTGAACTCGTTTCTTTTTTGAGAATAAAAGTGGGACACCAGAAGACCTTTGACCACTATGAGTGGATGAACTACTTCCAGAAAGAATATCACTCAGGGGAGTTAAATCCTTGTAGAAATCTGATGTGACATCATCCTCTTCATCTATTACCTGGATATTCAGTAAAGCAAAACGCATTTGCCCAAATAATAATCTGAAACGGAAGCCTATTATGTAGTGAATTCTTGATTTCTTTATGGTTTTTTAATGGATAAAACATGCCTGATTATTTGAGACATGGAAGTAAGCTATAAAACTGCTCTTAACACAAAAGATATGGTTGAGAAAGGCTAGTAGACAAGATGAATAGAATAATAAAAAGCAGACTTACTAATAGCATTTATACAACAACAACAACAAAGCTTGTAACAACAACAAAGCATGTTTTCTTCATAAATTCCCCACCCCCATGCCCCAAAGCTTAGAAGTAATTTTCAACAAGCATTTCAACATACTTTTAAAAGAATTTCAGACATTCATGTTATGTCCACACTATGACTACTTCCCAGTCCTCTGGCTTGTATATTGTACACAGCAGAGCTCGATGTTTTCTGACCTTTCTTCTTAATTCCCAGTTAGACTAAGGGCAGGTGGCAAGGAACTGTGAGCAAACCTGACTGATCAAGTTGATGAAGCTCAGTGGTGGTGTTGGGCAGAGCACCAAAACAACTTTAGCATCAGATCAGAAATTACTTTTTTTCCAAAATTCAGGCAAATCCCTGTGGGTTTATGAGAGATGTGATTTTTTTCCCCTCCTCTAGACTTGTTTAATTAATAGGGCTTCTAAGGACCTTGGTAGGCAGGGTGGCCCATTCCCCAAATGCACTTCTGTTTTACAAAAAGTCTTATGCTTTTCATGAAAATGCACTGGAGTTCCAAGAAGAAAGTCTGATCCTTATGTAAGGACAGCTTTCTATACTGAAAGCTGCTTTAAATGGCAAGAGATACAAATGCACTCTCAAAGGCAAGATTCACAAATGCTTAAGAGTTCTGCAGATGGACATCAGCAACTTAATGAACCTCAGAGCTATAAAGAGATCTGGGCAAACCAAGGGTTGGTTTACCCCCTGAATGTTTCTGCACACAGTAATTTTTCACCATTATTGACAAATCCTACATTCATGGCCATTTAATTGCAGTTTCTATGGAAAGTATTAGGATGTCCTTTGTTTAGTTGCTCCTGTTAAAGTAATTCTAAAACTTCACAACAATTGTGAAAAAATAAGCAGTTCAGTTTTCATCCATTAGTTGAGTTTTTTTCTCTTCCTGCATTCTTTCTTTTCCAGTGCAGTATCTATTGTCTTCAGACTGCCCATATTTACACAGCCGGATGTTGTGTCCCAAACATAGTATTCAAAGTATTTTCTAAATATCAGTGTCCAAAACAAATAAAAATCAGTGGTTCCCAGGTTTTTTATAATATACAAGCCATGTCCATTTTGCCCTTGGCCTGTCCTGTAAGCCTCCTCTCCAGACTGTGTATGGTTTGTTCTCCTGCCTCCCACACTTCTTGTCTGCCTCCTTTCCCTGCTGCTCTGTGGTGGGGCTGGACTGGGAACAGGAAGGACTGAGGGGCTGGAATGGCTCATGGAGGAACTGTGTTCCAAGGCTGCAGGTGACAGGAAGGAAACTCGAAGCTGGAGTTAGGAGCTGCAGCCATTGAAACTTCAAGGATACAGTAGTAATACTGGAATAAGCTTTGAACTTGAACAAGTCTCTGGCTAGACTATGCCCTTGGTACCAAGTCAGAACAAAGACACAGCCACAAGGAAATAGGAGAAACTCAAATCAATTATGTTGACTCTGATATATGATGCAGTGAGGTAACACAGATCTGAAAGGCACGAGTAGAGCCACAAAATTTATCCCACTTCCACACACCAAGGCATATTCAAGCCTCACCAGGCTGAGAGGTCTTGTCCTAAAACTCACAGTACTACCTAAGACTTGAGCACATAACTTGGACTGTGATTATAGCAAGTGTTTTTCAGCTAGGAGCTGCTGCTTAAGAGTACCTGAAAGCTTACAGCCTCCAGATTCGCAGGGACACGATACGATTTCCTTGTCTCATTGCGCCTTACTGTTGTGCATCGTCCTCCATTGAAGGAGTTGCCTAGGACTTCCCCTCGGCTCTCTCCTGCCAGAATGTGAAACCTAATAAAAAAAAATTATTTCTAGAGATTAAACAATCTCAGAGACATATGGACTAGAAACATATGACATATATCTGCATCAAAGCTTTTGTAGCTTTGAATCAGAGTAATAACACCTGGGTTATGTTGCTGCTTTGAAGGAATGCTTCTACAAGAAATTCTCTTTCACATTGACTTCACCAGAAAAATGCAGTAGCATCAATGCAGTTTCCTACTTCCAAGCACTGCCTAACCCTACTGATAATCCCAATGTCAGAATGAGACTGTCAGTCTTGAGCAGAGAAAGACCTAAAAATGGTCTAGAAAAAAGAATTGTCCATTTCTACCAAAGGTGATGTTACTGAAGCACATTGAGATCAACATTCAATTAAAAAAGCAAGACTACCTGAGACAGGCATCCATGTTTAAGCTTTATACTACTTAAATTAGTAGCCTGGAAGAGGTTGATACCATGAGAAATGTAACACATATCAACTACATCTGTAGAGGAACATCCTCAAAATTTCTGAAGCACTTGGCAAGTAATTCCATGAGCTGGAAGTCACTCATACATGATGTTTTGGTTGCTGTGATACAGGGCAGGTTGCTCAGAGGCAGTGCTCCCTGACAGCTATTCATCTGCTATGCCAGCAGTGCCAGAGCAGTACTGGAAGACACAGCAGGCATGTCCAGCCTGATGGTTTTGTTGTATTTTTATAATTTCTTGGTAATTTTGAGAGTTTTTAAGTTTTAATGAATACTCTCACATGCCAGCTGGGAATTATCTTCTTTATATAAATTAGTGAGAGAACAATCTCAAGTTTATGAAAAAATAAGCGAAGTTGGCTTACCCACTGGCTATTAACTGCACACCAGGGATGGTCTCATACTTTCGGTTACACACAGTCTTTTTCCTTCCACAGTTTCTTTCATCAGAGTTGTCCCCACAGTCATTTTCTCCATTACATTCCAATGTTTTTGAAATGCAGCGACCTGCACCAGAGAAACAGCAGCAGCAAAGATTCATCGTGTCTGAATGCAGAAAAGGGCAGTCTTGTCTTCTTCCCCAGTAAGGGTGTGAACTTGCCATAGATGTCAGCAGTGAGGCAGTATAATGCCTGAATTATACCAATTAAGAAATGGTTGGTTCTGCCAGTTTTGCCTTTTTTGAAGCTGCAAAGGCTTAATTTTAAGTTTTGCAAAAGGATATGTGGATAAAGTTTCTTTGAGGGTAATCAGGTATATTTAAATTGAAGCAAACAAGACATCTCTGCAAGCCTAATAAAAATAGCAAGAGCCTGTGTTCAGACAAACTCTATGGGTATCTTTGTACATGAAAAATTTTTGCAAAAAAGTGCTATTATAACAGTGCTACTGTCTAGCTATAATGATCATAGTGACACCCCAGGCTAGATATTGCATTTTAATTACTTACAGAAGAAACTAAAAACATAAGCTGCTACTAATCCATAAAAAGTCCTTATACAGACTTTTCTCCCTGGTCCATTTTCCCTGGAATTTATGCATGGAATGTGCAAGATCTGGATCATTTGGATCTTTTTAGTCTCAGTGTCTAATCTTTCAACTAACTAGTAATGCAGCAATTAGACAATGAAGATTATCCTTACCATTTTCACACTGAAATTTATTCTTGCAATTGACTTCCACTATGTTGCAGAACTTAGCTGGAAAGCATGGGCGGGAATCCACCAGTGGCTCAGTACAGGCCTCACCCCCAAACTGGGATGGTCGCAGGAGTGTCCTCGTGCGAAGCTGAAAGACAGAAGAAACAAACCCAAGGTTGTTTGTGTGAGCTGGTTGTATAGCTCCAGCCAGAGCCACATGCCTCAGGGCTTCTGAAGATTTACCAAAATCAAAGCTCTGAAAAAAATAATTGGTTATTCTTGTCCTTATATTCTACTGCACCATGGTCCCAGGTAAGGCAGGCAGGGAGCTGATATCCAAGAGTATCAATAGCCCTGATGGAGTATACATGAATAAACAGGAGATAACCTGGTCTTCATCACTGAAGGAATCAAAAGTTCATTCCCTACACCTTCAGTTTTAAATGTACAGTAGGAAAGTGTGTAAGAACAGGCTTATAGGAATTTTTCCTATTCTTTACCACCTCTATTGAAATACGAATAGTCTGAGTAGTGTCATGTATCCCCAAATCAGGTGCCTTTGCTCCCATATATGGGTCCTCTTGTCTGAGGAGCACTGGATAACTGGGGAGGACAAAAATGCTTTCCCTGAAAATTTCTGTTACTAGAAAGGACGTGAAAGCAAAATCTAGAGCTCACTGTGTTTTCTTTCCCCAAGTCAGTACCCTCCATGCAGAACAATAAAGCTGAAGGATTCTAGACAAAGCACTTCAGATATATTTGCCACTCAACTTCAAGGGACTTCTGGTGAGACTTGTCTGCAGGTGACTGAACAGGTCCTCCTCTAAGATTTTTTCCCTCTGGAAAAGCATGGTTACTTGCAGACTTCTGTTACTTCCCTCCCTGCAGAGAGACCCTGGAGACAAAAAATGTGGGAAGATTCTAGAAAAAAGTCAGTAACCAAGTGACTAAAAAGGCAGAATGTGAGGAGCAACACTAGAAAGCTCTCAAGCTCAAGAGAAGACTTCTTTATACTCCATTTCAGATCCAGGACACTCACTATATTATTTGTGTGAGCTTCCATTTCTTCATCCCACCTCATACTGGGAGCTTGCTTGCACTAGTCTTCACTCTTGTAAATCAAGCCCTCCATTCAGTTAGTTGTTCCTATTTATGAAGATCACAGGCAATGATCTTTATAGTTTGGAGGGCAAAATGGATCATAGTCCACAAAACCACCTTTTTGCTTGAAGAAGCGTATATGTTGCATTAATATTTAACATCAGTAAAAATGAATACTTTTATATATGGATATAAGGTAAGAAACTCAGACATTTAAGAGGATATTGAAATCAATTGAAAGTAACGCTCCCTTTCAGCTCTTGAATCTTCCCATGTCCCAGTTTCTCACTGTTTCTCCTGCTCTGCTCTCATACAGTCCATCCCAGTTGCAAGATGGGAACCCATGCGGATGGTCCACATCTCACATCTAGGAGACCTTTCTTTTGGGTTTTCTCATCCTGTATGCATCAGAAAGTTATATATGTATGTAAAGATACAGTTCTGATGTATGACAGGTTTTTCAAGATTGCTTTTCAACCATGGATTTTTCTGAAGCTGAGGAGTACGTACAGAGAGTTGTGTGTCTGCACAGGACCTCAGAGCTGCTATCATGGGCATCTTCAAAGCTCAGAGCCACCAACCATATAACTACCCCAATCAATCTGCACTCTGCTCCCCTCTACCCTCTACAACCTTACATTTGAAAGGGCTTGGTTTCTTTGGCTCAAATTCACCTGAATATGACTTCTCACTTCTCTCTACACTGTCTCACCTCTAAGTCTACTATCAGTCAACAAACAAAGGCTCAAGAGGAAAAAAACACCATCCTAGGACTTTGCCCCACAGATATTGAGGACATCGTTTTATGATTTTTTGTTTTGTTTTGTTTTTTTGTTTGGTCTGGTTTGGAGTTTTGTTTGTTTGGTTTTTGTGTGGGTATGCTAAGACAATTGGGGGAATGATGCTCTGTATTTCATAACAGGAACCTCAAACTGATCCTGACTATCAATATAAGAGATAGGCTGAGCACTTCTAGCCAGTCGTGCTTAGGATTTGTTGGCTAACTCTTTTTCAACATATGATTCAATCCTATTTTTCTTATCTTTAGAATGTACAGAATGGTACGGATAATCTAAGATTTAATTACTTTCTCCTGCTTAAAGAGACATTCAAACTTTACAGCTCAGTTTACCCTTTATATGAAAAACACATCTTTAACTATGGCAGTGGAAACTTTGAAGCAAGTTCTTACGAATGGATTTACTCTCCTCTATCACCCCTTTCTACTTTGGTCTGCTTATTTTAACTTGTTCTTTCCATCTTCTACTATATAATTCACAACAAATTTCCCTTGTTAACTTAAACTGCCATTTTGCACATCATCATAAAGTTGAAAAAAGGAGATCTCTTAAGCATAATTTCTTGCATTTAACACATATAAGATGGTTTCCACCTACTTGTTTTTTAATGCATGGGTCACATTCTGACCAAGGGCCAAAGTCTCCAAGCTGACAATGGATGGGACATATTTGCTGGTTACATGCACGGGATTCCTGTTTTGTGCACAGCTGGTCACAGAAGTTCTGGCTGTAATATTCATCCATTCTTATTTGCCTGAAAAAAATTTAACAAATTATGCTAGGAAAGAATAGACAGATCATAGCTGTTCTCGAACTGTGGGTGAAGGCTGACAAAGTCATTTGAGCCCAACTAAAAATGTTGAGAGATAATACGCAGTTGCAGGATCTTGATTACTAGAAAAATCCAAATATAGCTGAAGTTTAAAGAGCAATTCTTTTTGATTCATGTCACTTCAGATGTCCCAGAGAATATGTAAAGGAGGAGTCAGGAGAAAAAGAGGAGATTTATCACAACTTTAAGTTATACCACAGAGATGCATCCAGTGTGATGCTGCTGAATCTTTATTTGACTTTAACTGTTGTCATAAAAGTAATGGTGCACAGAGGAAGCTTCTGCATGCTTGCCATGCTGGAGGTCACCTGTCCCATGGCATTATTCTGTGCTGGGCAGAGCTCCCAGCCCCGGGCACTGAACACCAGCCTTGTGTGTTCATGGGGGCTGAGTTCAAGGACCTGGCTGTTCTCATCTCACTATATGTATTGGTAGATGTTGGTTTGTTTGGAGGTACTTTATCATAAGAGCATAGAATGGCCTGGGTTGGAATGGGTCTTAAAAATTATCTAGTTTCAATACCCCCACCATGAGCAGTAATGTTCTATACACATAATTTTGTAATTTTAAAGTCTTGTCATTACAAGATATTCTATTTATCTGGTAAACACTTGAACATTATAATTTTTGTCAGTATATTATGGAAGATAGAGCTTTAGACACAGGCTCCCCTCCCCAGAAGTGGTATTTTCACAGAGAATAAATAGAAACACAGAAGTAGTGAGATAGTTTGGCCCTACCTGTGCCTGGTCTGCGTGCCATAATTGCAGGTTTGTGAGCAGGCAGACCATGACCCCCACGGGTAATGTTCACAGTAGCACCCCTGGCTGCTTCCAATCACCAGACTCAGCAGGACCAGGTGCATTAACATGGTCTTGTCCATGCTGAAGGCGTCCATCTGCAGCACACGGACAGGCAACAAAAACTCAAGAAACTATCACTTACAGTTATGCCACTAACTACTTACAGAGATGTCTCTTCTAATATGCAGTCTATAAATCTGCTTCACAATACAAAGGTGCTAAGCAGTGCATCCAGAAAAGGGCAGTCACATATGATAGACAGTAGTTCAGTTCATACTTTGAGAACCAGAAGTCACAATGGCTTTTTTGGCCACTTACTCATCCCGAGCACTTACCATGACTGTCCATTATTTCTGTCTTAGAAGTTGATTATAAATTATTTTGAATGTGAAAAATAAAGAAATGCTATTGGTATTCATTGCTTAGAAGTATTCTCAAAAATATTTTTGAGAAATAAAACCATGAAAGAGCTCTTTCTATAAAGCAAGTAAAACTACAAACAAGACCTTAAGAGTAAGCAGCCCCTTCTACTAGCCTGTAACAAATTCATTTTCTCAGGTGTATAAGCCCCCTTTGCATAAATGTTTTACTGCAGTGAATCCTCCCTTCTTAAAATTTTAACTAGCCTGTTGAAATTGCAAACCATCACTATTCAAAGCTCATCTGAATTTTATACCAGCAGTAGAAACAGAACAACTAGCCTGTTTGTCGCTCCTATGATCAATCTAACTTTAGTTGATGAGGCAGATGGTTATAGGCAGTCTTTAGAAAGAAATAATGCTTAGCAAACTTAAAAAAGCATTTTGCCAGCAAAATATTTATTCATTGAAAAAATGTAAAATATTTTCCCCTCTCATCATGATATTGCATCAAGACTAAATTTGATAGGTTGTTACAGTAGAACATTATCATTTTGGTTTACCTCAAAAACCCCCAAAACCCAACAGTGAGTTTCAAACCCAAAGTATTTATTTCAAAACAATATTCCAAAATACTTAATTTCAAGAAGTTTGAAATTAATTGGGAAATTGTTTTCTATTTTAGGTTTTTGTCACATATGTTATTATAATTTTTACACTTTCCTGAGAAAAATGAAATTTCATCAAGTCAAAATATTGCTTCCTCTCCTGGTAAAGAAAGGCAGTAAATCTTTACACAGCTGCCATAGTGAGAACCACTTTTTACACAAAAAACTCATCAATTAATAACTCCTTCAGTGAAATTTAAGTATAAACAAATTCAAAATATTGTAAAACTGAAGACAGAAAAAGGTGAAGTCTTAACAGTGGACCAAGAAGAGAATGGATACATCTTTTTCCTTACCTGAGTTCCTGGCTTCTTGCACCAACAATGCCTGCTAAGAAAAGAGATGAAGCCCTACAGAATAAATACTTTCTTCATTCTTCACTGTGTTGTACATAGAAAACCACTGTTTATTTTCATCAAGGAAAACATCAACCAATCAGTGGATCTGAAGTTTATCAACAGTCATACAAATACAAGTACACGAGAGAATAATTCAATATCTTAAAGGAAAAACAAACCAAAACCCACAGAAGACTTCTCTATATGTCTTGTAAGCTGTGTACATTGAAACCAACAAAAAAACCAAATCAACCCCTTTGTTATTAACTTACTGTAAGTCTGTCAACTGCAAAGTCAGCCTGTTTAGCAGAATGGTGTGACCTTGGTGTGGCTTGCTGCAGTCTTTCAAATGAAAGTTTGGAGATCTTGTTTGATTTGGTTATTTGTTAATGAAAGCAGATCGATCTGGTGACAGGAATGGTCAGAAAAAAAACCAGCTTCTCCACCTGCATGCCCGGAGATAGGTGTTCTAAAGAATTGTGGAGGAATAGCATTTTTTTCTTCTACTTTTGTAGAAGTGCAGCTGCCCAGCATGAGTCAAGAGGAATCAAAATACATTTGCAATAGGGCATAGTGGCTCAGTGCACTGCAGGTCTCCTTATGCTGCCTGATAGAGCCACACAATCTCCCTGCTCTCAATTTGAAGGCAAGAGGGTGAGAATTTGATAAAAAAGCTCATGCTCACTGTTCATTCCTGCTTTCGCCAGAACAAAGATTCCAGGCTAAAGCAAAATGCCTGTCTGCTGTGGCACCATCTCTGCAAAAGTGGGGGTCCCA
>JAWWMP010000093.1:56623858-56635978 GCA_035047865.1 Dendrocincla tyrannina | reverse complement strand
AATGACAACTTGTTTCATACAAATATTGCCTTGAGCATGTGTGCATGTTTATTATAGTCAGGCTTACTCTTTTCTGCCTAACACAAGACAAGAATGATGAAGAGGTGCTACTATAATATTAATTTTTTAAATATCACTTGAACTCTCACTGCAACTAAAAATTCACAAATATGAGCAATAACTGATCTTTTTAAAGTCCTCAGGGATAACTATGAAAGCCAGATCTGTAATAAGTCACAGCAGAACCTTGTTACTTGCATTCAGGAGTGTGATTTGCAACCCCAACATCGCTCTTTGTGAGGGCAAAAAACACTGTTTTTTAGTTTTAGTTTGTTAACTGTTAGCACTTAGCACTGTTTTAGTATTCAGTGCTAAGTCCAGGGCTAACATACGATCAGACTGTATGGATCAGTGTAAGAATTACTGTATTTTATAGGTCATGGCAATATAACTTTTAGGTCACAGCAGTGCCGAATCAAGCAGCCAAGACTTAAAAGACAAGTCATGCCATCCTTAACAGTGGTTGGCCCTGGAAATAATAGAGTGAGCACTTGCAGAGCAACACTGATGGACTTCAGGACAAAAAAAAACATGTCTAGTGTTTGGCTTCTTAATGTGGGATTTTATAGGTTGTTATACTGTTGTAAAACAGCAACTTACCTTGATTTAAGTCTTGATTTGTTCAAAGTACCACGTAAACACATTTCAATGTTTGTCTGGTGGCACTAAGGTAAATTGTGCCTGCAGCCTCACAGCTGCCCACACTGTACATTCTTTGTTTTTCAAAAGCCCTTTTTCACCTAATTTGATCCTTGAGCAACACTCAAGGACTGATGCAACCCAGATCCTCTAAATCTTATCAAAGTTCAGTTTAGGTTTCACAAGAACTTTTTGGCCAGGGAGGGGATGGGGAAGGAGGGGACACTGTCCTGAAAGTAGATATTTCCTTTTCCCTCCCCCCACTAAAAAAAGTCCATGCTAGACTTTTGGTTAACAGAAGAACCAGTAGAGGTGCCTGGGGAACAGCTTAAGCTTAGTTCACAATTAAGCACTGCAAAATTCCCATAAAACTCTCAAGCCCCGGGTCTGGTCTGGAGAACAAGCTCATTTCAGAGTCTGATGTCTCTCCTGAATCTCCTGGAAATTCTTCTTTCTTTCAGAAACACATAAATATGCTCAGAATTGTACAGTTAATCACATTCAAAGCAACAGGATTAGTGTAGCTTGGAGACAGTGTTTTAACAAAAGTGTTCTATCTGCCATCTGGACATACAGCTGCAACACAGAGGCACCTGGACTTGTTATGGAGCCATGCTTATATCCTGATGTGCTGGGGAACTATCAGGAAGGTGTTACCCAGACAGGAGAGCCAGCCACACTTTTGAAGACAGACTTTGAGACACAGTGAAGAAATTGAAGAGCCATCTCCATCTATCATAAAAATGTAGTTAATAGGATCTCAAACAACCCAGCTCAGATACAACAGTCAGACAAAGAAAATGGTGCTGTTTGAGGACAGCTTGAAGCTGACTGGCAGCCACACTGTACTTTACAATGTCCTTTGCAACATAATGTAGCAGGGCTTGCCTTCCACAGCACACAGGATAGCTGTTCCTGCTCCCCTTTGGACAGCTGGGCATGTACTGGACTCCAAGCCTCCACCAGTGCTGTCTCCAGCTACCTGCAAAATCCATGGAGAAGCTCCTATTTCCAAGGCTTTATGCTTTTGCCATGTGAACATGAAGTACTTGCAAATTAGAGAACCCATCATACCTATGCACTTGGTAGAGATATAAATGTCAGGCAAGCTCTGAGGTAGAGAAGCAAAGAAAGTGAGAACAAGCAAAAGAGAATAGAACCAGGGCACATCCCTCCACCAGAAATACTGTGAGAGGCAAGCACAAGACAAGTACATATAAAAAGATGGCACCTGACCCCTGAATGGCTGCACATATACAACTACATATAACACAGGCAGAATCAAGATCTGCTTTTACTCAGAAAGAGTGTTTTCTGTTTGGAAGGTCAAGGTGCTCTGAACCATCTGCCACACAGATTTTGTGTAGCATTATGAGGAAAGATGCATGAGAAAAACAGGAGACAAACATGTTTTATCTTCTGCTTTCCTCTTCTGAAGCTACCCAATCCCTTCATAACCACAAACATGGCAACAGAAAGGTTTCCAAACCATTTTGTTCCCTTCCATCTTGTCCAATTGTTAGAAGAGTATGGATTTGAATTAAGATATTCTATTTTCCACATCTATTGGTATTTAAGTACTCTATGCAACATAAGCCTCGGGAGGAGAGAATGGAAGAGCTTCAGAGCAGCTGGCACATACAACTGTTCCTGGGGAGCTGCCTGGAGCTGAAGCCCACTGATCTTGCACCACAAAAATATTTGTCTAACATGACAGAGAATAACAACTTTGTGTTGAAAAAGAGTATGTTTCTGGAAACAAACTTCAACAAGAAAAAAAAAACTAATCCCAAATGAATAAAGAAGCTTATAAATTATAAAAACTCAGGACAACTCCTCTTTGAAAAGGTCATATCTCTCCTTTAAGTGCATACTCACATGGAAAAGTTCACATTTATCCATGCAGTATGTTTACAGGGCAGAATCACAGTTTCTTTTTTCTTGGAGAATAAAAATACATAAAAAATAAAAATACATAGATTTACAGACAAATCTTTGTAAACATAGTTTGGTTCAGCTCCTTTACATGGCTCTTCTAAAAAATTGACAAAGTTCTTGCAACTTAGTATGATAAATTCTCAATGTATCAAAACAGTACTCAGATCATCAATGTTACAGTATTTACCACTTGCCTTTAAGTAAGAGAGAACTTGTGCAAACCTGTAAATAACTGTTGTTTATATTCATTAAACTATTTATGAGCATGTGCTGGGTCCCATGAGACACAAGAGAACTGAAGTTACTACTGGTATTTTGCTACCATGAAATTCCACTAAACCGCTTCCTTCCACTCACCTGAGCTAACCAAACCTCAAAGGCTGTAACAGGAGCTGCTGGACACTGCCATTAAACATCACTGGTAAACAGCATAAGGTTTTTGTCCTGTTTAGTCCATCATGCCCAAGAGAGAGAAAAAAAGAGCATCTTACAACAGTAGCAGCTCAATTGTTTGATTTGATATGAAAAGTGAGACATTCTGGTCCCATTCTCTATTATTCTACTCCATGCTACGGGACTAAAAGTTACTACAAAAATTGTCAGCATAATTCTCCAAGCTATTCTTCTCAAAGGTCAAGAGATTTGTCTGTGAATGTCTGGAAAAAGGGCCAATTAAAAAGAAGTAGCAGGCATTTCACTGAATAATTAATAATGTATATTGAAGTTCTCAGTATCAATAACTTTGTCTTTTCAATTAAGCTTCTTTTTTACTCTAAAAGTTGCATTTATTTAAGATATCACAGGAAAAGCTCCTCAGAGCTCTCTTTTGTCAAGCTTTATGATTACAGGCAAATAGACACATTTTACACATATTTGTTAACTGCAGCCTTTGCACAACTGATGCTTTCAATGTACAGAAAGAGCAGCTCTGAAAGCTGAAAAGCAGCTTCATCATAAATTGTTGATTTACATTTCTTTTTGTCAAGTCCTTTTAGCAAGCTTTAATTTAGGACTCAGGCTTTATTAATAATAAAAAAAGCAGAGGGAAAATGACAGACACTTGAGAGCAACAGCAGCCGTGTTTACTCCTTCACCAGCAAACAGCCCAGGAATGGTGGGGTTGCATTTGCTTTCAACTGCTCATAATTCTGGTTTTAAATCATCAATTTGTCCAAATAGTGCTAAACTGCAGTCAAATTTTATAAAACCAGAACCATTTAGTTGAACCTTTAGAAAACTGAGACCCTACCTGATGTGCTTTCCTCTGGACAGAGAGGTGGGGTAGCCCAGGGCACCAGCTCTTAAAAAGTTATTGCCAATAAATACCATAAGCCTAAATTTCTTTTATCTTAAGTACTTGTAAAGGCTGGATGGGTGGTTCATGCTCTTCTTTGCCATAAATGCAACAAGCCTTAGTCCTTGCTGAAACATCAAGTGTACTTCAGCACTTGCTGGCAACATGTGGTGTAACAGCCCCATTAATTTTCACTAGCCTTGACATGCACAAGCTTCAACTTGCTGCTTTTCAAAGAGGGGACTGCTAATGGCCCTACCCCCCACCTCCTTTTCATCTTTGAGTTTGCAAGCTAAAATTTCCATGTTCAGACTATGTGGTTACTGTTGGATTTTGCAAGAAGCTTTTTGAAAGACGTTCCTTCTCCCTTCCCCACTACACACAGACCAATTATGCAGATGTACAAAAAGGTTCAGCCAAGTTTAGCTGGCACATTTAACTCTTGTAGTAAGGAGAATACAGATTACCTGATTTTCTTGCAGACTATGTTCTCTGCACAAACAGATGTACAGAGTAATAATCCTCGTATTACAAAAAAGCACCTGATCTGACCATATTAGAGCTTTAGCAATGCAGTAATTCAAATAGACAACAAACTCATCTCTAAAAGGTTTGATTAATTGCAGCACTGCTATTTTGTGCAAGTCCATGAATCGTGGATATGATTACCTGTTTATATAACTACATAGTTAATCATCCTAAAGCATTCAATGTGGAAGCTTGCTTTTCATTCGGAAAAGGCTATTGTGATCCTTATTTCATTGAACACGGAGCATGAAGACACAATAGCTTGTTAGATTGGACAGTGGAGACAAGGCATATAGGTCAGTTTGATACCAGACCCTGTGACAAGCTGTGACTACAATTAATAAAGTACCCATGGCTCTCCATTCTGCTCTAAATGATACGCACAAATCTTTAATCCACAAAAATACTGTTACACAAATGTGGACTGGGTGAATATCTAGGCAGTCTTATGAAAATCAGTACATCAAATAGATTAATGAAGACACAGCATGATCTTCTCCTCCAAGAAAATATTTTCAGTACCTGATAATCCTGTCTAGCCAAGGGTATTAGGAAGAATTAAATATGGAAATAAACAAACATAAATTATTCTGTGACCCTATGATAACAAATCAGCAGGGTGTCAACAGGGAGCTATCCAAGCAGAGCTTACCTGTGCATCCATATAACATGAACTAACTTTTTTCCTATTCATCACTAGATGAATGCTATCAGAATTTGATTTGTGTGAAAAATTACCCCTTATTTGCCATCAAAATTTACCATTAATTTTTTCTTTCTGTTATGAAACAACTGCTCCTAAGCACTCTCTCAGCACCAAACTATGCACAGCTTAGGAACTCCCTTAGATGAATCGACTGTCCACTGTATAGTTAGAAACCTTTAAGAAATTTACTTTTCATGCACTTGCCTAATCTTCCTTTGGGCTGATGACAATGTCCCACACTCACCCCAGCATCCCAAGCCTCTGGAAGGATTCAGCTGATGCATCCTCCCACTACTTGTGGCCCACCACTTGCAGCCATGATACTCCTGGTTTCATAGCCAGCTATCACATTTCCTCATATTAGCCTCTTCTCCAGTCCAGAGGGTCCTGACCTCATGTTTCCTGAGGTCAAAGTTTGCTGGAACTTTGCTCATCCTTGTTGCCCTTACCAAGCCTTTTTCAGGTCTGCCACATGCTCCCCAATACTGCCTAATGAAACTCCACTCAGTATTGAGATGCAGATGCTGCCTAAAGGAACACATAATGATGTGCTCTGGTTTGTTCATGTTTCTTTCCTCATTATCCCTTTTTTGACCAGCAAAGCAAATACTTTTTTTTTCTGCTCCATTATTTACAGTTTGTTTCTGTGATGATGATAACAGTAAAAAGTGGATTGAAAGGTAGACAAATGACAAATACACATTTCTCAATAGCCTGGAAAATAGACTACAGACATTCACTGCCTGTATGCACTGTTAACTGCATATTTAATTTCAGTTAAAATATAAAACAAGACACTCTTGAAGCAATCCCAATGGGATTATAAAAATGTATCGGCCACTTTGGGAAATTGCAGTGACTCTGTATGAGGTACAAAACTTGAAGCACGTAAAAGTATATCCAGTTCATGTTTTATTTCTGACAACTTTCCACCCTTTCTGTTTTTCAAGGCTGTAATTAGATGAAAAGCAGCAGTGAATTTTTTGAGGTTGCAGATGCATGACACAGTGGAAAAGGAGTTTGCTCAGATTTTGGGCCACGTATTTAATGAACATGGGCAAATATTCCCATTAATGTGGGGAAAAATTGTGCTGATTTTTTATCAAGAAACCAACCCTCTAAAACCATTTGTGAGATCTTTGATGACTGTGGTCAGATGACTGCCAGGCTGATGAGTGCAGTGCAAGAGAAAGATGAAAGTGCTAAACCCTGTTGATGTCAATGTTCTTGGTCACAGCAGGTCAGATCTGCATCAGGCAGGCGGGGCTTGGATGCTTGGGAATAAGCAATTAATTCAGGTGTCACCTAGTAATGCTGCCTTCCTGGACTGGAATGCAAGGTGAGACATGGGTTCCATGTTCCTGAGTTACTAAAAAAGCAAAGTCAGAGGACTCAGACTATTGACCAACCTGCACAGGAACAAAAAAAAGAATGCATCTGCATAGATGGAAAGTCATTAATGAGAAAGGGCCATGCGCATCATGTAAATCAAGCAGGAGTTTTTAAAAACTCTCTTCCTTTTAATTAGAATGCTGTGAGGAAGCAATGACTCTTCAGAAACCCTGCAAACTCCTACCTGCCTGCACACCATTGATCAGTCTTTAAGTTTCTCTATTTCAATGGCATCATCTGACTTCAAACATTCTTATTTGGAGGCGAAGGTGCTCAGGTATGTCTTTCAGGCCATACTTTCAGGTTGGGCTGAATCTGTGTGATTGTGGTAGAGACAAAAGATAGGTCTTCAAGTGCATCCTCCCCCAACATACTCACTCTCCCTTCCCAGCATCTCTGATATTCAAATGTGTTTTGTCTAAGATAGGAGCACTAGGTGGGTATTGCAGGAGGAACTGTGTGGATGATTACACAATGAATGTATTCCAAAGATGGGGGAGCTGAGATGTTTGCACTGACTTTGGTGCACATCAGCCTGTAAAAGGGTATGAAGTGATGATGGAGACTGGAACAACTGTGTCACCCAAGACTCCAGAAAGCTTCTGTGTGCATATACTCCTGCTGACCTTCCCCCACTCCTTCCAGCCCCTTCATGGCAGGGGAAGGGTATGCTCACTTTTGGATGTGTGAGTAAAAGCACTAAGAGCCATCCTGCTAAATTCAGCCCCACGTTTGGGTCCCCTCCAGTTGATCAGAGCCTGATGCAATTTGTGCCACCCCCGACATCCTCCAGTCCACCAGCACTGGAGTTAAACTCTCCCTCTCTCCCAAGAGTTGTAGATTTTATTCCAGCTGCCCTTTCTGGGCTGGCTTGCTAGCTATTAAGGACTATATGAAATTTGGTATCACTTCCAACATTTTAAAGGAGAGATGGAAGCTTTGTTAATTGACATTGATCCAAACTACATTTACTGTTCAGTAACCACTTTAGCAATGATGAAAATTCATTCTGTTTACTGAGCAACTCACATGCTCCTGTTGGTAAGTACCTGTGGGGTAGGAAGAAGCAGTGAGACATTTTGAGCAGACGGCAAATTTAATTCATGGGTTTCTGCAGGGAGTCACTGAGAGACTTCCCAATTTCATGTCATCTTCTTCTGCAACCTTGGCTGCCTGCACCTGGTTCCCTGGCTTCACCTGGGCCAAGTGAGAGGCCACAGAGAGTAGGAGGGCAGTGCACTTGGGCTGGGTTTGCCTGTGACACAGTAGGAGAGGTGGGCAAAAGAGGTCTGTACTGGAAAACAACATTTCTGGCCTTGCTAGGAAAATAAAGCAATACAAAACTTAAACCTCAAGCTGTTGCCATGCAGAAAGGCTTTTAGCCTCTAACACACCATACTCTGCTTTTGCAGGATACTGCAAAGCCCAGCCTTGCTGGCCACACTCTTGAATGCAGAGCACTCTTAGTGGGTAGTTGCCTGTGTCCCCCTCTGAGGGGGGTCCCTGAACCTCACAGGAGACACCAGGGAGATGACAGAGGGACTCAATTCCTTGCCGGCAGGTCCTGGTGCCAGATCTGGGGCAGCAGTCAGCCTTCTTCACCTGCGCCTGCAGGCATGCAGGGTTTATTTTGCTTCAGTGGTGGTCAGTGCTCACTGCACCTACCTTTGGCTGCAGGCAGCAATGCTGGGAGAGCCCAAGGGAACAAGGAGACAGACCGGCATTTCAGAGATGAACACAGTCCCTGTGTTCCATCTCCCTCCTTCTCTCAAGATACCACCAATGGCAGGAGTCAGCAGCACAGGCTCGAGCCGGCTACACAGCTTGCCCTTGGGTCTTGCCCTTTGACGCTTGAGGAAAATTGGGGCTGGAGATCCCCACTGGGGAAAGGAGCAACCAAGAGCCTGCTATGTTCTGGGCAGCATGAACAACACATCACAATCCTGTGGTATTGAAGGATCCCATAGAAACCAAGGAGAAATGACACTCCTACTGCAATGGCCTCATGGGGCAATCCATGTAAACCCCTAATATAATACCACTGCCTGGGTCTTACACACAACTCCACCCCATAACCCAAAACTGTGCTTAAACGCCTCCTGAAAGTAAAGTCTTAAATAAAGCAATGAAGCCATTAAGCAAGAATACAGGTACCAGAGCTTTATTAGATGTTTCACTGTGTACAAAGAAACTGGATTTTATATTACTTTTCTTTTTACTCTAAATACACATTCTTGTCATAAAAATTCACATTTACTATACAGAACTGTAGGCATCTTTTACACAACATTTATTAAAGTACCATTGAACAAATCCTAAAACGAGAAGGTGCAGCTCTGTGAACCTTTGTGGGCACAACACACAGGGAGCTCCATGTCCTCAGTGTTACTCAATCATCCTTCCCACCAAAACAGAGAAAAGTCATTCAAATGCATTAATGCTCATTGGGAATAATAAGGCTTCTGTACAGAGACCCTGAACAGTGTCAAGAGGCAGTGTGGCAATGACATCCTAATAATCATCACTCAGATGATCCTAAAGCTGCTGATGACTGAGGCATTCAGAAACTTAACAACTGTCCTGGCAAGCCCAGATAATAATTCTTTTTCTTTTTAAAGCTGTGGTTTTAACCACATATTTTTATTTTCAGTAATAGCAATTACACATAACCCCAGGATTCTCCTTTGAGGATCCCAGCTTTGCAGCTAATTGAGGAATCTCTCCCAATCAAACTAACCTTTGTAGGACCCACGGTTGAAGGAAGAAACTAATACATGCCATCTCATGGTAGAAAAAAACACCGTAAGTGTACCTCCACCTTGGTAGATATGCCCTGGCCAAGGTGAGGCTCACTGAAGAGAATGTGTGTGCCAAACTTATAAAGTGGAGATAAACCATCCTGGGACATCAGATGAGGCACACTGACATCTTATAGCCCCACACTTAACATCTTATAAGACTTTGTGGACTACTATGGGGTACTGAGGTTGCCAAATCTCTAGTATTCACAGCTGGCAGTTAGAGGGATGTGTATGCAGAAGTTCAGATAAGGAGCAGTGAGCAGACGTGAAGGAGGGAAGGTTCTGCATTTTGACTGGACAAAGATAACAGAAGAGGGTCTGAAATCAGACTTCTGCCTTCCCTCAGTCACTGTTCATGTGGGTCTGACTGAAGCTGACCTTCCACCAAATGTGCTGCTGTAGGGCAAGGAGCCTCTGTCTACTCCAGCCAAACATGATGCAGATTCTCTCTGTGTTTAGTTAGTACACCTTTCACAATTACCATTGGCATCATGCAGAGGCATCTTAGTCAGAAACCATGAAGGAACAGGTAGACCTGGCTGTGGGAATGGTAGAGGAGTCGTACCTGTAGGCAACGTAGAGATTCCTACGTAGGTCCTGCCAGCCACAGGGAAATTGTAGCTTTTTTTATTTAAAGCTGCCATGACTCCTGAAAGCTGAATGATGTATGTGGGCAGGCCAGGCTGATCAGGCTATCACATAATTTTCACATAAGGAATTTTACAGTCCAACCTACACTGGAGCAGTGTTCAAAGCTCTTCCTGCAAATTTAAAGCTATGTTCCAACACAGGACATGAGCAGTATTGCATAGCATCCAGGCACTTCCTTAAAGCCAGGATATCCCCATCCTCCTATCATGACTGTATTCCAGAAGATGAATTTTAGGCCACTCAATTACATGATTACAATTCCCACTGACATCAGCAGGAGTTGTGTGTGCGCAGAAATTATTTGATCTGTAACACACTGAAAACCATGTCTTTTCCACCTTGTACAATCAAGGTAGTTGATCAGGCAAACATCCTATTCTTTATTTACAAATATGTGAGCTCCAAGTAACTTCAAGTTTAACTCCTTAGTGCCAAAAAGTGAGGGAGACAACCCTTGGTAACATCTGAAACAGAACTGATAATTATGAGATTTAGCAATATTGTACTAATGCATTAAGGCAGGTTACATAACTGCCCTTTTCCTTTAGGATTAATTATTATTTCCATGTACACTGTAGACAATCCATAATCCCATACACACATTTACCTACAAAACAGCAGCACAGTAAAAACTAAATAGACCACTGAACTCCAACATACTTGTAATCAATACATTGCACATACTATACAGCATATTTTAACCGCATCATTGGGTAAACATACACAATTCCGAACAACATTGACTGTATGTGACACAGAAGCTACCACTGAGATATGGCAAATACATCATACACTATTAGCTTTTACTTCACTGAAAAAGAGTTTAGAATTTTAAAATGGTGTTACCTGCACTCTTGAAATCACCAAATAGCCTAATCAGTTGCTAATAAGTGGTGCTTCACATACTAAATTCAGAATAGACAGCACTGGAACTGTGTTTTCAGGACACTCTGCCTTTTTTGTTTTGTGGAATTAAGCCCCAAAATTTTAAATTTCCTTTGCAACACAGCATATTCTTACTTACTGCACACTGACTATCTGCTCCCTCTCATCTCAGGGTAAAGGCTTAGTAACTACTCTGAAGTTAGCAGAAATGGTCTAGATTTGTATCAGTATGACAGAAAGACTCAGCCCAGCATACAGGATAATATGTTCCCTCTCATGCATGTATGCATATATATTTATATACACATACATATGTACACTTAAAAGAATGCTTTGTAGGTTTGAAACCTACAAAACCAGTAAAGTATCCAACAGCAAAAGAATGCAAGTAATCCACTGATTTTAAAACCAGGCTCCTGCAGTCTGATTCTGATTCACCCCTCACCAAACTAGGCAGGAACTGGATTCCAGGAAGCACCTCCTGTTTGGTCCAGATTGCTGCAGGTTAGATCAGTACTGAGCAAAGACATCTCAACATGTGCAAACTGAAAACAGCACAATTGCCATTTTTCAAATATGGGTGAAGAGAAAGGATAAAGTAATCACATGAAAATGTCAGAAAATAGTGTATGTATCATGAACATAGCCGGGGGAAAATGAGAACAGGAAGCAAAAAAATGTTTTAGCAATCAATGACATGACAGTTTGAGTAAATAGGTGTTTATGCAGATCAGTAGTGTAGACAGGTATTTTTCATTGATGGGCTGATTACAGTCATCTCATTTCCCACGCAAGATTCCTCATAATAAATATGAAGAAACCTTCCAAATTAATAAGGTCAGAATAACACATCTGATCCAACCCTGCAAGCACATTTCCGGTTGAAATCAAAGAGAGCTTTAGCTGCATATGGTGGCAAAACTGGGCTCTTGAATGGTCCAGTTGTGCTGCATAGTACCTTCTGGCTTGTTCTTTTTTGGCAAGATCCCCAAACAGTATCAACAGGGAGTGCATCTCTATCAGGACTTACAGTTTTGGGCCCTCACAGATGAAATCTTCAGAAGAGCATGGATAGTATATCCCCACATGCACTTTTTTCTTTTAGTAATTAAGGCAAGTTTGTTTACCTGTTCCTACCATAAAGTGCTGTGCTTCTCCAATAGAAAGATCGACAGCTAAACAAAAACGTAGTTTTTCTGACCAGAATTTAACATTTTGCTAGTAAT
>JAWWMP010000093.1:56543075-56557769 GCA_035047865.1 Dendrocincla tyrannina | reverse complement strand
AGCCTCCATTTCCATCTGTATTTCCAATAACCATGAATACTACATCTCAATTACAGCCATGCCAGACTACCCTCTCTATGCTAAACATCACATTTCTGAGCATGTGGCTAACCCCTGCACTGGTGATTTCTTCCCAGCTGCTTCACCTGTGAAAATCCCAGCAAATGTCACCCTTGAAGTCTCTTCCTGAACTTAATATATTTTAAATCCTCATTCTGCAAAAAAACCAAAAAAACCCCAAAAACAAACAAACAAACAAACAAAAATAATAAAAAACCCCACAAAAAAAAAAAAAAACAAAAAAAAAAAAAAAAAAAAAAAAAAAAACAAAAAAAAAACCAACCACCTTTCAGTTTATTTTTATCCAAATGAAGTTCATTTCTCTATGATGCAAGACAGGCTTACTATTCTTTTCATATTCTTTTTCAACTTGTATATTTCAACAATGAGCTTGTTCTCATCTAGGTTATTAATGAAAAAACATTAAATGAAACAGGACCCAAACACTGCAGCAATGAAAAATCACCCTGTCCAGAACCGGGTTTTACCAGTTCAGTGCTGTCTTCACCTGCATCCTGGACTGCATGAAAACACTGCTACCAGAATTTACTGTGGTCTTTTAGCAAGTATCATACACAATGGGACAACAGTAAAAAAGTTTTAACCTGTTGTGTTGCCAAAGTCAATAACCAGCCCCAGGCTCCTTCCTCAAAGAAGTCCTCGAAGCTTATTTTTCTAAACTCATCATGAATTCACTGTCAAGAAGAGCAGCAAGAAGTGTGCAACAGCAGGCACAGGCCTACTGGCAAACATCATTTTAGGGCTTCAGCAATTCAATATCCTGATTTAAAATTGGCAGCTATAAAAAAAAAAAAATCTGTCAACAGTTTTCACTTTAAATATCCCAGCTTGGCACTCATGAAGTATTTCAATACTGCAAATTTGCTTGATCTCAGCACCAAATCATCAGAATACAGCCCCATTCTGCTGTGAGCTCACAGAAGCCTTTTTCCTGAATGGTTTCTCACTCACTTTATTTACACTTCACAGAAAATTCTGTCACTCTTACATTTTTTAAAGAAAGGCTGTGCTGCAATGGTACACCATTCTCACCAAAAAGGGGTCCTGAGGACAAAATTTACTAGATAGGGGTATTGCAGCAATATGTCTTTTTGAAGCATACATGAGAACAGCAAAAGTAAAGCAGTCTTTTCAGATCCCACAAATAGACCTAGCAGCTGGTGAAATGCCAGGGGTATAGCCTGTTATTTAGCAGCAAAATGTAGGGTTTGTTACTGTAAATTTCACTTATTTTCCCCAACAGCAGCGTAATTAATACCTGTGTCCCCTCTCTCTGAGCACACATTTTCCTTAACTTTTGATGAAGTTTTGGAAGCAAAATCAGCCAGCAAAAGACTCCTGGGCTATGCTCTAGATGCTTTCTGAAGCAATGGTTTGCAAAGAGATGGAACTAAATCTAGCAGTGCTCACCCTCTAATCTCCAGGCAGGGATTTAGGGTAGTAACCTAAATGGCTTGTTTGCATCCCTCCAGCCTTCAGGAAGAAGCATTTATTCTGCTTTTAACATACTTTATTCTCTCTCACATGATTTTGGGTGCATGGATGAAACCACTGATACCTTCATGCTTTCAGGCAGTGCTTAAGAGGCTTTCAAGTGCTCATATCTTGTTCCTCTCCCCACCAGAATACACTGAAAACTTCATCAATATGCAACTTGCTTAATAATCTTCACGTGAAGAAACAATCTCACACTCTGGTTCTTTGCACAGGTGACTGAAGGACACATTAAAAAACAGCTAGGTACCGTTCACAAACTGAACTGAAGGGGGAAGAAGTGTAGCTGGATGGCACCAGGGAACATTCAGCATAATGTCAAGGCAGGGTTTGCGTGTAACTCCAATGGACATCACGTGCAACTCTTAATGTCACTCAGAATGCATTGCTATCTAGCCTGCCCTTCCTCCGCAGAGCTTGCAAACCCCCCATTTAGCTGGAGCTGCCCCAACACTTTATTTGCTTTTCAAATGAGGCCAGAAGCCTCATCTTCTCTGGCTCACCCTCTAACTTGTGAAGATCTGCCAAACCAGCTATGGTCTGGTCTCACCTCTAACTTGTCCTTCTTTTCAGAGATCACCAGGGACGTGGGTGATGCAATGCAGTGCTCCCTCTGCTATCACATCCAGTGACTAATGAACACGTGTTGCTTTCCTATGAGAAATGTTTCCTTTCTTTGCTGATATGACATAGTGCAAACCACACAAGTCTCAAGTACAAGACATAATAACCTATGGTGTCAGCTGCCATGAGAAGCTTTGCGTACCTTCTTTGTACTCTATGATTAGAAAAATGCACTGTTTAAAGGCCAAGTCACTGAATTAAGACCTACAAAACTCAGGTTCACTTTCTATTCCTGCCTCAGCATCCCCCATTTGAATGAAGTAATTTAGTTTTCTGGTCAATAAAACATGGAAAATGTCCTGTCATAATACAGAAAATGAATCCTTTACAATTTGTGGTTAGTATAGAGGCTGTGAAGACAGTTAAATGATGCAGCCACTTTCTATGCTCTGGCCATTTATTTTAATCAAGCTTTAAGTATATGTCTTTGGCTTTCAATCCACTCCACACAATCTCACACATCCCCCTGGAAGCATCAGCAAAAGCTGGAAGTCAGAAGGCCTGTACCAGACCAGCCACACCAAAAACTGTCAGTGCTTTCACATGCTGGTAGAGAGCTGTGTCTGCTGCATGCTTCTGATGGACTAATGTCCAAGTCTACCAGTCTAGTCATTTGCATTGTGATGTCTCAAGAATCTCCAGCTCTACTGCTCTTCTCAGTGTCCAGTCCAGGCATTAGAAACTCCATAAACCCTTACCTTCAATGCAATACAGAAATCCATGCAGTGTTTCTGACATCTACTCTTCTGTTCTTCCCAGCATTATTTAAACTACCTGTTTTCAGACAATTGCACAGATAGCAATACAACATGAAAATCCAGTCAAGATCAGAGACCAAAGCAAAAGGATTGTTCTTCTCTAAGAAGCTGTTCAAAAGAGATATGACAAGCCTTGGTGTCCCAGGGCTTCAGAAAACTGAACAATACTACTGTTATGGAACACCCATGCACGGCCTTGAATACAGCCCAGACATTTTAAAGCCTTTTCTTGAAGAGTACTTTCTGTTCCAACTCTATTACAATTCCATAGTAATTCCAGGAAAAGATCACTACATCTGACCTGGGAGACAAAATCCAGAAATTTCAATCTTTACTTGTCCCAGGAGTTCTCCAGACTTCAATTACATAAACATCTTAAAAGGCAGGTTAAAACTTTGAAAATAAGCCAGCTTGTTTTTGAAACATTTTGGTTTAAGCATTAGAAGATATTGTTACAAATAAATGTTATTACATCATATTTTCCACTGTAAAAAGGAGCAAGTCTGTGAAAGGCCTGCTAGCTTAAATACCATTACAATATAGACCAACCCCAAAATATTACTTAGTGGTATTTTGGCAGGGTACTGTCTGAAAATATTCGATTAGACTACATGCTATTTCCTCCTCTTCTCTATGTAAGAGCCTGATCTAGCACTATTAGTCATCACAGTGTGTCTGTCAGTTGATTGTGAAATGCAATAGGTAAAATTCCAAAACCTGATTTTTGCTTGTTGTTCCTCAATTTATATTTAGGTCATAAGCAAAGACAATAGAATTTTTGGATGAAGCTGAACTGTGAAGCTTGCGATTTTTTTCACTTTGAAGATAATTTTTTTCTGTCATGTAGCTATGTAATAATAGGTCACTTAAAGACTGTAAGCACCATAAGCTTCTTCTTTCCAACAAATGCATTGCACTATGTATTTTAGAGGGCCATATTTAAACTGACCGTCTAATCAGCATTGCTTTCTTCAGCTGCTCAAAGCAATTCATTCATCAAGAGCTAACCAAGGCAGACTCGGTTACACCCCGCATAGTTCACAAAGTAAAAAAATACAGTTACAGCTCTGATTTAGTTACACTTCATACAGATCTGCATTTACACATGGTATAAAGCGGTGGAAAACCAGATCCAGTCAGACTAACATAAAAATTTCTCCTGTCACTGAGTAAATCCAATAAGCTGCTGAAAACCAAACCAAAGAAAGAACCTATCCAAACCACACAATTAGTTGAACTTAAGCAAAAAATTCACTTCAAACATATTTCTCTTCTTTCCTTCTGGATCTCCCCTGATTTGCCTATAAGTCAGTGCAAATTTTTAAAACACATTAGTTTGTTTTAGATAATAACTTGTAAATACTGTTTAAATCTAGCAGGCAGGGAAACAGGACTGCTTACTTTCAAATGCCATTTCCACGTGGAATACTACTTGCCCATATCTCCATTGGCTTTATATATTCTGTAGGTATCTTTGTCCTGTATCCCACACTTAAAACACAGTTCAACAACCCTTGATGGGAGTTGTGATGTAAAAGTGATTGCATTTTGCTTCTTAGCTTCTGTGGTCCAGGAACAGCATGCTCTTAGACAAGAGCAATTTCAAAATGAAAAGGCATTATGTCCCACTTCAGCTGGAGAGTCTGCTTTCAAGGAATCAAGTTTGTTTATCAGCGCTTATGAATAACTTTTGAAATATGAAAACAATTACTAAAGCCTTAAAATAACACCACCATCATCTTCCTCCTCCCTGATAAAATTCAAGCTAATTCATAGCCTAGGATAGGTTGTTTAAAGATTAAGAAACCTTATCTCTCTTAGCACATCTGGGCAAGCGATGCCAAAGAAAGATAAAATCCAATTTTGAAAATTTACACTGGTGGTTTAATGACTTACTTGAGAAGTAGACTGGGCTTAAAGAGGCCACCACAAATGTTAGTTGCTCTAGGGCAGCAAAGCACAAGGGATGCAATTCAGAAAAACATGTTTCCTCTAGTGTAGAAAAATGTTGATTTAAACAGATTGTAAGTAGCCAGAAATTATTAAGCACTGGGAGAATGAAGATGTCCATCCATGCCCTTACATTTCTGCAGAGGTGATGTTCAGGTTGCATCTGCTGCCCTCAGCATGAGTTCTGTTGCTCTATCCAGCATCTAGTCAGTGTCAAAACCCTAAGTAGCTTCAGAAGGAGGGATCCAAACTTGTCTTAGTCCTCTCTTGTCCCTGTCACGTTCTCCCATCGTATCTATGTCACAAACCCGATTGTGCCCTGCCCCCTTGGCTGAACAACCTTGTATTCTCCAGTAGTGAAGGGAAACAGGAGAAGTCTCTACTCCAGCCTCCTTTACAGACTAAGGGACACAGTCTGTAAGAGCTCAGCAGCTCTCTCTTAAAGACTGCTGGCAAAATGGGCCATCAGGTTATTCAACATAATTTGGATGCAACAGTGCAGAAGACTAAAGGGTTATGTGTAGGGGGAAATATCCTTTTATTCTCATGTCGTCCTTAAGCCTTTTCAGTGACACAAGTCAGAGATGAGGCTGTGGCACTAGAGCTGTCTCACTGAACTGCACTTTGGATGTCCTTCAGCACAGCCCATCTCCCAGGCCATAGATCTCCACCTTTGCATTGCCCAAACAGTGTAACGCTGCTCAGTTTGATCCTCCCTGAATTTATAAGTGCAAATATGAACAGGGCTCTCCTGCAAAACTGAAGTCACTTCTCCAATCCTGTTTATGTAGAGGATGCAGCCTGAAAGGAAACTGTAAGAATTCCGTGGTGGACACCGTACTTTAACAAGGAGCTAGGAACTGAAATCCTAACATGGACCAGCCAACTTCCAGTGACTTACTCTGACCCCTGCAGAGCAGAAGATGTGACAGAGCCAAACACATAACGGCACAAAAGCCAACAATTTCTCTGCAGTACCACCACTATATCATCCCAAGCTCTCAAAGCAGTCACTGTTAGTTTTGCTGGTTCACACGCACACTGTTATCAGCCAGAAGAGACTGAAGCGTTTTCAGCCAGTTCATTAAAACTGATCTTAGAAATCCCAGTTTCTTCCATACTCCATACTGCAGTTTCTAAATGGAAACCTGCGTCTTGCACACTAGAAGCAACAGTATTCATTTGTACATGTGCTGTTCATGTCCTTCACAGTGTCCCTTGGCTTGCTTCCCCTATAATACAGCTACATCCAAAAAATAGTGAAGCTGGCTTGTTTTCTCCTTAGGTATTGTCAACTTATAAAATGGTTCTCAAAACACTCACTAGGCACATGCACTAATTAACACTTGGTTAAGGGCACCAGTCCAGCTCCCTCTCACAGGAAGAGCCTGCACTACTAGATAAGCCTTGACGCATGTCTAAGCATATGCTCCCCATTCCCATCCTGAACTTTCTTGAGGTTCTCTTTCCTACTTGAAAGCATAATGGCTGCCAGCTTTGCACCAGAAGCAGAGTAAGCAAAAACTCCAACTGAGCAATGCTGTTCAGATTACAGTTCATAAAATCAGTAGTTCCAAGGCACTGGAAAAGCTTCAACCACGGAAATGGTGAAAGAACTATGTTAGCTAGGAGAAAAGTTGAAGCACTGAAAAAAAAAAGGGCAACAAAAAACCCCAAACCCGAACAACAAACTAGTATATAAACATGGCCCAAACCAGACAACTGCAGGCTTGGATTCACATACTTACATGATCTCAGTAGTCCTGAATTCAAACATGCAGTTTGTTGACCAAAAAAATGCACTGCTGACTCCTGTGGTCAGTGGTGTATTCTCACAGGCAGCAAACACAATTAATTGCAGCTGCACCTGCTGAGAAGAGGTTCTGGGGACCCAAAGAACCAACACCCTAAAAGTGCTTCTTTAGTGCAGTGAGGATGCAGACGAATGTAGACAAACATAGGATCTGCTATTCAATGCCCAAGTTAGATCTTTGTCTCTGGAGAACCTGCAATTAACACTCTACTCCCACTTCTTATGGCTGAGGAAAACTGGGGAATTTCTGTTCAAAACCAGCTTCATCCAGCCTCTGCTTACCCCAGTGTACTAATGATTCACTTCTTCTGCAGTGCCACACAGAGTGCCAACATAGTCCTTACTTCTTTCCGGCAACAGAAAAAGCAACTGCCAGGTATCTTCTACAGTAGCTTCACGGTGATCTCCTGATCTGCCCATCATATACATATGAATCATTTATGAGGGGCAGGCAGTTAAGTCTGAGGGAACCAACCCAAAAGTCTCACATTTTCAGATCACATGATGTTAACATTCATCTTCACACAAGGGGTACAAGAAATACCACCTCCCCAGCTTGCACAACTTCTGAGACAGTACTTGTGAACATGACCTATACAATTAGAACTGTCTTTTAAAATTGGGGGGCTTCAACAGAAAGACAGACTAATCCCAAAATAGGAAACATGTTGAGATGCCTGTGGTAGGAACTGGAATCAGTATCTACTGAAATTTCTCTTCTGACAAAGCAACTTTTGGGTAGCATTCACACAGCTGGAAAGCAGCACTCCACCAGAACCTTTCATGAGCTTTGCAGTGTAAAACAAACACCCTTTCTCCCAAAGCACAACCTAGGGATCAGTGAAATATTCCACAACCCATGGAGCAGACTTCCTAACCCAGCTCCCATCCTGAAAGCAAGGCCAGCCTCAGTATCAGCAGTCTTCTTGATATTACCAAACCCAGTCTACAAAGAAGAAAACAAAACAGAGATTTCTAACACTTTTTTTAAGGAGCTTCATAGTTAGGGAAGATGAATCAAACTTTTCCATGTCTCTTCTGCCTTTCAATGGCAGGCATCTGAGTGAAACACCAGAAGACAACTCCAGTCATACACTGGTTCAGAAGATGTATAAACATGCCATTTGGTTTTGGCGTCAACACCCAGGCTAGTGTGAAGCATGTGTTTTGAAGGTTAAAGTTCTAACAACAGTATTCAGCAAAACCAACAAGCTAATAAACTTTGAGGATCTAATATATCTGTTTGATTGCACAGCACTACACACAACTCATCTATTCTACATTTTTCCTTCTCTTACTTAAGTCCCAGTTTAGCAACCTTTCATAATTATAAAACCAAGTTGTATGGCTGCCAAAATATAAATACTTGCCAAATTTTATTCAAATCTTTTAAACAATCTTCTGTTACAACACAAGTACCTTGTGGATAACAGCATGACAAAAAGGTAAAGAATAAAGTACAATATTCAACTCACTGGGTTTTGTTTTGTTAAAAATAAAAAAGGCTACAGAATTTACTTAAATGCTACATTAGTTCAGTGCCCTTTATCTTGGCTTTTTTAAATTACAAGCAAAATCTATAATCCAGTAAACTTAATGGATAGGTTTTTGCGTTCATAGCAACAGCATATGTCATATATCTCCAATCATCTGAAACATCCTAAGTGACATACACAGAGGGGAGCAAATCCTGCAACCACAACAGAGCAAATCCATTTTTCTTCCCATCCTTTCTCTTTTTATAGCTATTCGACAAATATTTTATTTCACAGTTGAAACACTAGGTATTTAAGCATGAGGTATGTGAGCTAACCAGATAAGAGATTATGTGAAGCAAAGATTAACTTCATTTAATATGAGCAGAGAAAGTTTAAAAGGTGGCAAAGCATCTGAAAACAGTTTTAGGAATTTGTTTTAAATTAGATCATGGTGAAAACTGAGAGATGGTTTTAAAATAGATAGAAAAATAGAAATCTGCACTTTCTAAAAGCAAATAATATATTTTAGCCTTTCTGTACAGTTATTAAGTGATACTGTATAGCTGTTCAAAACAATGCAAAAGATTAAACTAAGGTTCCCTACAGTAGCTTAAACAAAAAACCACTCAACTTCACAAAAGTTTAGATTAAAATCCAAACATCCAGGTTTCAAACCATCATTCTTTCAAATTATATTGTTTGCAGTGTTCCATGGGCTATACTGTAGGGACTGCCCAAGGAGATCTGTTCACAAATTAAGCACCTATAATCTGTACCTACTTTGAAGAAAGCACAAAATGAGCATGAAGGCTGTTCTCCCTGAAAGTGGCTGGTCTTTGAAGAACAGCACTGTTAAACACAAATCAGTCTACTAAATTTGAATACTGTTTGTAAGTTATATATAATTAATTTCTAAATAAATAGCTATAATTTTATTTATTATCCCATGCAGAGCAGTAGAAGAGATTGCATAGCCCTTCTAGGGGCTAAAAGTTACAGTCTTCGTAACTTTGTCTACTTTGCACCTCCACTTTTAACTACTTGAACAGTTGAATGTATCTGAGGATCTTCAAAGCCAGGTATATTCTGTGTGAAAGACACAGTTCAAGCTGCACTACAGTAAGAGAGGCAGAAAGTTACCAGACATAAAAACACATACTGAATATGAAGTTAAGAACTGTCAGAAGTTAAAGATAGTCTGGATACACAGAACAATCAAGAAATTTTCAGATGAGATAAAACAAAACAATAGTTCATTGAGTTGGAAAGATAGGTATAATTCCAGATGGCAACAAAGCTGTTCCCTGTGCTGCACCTGCCATGGTGGTGGAATGTGACGCAGGTGAGAGAAGGCCATTCTGCTGGAACTGAGCTGCAGGAGACAGAGTGGGCATGAGATTGCTGGATTAATAAACAGCCCCTGCAGGGAAACCAAGCAAAGCCAGCTTCGAATTACTTCTGGTAGCAGATGGGCAAGTAACCGAAGAGCTTGAACTGTTAGATTTTGCGGGAGTGTCAGGAAACAAAGAGCTTCATTTTGTGTGTGCTAAGAACGTGTCACAGTAGGAGAAATTAACTGCAAGTGCCACAGGAAACTGTATCACACAGAAATATTTCCTAAAGGGCTGGAAATGACACACTAGCCTCTGCAGGGGCAGTGAGAGACCACTTTGTGGATAAAAGCCATTGATGTAAAAAGAAGACCATCAACAAGGAGGAAAAGAGCAATCCTAAAAGAAATTATAAAGGTAGGTTATAAGGGTTTTTGCTCATTTTCTGATCAGAAAATAAAGCATAAAGTACTTATTTCTGATAGAAGAACACTGAAAATCTAGTGCAGGGCACACTGGAAGAAGAAACGGCTCTTACAGATACTTATATGCCTGTCAAAAGCTAAGGGGTGACTTGCATCATAGCTTATTTATAAATTCACCTGCATCATCAGTCTACGGTTCTAGACAGAGCTAATTTTGTACAGAAACAGACACTGGAAGAAGAAGTAGAACTCTGTTGACCGCTGGTAGACAGACAAGGGTGAAACAGGTCCGAACAGCTTCTCAAAGACAATTATTCTTCACTTTTAATCCAAATCCAAATCATCAGATGTTCAAGATCAAAATTAAATAGCTTCCTAATAACATTTAAATGAAATTAAATTAAATTTAAATGAAAATGCTGTGTGCCTATGTAACCAAAAATGAAGAACTTCTAGCCTTTTTTATGATGAAAGAATTTTCTCACAGGGCTGAGAAACATCTGTCCAAGAAACAAAATAATCACTTGAAAATTTTCAAGCCATTACAATAGAAGTTGAAGTATTTCAAACAGAGCTATTATGTTACCTCAGCAGTACTGTCATTTACAAAAATGGCTAAAATATTCCATCTACAGTAACACACAGGCTTTTCCCAAGTCTTCCCACACCATCTACCGTCTCCTAATACAACTTGACACTAACATACATTCTTCCTCTTTGGAAAATAACTCCATATGAGGTATTTCTCTTTTTTTTTTTTTTTTTCAAAACATGATAGCAGAAAATACAAAATTCAAGTCACAGAGCCTCTTTTTAAAGGTGGATAGCTGATAATAGATTCTTATTTAAGATGAGCCAAGTTAGCTCTGCTGTGTCTAACAGTTGCTTTCTAGCTGATGGACAAAAAACTTCATCTGTCAAAATACAAAAAAAACAACCAAGCAAACAAACAAACAATTTCACCTGAAAAACAACAGAAACCAATCAGGTCCCGGGCATTTCTTTTAAGAAACCACATTAAGCACACATAGCAGCCAAGCTGGTGTCACTGTGAAAATGATTGGCACCGAGAATTGTGTTGCTCACAGTGCATCCTCAAGCAACAAGAGCACATGCTGAGGTCAGAAGTTTCATTTGCTCAAAGAAAGGAGAGAACTCTCCTATGAAACAAAAGCCTGAAGAGTCCCAACTCTCAAAATTATGCACTCAAGGTATATTCTGGATGTTTAATTAATAAGATATTAGCTATAGTATATGAAGGACAGACATATCCCTAGCACACATCAGGACTGCTTATACGAGAGATCTTAGGCTAGTACCACTTTTGGTGGCTGGATTAGTTAGCTGAGGAGGAAAATGCTCTTTTCCATCATAAATTATTTTTATGGACTTCTCCGATGCTTGGAGTATTAGCACCAGGGGAAAAGACAACATGTATTACACATATTATTTGTACAAAACGTCAGACATATAAAATTAGATACATATTTACAGACTGTCAATAAGAAAGTTTATTGATCAGGTATGTGGATCAATTCATGAAGAAGTGCTGCCTACTCATGTCTATTTACTGTACTGCACATAACTCATATGCTCAACCCAGATAAGAAGACACAGTGGAATATATAGGTCCTCCATACCTCACCTTTCAGCCTCAGCTTAGGGGCACAAAAATTTAAGTTCTATAAATATGCATTACGTACAAAAATTTATTTCTTATCCTGGTCAAAGAGGCACAGGCACTGACAAAGCTACATTTTACCAACATCCTCTCCCCAAACACCAAAATCCAAAATCCTCCACCTTTTTCTTAGTCAGTGTGTTGCAAGTTTAGTCAGATAGATGATTCTTTAACCCAAGAGGCAGTTTACAAACACTAGAAGACGTACACTGTGGCCTAAAGTCCTAAGAATATATCCTTTCTAATTGTCACATTAACAGAAGATTAAATGTGTGTGGCATTTTCTGGACACCAAGGGATTTTTTTTTTTTTAAAAAAAAAGGATACTTTTATTTGCTACTAGTATCACTTGAGGAAAATCTGCCACTTGCAGTGTAGGAGAACACAGACATAGGCAGCACAATGAAAGAACAAAACCTCATAGTATAATGCATCATCCTCCTACTTGGAAGAAACTCAAACAAAAACATAATGGACAAAGCTGGCACACTTTATATTAGAGATCTCTGCCTCATTTACTGGGTTCCTGGAGTTAGGAAAATCAAAGTACCTGGCTTGAACTGTGGAGAAAGAAATTAGTAAAAGAACTTACTGAAATACTATCAAAAATCCAGCACTGACCATAGAAGTGTAAGTAGTGCTAAATAATATTAATATGTACCTGCACAAGCTTAACAACTGACCAGTAAAAAAGTGTGATCAATGTTTTTAAACATACTATGAACAGAACATTCCTTCAACAATATTGTTTACACACAGTCATGACACAATATTATGGGTTTTGTGCTTCTCTTTACAACCATTAAAATAATACAATGTGCAAAGACAACACCGTATCATCTCAGTTTCAAGCATTGCTACTAAACAATGAAAAATGTACTGATGATTTCTAATAAAACAATATTTCTCCCCTAAAACAGCTGAACACCCTTTGTACTGGAAAATTCAATCTAAAATTTTCAAGCTAATTGTTTTCTTCAACATTTGTACTGGACTGACTGTTGGACTCTGGCTCCATAACTGAATTTCAGCCAGCTGAATTAAGGCCAAAAACAGTATTCATACTGTGCAAGGGAAGTTTAAATCCTGCTGGGGAAAAAAAAAAAAAAACCAAAACAATTGCAGTTAACTTCCTCTGGTAAGGAGAAAAAAAGGCAATGTAAATAAAATGCTATTCACATGATATGACAGTACTTCTATGAATCCATTAGCACTTACACGTTAATTTCCAAAACAGTTAAAAATTTGTGAGTTAAAACTATGACAACTTGACATATAAGGGTTTGGATTTTATACATTTCTTGCATTAATTACTTGAACACTAGTTATATGTTAATAACTATTATGCACACATATCATTAATGTTCAGCTGTGGGCATATGGGAGAAAACTTTCAAACAAATATTAGGAATGTCTGAAAAGTTATTTCTCCATAAAGGATGAAATCAATACCATGTAAGCCTTTGTACTTAATAGTGTATATTTCCACACTGTATGTTGAATATAATAATAAATCTAAATGTTAGAAGATAATATTAAAACTACACTGACACCTATAGTCAGTGTGCCAAGCCCCCCAGTTGACAAATTCATGAGAAATATACTTCTCCCCTCCCCATACGACTCTATTTCCCAAAGCTGGCATTTAAAAAGTGAGACAGGCAGATAGGAGGTTTGTGTCAATTTACACTAACAGAAGGACAAATGTCAAAGGCCTTAACACTATGCCACTCGAGTCATATATAAGTTTTCCTGCTAACTTCACAAAAAGCAAGCCAGTGTTCATGGTCGTTATGTGTACAAAATCCTTCTGCCAATGCGAGGGACCGATCTCTGCACTTACAGCCCACAGAATTTGTTCATGGCTTAATGCTATATTGGGATTAACTTGCCCACTGTAGGTTTGTTTTGGTTTATTTGTTTGTTTTTAATTTAAACATGCTAACAAGGTGTGAAAGCTTGTATTATTACTGCCAAAGCTCTGAGAAACATCCACTGTGAAAAACTGTGGACAGTTTTTACAAAGAGACTATGAGAAAGGAACAGAGAGATCTTGGTGAGATAGATGCACCAATAACAGCCTCATAATGCTTCCTTTGGTCAATCACTTAATGGTGATGTACATCAAAGGCAATTTTTTGCATCTGGAAGCAAGGAAGTTTGATCATGATGCCCTCAAACCAGGAAAAAGTCTGCAAAGCAATACAATTTAGTCTGAAAAGCCACCATGAATCAGAAACAGACTAATTTCTCATCATAGACAGTATTCAGTAAGAACATTCCACAGTTTGTAGGTTAATGAAAAGTTATTAACAAAAGATTTGTACAGCTCCAACATAATTTGATGTCACAATTGCAGACGCTAGATTCCTATGCCTTGGAGGTACACAATTTTGTACAGGATATATTCAATCAACAGCAAAAAAACAGTGTAGCAAGTAAAATGCTAGACACAACTTGTAAGAAACGGACATGTAATTTTAGAAGGGTACACCTGTGTTTAAATGAAATTACAGAAAACATTCTAGCAAATAGCAGCTGCAAATACATTAATATCTTTAACGTTATAAAAATCCTTGTAACATGAGCAGCTAATACACAAAACTTGCAAGAAGTGAACATTCCTCATAAGAAGCTTGGAAGATATTACAGGTTCAGCATCTCTGAAACCTCATTCCTGTTCGACACCTCAGAGAGGATGGGATGCTGGTAAAGAGGTCTTGCAAAACGAGGCGCTCCCTCAAACCAGAGATCATCTGAATCAATCACTGCTTTGCATTCTCACATGTATTTTAGCTAAGTCCACAACTATAGTTAATACCTTACCAAAAAAAAAAAAAAAAAAAAAAAAAAAAAAAAAACCAAACCAAAACTAAGAGCGCAGGAAAGAGTTCATAGCCCAAGCCGCAACACCTGCCATTTCTCGTCTTACTTGAATTTGTGTTGATACCGAACGTTTTCTGACGGCGACAAGGCACGGAGGCGCGCAGTGCCGCAGCCCGCCTCCCCTGCCGGGGCCGCAGCCCTGCGCCCGGCCCCGCTCCGACCCGCCTCGCCAG
>JAWWMP010000093.1:56469872-56488592 GCA_035047865.1 Dendrocincla tyrannina | reverse complement strand
CCTGCAGTGCCTGAGCACAGCACTGTGATTAGCTGGGATTCTACTTGTAGGTTTATTAGCGCAAGCAGACTATATACACCGCATCTTGTCTTTTGCTCAGGCTCACCCTTTCAAAATATTAATGCCTCTGTGAATTAGTTTACAATGAGACAACAGCAAACACTCTACATGGTGCTAACCAGGGAGGACCAGCTATCCCCACTGCACAGTGCTTTCCACCCCAGGGGCAAGCCAGAACACTCAAGCACTCTCCCATTCCACTGCCTTGTGAACAGAGTGCTCGGTGGCTGCAGCCTCCCTGTAGTCCCCAGTAAACCTGTGCCTGCAGTGGACCAAAGCCTCTTGGCTTCCCTGCAAGAACTCCAGCATCCCTGGTGCCACTCAGAGCAGCCCCATGGGGAAACACTGGCTGAGATTTCACAGTTTGCAGTACTTCCCCAAACACTGGAAAGGTGTCTAACACTGTTCCTGGCAGGTGCCTGCCACTGCCACACCACCAGTCAGCCCAGCCCTTGAGAGCAGCTGGTCTCACAGAGCTGTCTGGCAAGTTTGCAGCCTGGATGTCAGTGCAGAGCCTGGGCACGGCCCCAACAGTGGATTAATGCCCAGTAAGTGCAAGGCCGTCATTCCACAGGTTTAGGTTAGTCTTTGTTTCTCTTTTCCAGGGGCCATTTCACATGTAGGGGAAGGTGTGTTTGCAGGAAGCACAGCAGGGGCTGACCCAGATGTCTTCCTACACCTCTCCCTGGGGCCATTCCAACAACAGCAGCCCTGCTGCAGCCACTCTGTGTCATCACTATCCTTATACTATCTAATACAGTTGGCCAGTCTGTAATCCCATTTGGTGTTCATCTGTTTCACTAATAACACCAAATGCCTGGGTGCACCTGTGAGCCCTCCAGGGCCAGCAGGGCCTCCTCAGTGTTTCACTGCTCACCAGCACAGCCTTGCCACACCTGGGGCATGTGCAGGAATGAGCGACGTCTGATTTGGAGAATAAAGTTGTTGAGGTTTATATCTAAGTTTAAAGAAGGATATTTCTTCTGCCTTACGTGAAGGACAAGTGCCCTCTGCAAGGAACCCCTGCGAGTACTGGAAGCTTCAGTTTCCCTGGGTCAGCTCCTGCTGTTTCAGCTTGACAAAGAAGGACTGGGATCCAGAGGGTGGTGGGGAGCAGTAATATTTGGGACAGTTTGCCTCCCTCTTCACAGACCACTGATGCTGGGGCAGGCACAGTACCATCACCAGATCCCAGTGCACTTCAGACTCTAGATGATGCCTTAACATTAGGTCTCCTGACCTTCGAGGGATATCCTTCCAGGGATATTTTACTTCAGTATTTTTACAAAGGGGGAGGGAAGAGGGTGGGGAATAAGATACAAAAATCCCCAGAAGATACAGAAAAGATTTATGCCCCTGTCTTTGAATATGGACAAGGCAGCACCTGATTCTTAAATTATTCATGTACCTGTCGTGACTCCTCTTTCCCTGAGATGTTCTATGGCATCCCTTTGAAGAATGTTATTTGGACATATTAAAATAAATGGAGCATCTGTTCAGTCCCTCCTGTTCTTACATATCCAGCAACTACAGTCTGACATCCAAAGCTAGGCCTGAGTTCTCCTAGGATCCAAACACCATGGTTTCAGCTACCACATTGGCAAACCCGGTGCCACCACAGTCTCTTACTGTGCAATAACTCACCTTGTGAACCTATGTAAACTCATATTTCTGTGAAGAAAAATCAATTCTTTCTCTTAAACCTGCAGATGTTCCACACCACAGCTTTGGCTTGCTTCTCCTGAAAACATTTCTGAGTATGTGAAGGGAGTGAAATCACAGGTAGACCTTCTGACTGCTGCCTTTTATGAACCAAAGGTACCAGAAATTACCAAGGACCCCAGAGGGAAATGAAGAGGATTTAAAGAAGAGGGACTGACTCAGTCTTGTTCTTAATTTCATAATGCACAGCTGAAATAAATAAAAGGAACTTCTGTTGGAGCAAATGGCAGTGAGGGGCAGCGGGAAAGTCCATTAAAACCCTGAAGTGGGGGTGAGTCTCCCTTAGCCAGCATTCAGTGAGAAGCAGCCAGGTGCATGAGAGTTTGTACCCTGTGGGCAGGATCAGTACCCAGCTGTGGATCCAAAGAGAAGAGCAGGTGAAATTCATGTTACTACAGGACAGTGTGAGATGTTGACAAGCTGTACTAAGCCACATCTACCTTCACATGTGGAATCAGGAGAGCAATGTTTTACAGACCTTTACAACCCGTGGTGCCTACCAGTGGGTACATCCCTCCCAGATTTCAGGCTTCTTCAAGTCTTAAGCTGTGCTAACTTGATCTTGTGAAAATGTACTAAGCTTCTTCACTTGGCAATCATGCTCATGTTATCTCACTGATTCTGTGGTAGAAAGATTTCCCCTTGCTCCAGACACCATGCACAACTGAGGTATTCACAGAACAAGTGTTACTCAGCCATGGACAGGTTCATTCTCCATCCTGGTGGCTATTTTCAATAAAATAAATCAGTCTGTTTCTGTAAGCGGAGATGCTGGATCATGACACTGATTAATATATTTAGAAGTGAAAAAACATTAGTTTGGTGAACAAACAGAGTATCTAGTGGATTCTAATAGTCTCGTCATCCAATTGGGTTCACACTGAATTCCCAATCCCACAATGAATGCCTTTTCCATTAGTGTCAGGTGCTAATGACAGTGCTTGCAGGAAGAAAAAAGAGAGAAAATCAAGTGTGTAAGAAAAAGGCAAAAAACTGCCTGTGGGGTGTTTCCGGCAGTTCAGGCAATGAGATGACCCCTTTGGATGTCCAAAAACTATCCATAGTGTTTAAACCTGATTTCAGAGTGTTCAACCAGAACCTCAAACCCCTGGGCATATCACTTTTGCAAATGTTATACGGAGTGAGATGCACCCTATGCAGAGAGGTCAGGCAAAACATCAGTGTCTCAGCAGGGCCAGGGGCCAGCAGGAACCCCACGTAGTTTGTCTGTCCCATTCCTTCAGCACAGCATCCAGCAAAGGTTGTCTGGAAAGCCCCTGTCCAAAACTAAGCTGCTCTTTAAGCTTCAATACCTCAGCTACTGAATCATTATTTTAAAGAAGACAAAAGGCTGAAGCCTTGTCAACGTGGAAGGAAAGTTTTAAAAAGCATTTGTCCCCCTGCCTTGTAGAGGTTGACCAAAACTTCTCCAGCACTGGGGAGGGAGAACTTCAGCATGTTTTGCTCAAGTACCTGCAACCCGAAAGGTGCTATCTGGTCAAAAGAACTTTCCAGAAAATACCCAGAAGCTTCTTACTTTATTTTGCAAAGACACTGAAATTAAATGCTTCTGTTGCAATAAGAAGGATTTTTTTTTATTATTAAGTGGCTTTTTATTCTGAAGTATTTTATTTTGTATTTCATTAAAGCAAAATGTTTTAAATGGTGGGTTTGAAATTAATATTTATCTCATTTGGTAGAGGAAACTTTGATGCTTTGGGCTTCATTTTCATTGTGCTATGAAAAAAACCAGCAACATTTTGGGGCTTTTCCAGGAAAATGAATCAGAATTTCAACCAGATGTGGTTAAAAATCTCAGTTGTTATATTCTCAATCATATGAATTGTAGAGTTTTTCCTTTATCTTTATGAAAAATGATTTTTTTAATTCCATTTTTCCTGAAGTTAACAAAGATTAGTGAGCTAGCAGAAGAGGCTAGGGAAGAGTCTAATTTGTTGCTTCTTAATGGTACAGATGTAAAACATTATCTAGATCCCTATTTACAGCTAATAGCAAGATAACATACCCGAGAGACAAATCATAGGCTCTGTAAAGTGCATGATAGCTTCGAAACACAGCACCCCACAGCATTCAGCAAATAACAAAGGCTTGTAAAGGCATTATTAAGTTTATTGTTAGAGAGTAATGATGATGTGAATGGACGCAGGACTATAAATAATATAATTTCATGAAAGGCTGCCAAGAGTAAAAAATGAAACCAGCACCTTTGCAGCATGACCACAGAAGTGAACAGGGGTGAAGCCCTGCAGAGGGTGAGGGAGGAGGGTCCTGGACCAGCTGCTCTGAAAGCTGGTGGGAGGGTGCTCAACCATTCCAGTGACCCTTGCTAAAAGGAAAAAAGTGGTTTGAAATCCCATTTGTTTGCCTTCAGTTCTTGTTCCCAGGCCTTTGCCAGGGTTGCAGTTTCCCTGAAGGGGAATATTTCTTTGTAGCTGAAGTGTCTGCTGGAGTGGTATAAGATGCCAGGGTGGAAGGACTCCGGGCATGCTGAGGCAGGTTGTTAGCCAAAACCAGGCAGCACTACTTCTGCAGGGCTGAAGGCTTTCAGGTTTGATAAGGGGAAAAAATCGTGACTTTTTTACATTTCCTGCTGAGAGCAGTTTCATTTGCCAGACTAGCGCACTTTCCTCTGGTGCTTCTCCTTTCCTGAGAAGGAAACCCTGCCCTGCTGATAATTCAGGAACATGTGCCTGTCCCCGTATTTCATGCAGCACTTCCCTCTGGCCCCACAATACTCTATGCAGCATGATAAATCCCAAAAAGTAGTCATGTAATATCCTCATCTTTTTCCAGGGTTACTTGAGGACTCTCATTGTGAGCAACCTGGGAAATTGCCTAGAATAGCAGCATCTTATAAGTCTCTTGTCATAATCATCAGAGAAATGAGCCTATTGCAGTGACATGGGTGAAGGCTGCATCATTCCTTGTGGCTGCTCTCTTGGAGCAGGTTTACCCTCATGAAAAGAATGGTTGCACTGGAATACACTGTTATTTGCCTGACTTACCACCCTGGGAGAGTTACTGTATAATTAATCATGAAAATGACATTCAATGGGGGGAATATACAGATGGTCAAACCTACTTTACACTCATTAAGAGCTGAAATTAAGGTTAAGGATGAACTTTTAATGATGTTGTCAGATGGCAGGTAAAGAAAATAACTTTTCTGGTAAGAGGAAAACTACTACTATTGGCCAAAAGTTTCTGTTTAAAACAAGTTTCACAAGACTTTTTCCAGCCATGGGCAAGAGCAAGGAACATATTGTTCTCCTGTGCTTGGGAGTACAGGAACTGCTCCTCCCCAAAACTTCTGAATTTGAAAATGAGATGGTTCTTCTGGGTAGTCTTACATTTTATTTTGGGTTTTATTATACAAAGATCCTCTAGGTAATATTCCAGAGTCTGACTAAAAGCCAAAGCCTGAACTAAGCATATATAGAGCACCCTCCCGCCATGCCCTGGGCCCCAGCAGGTCCCTGCCCAAGGACAGCAGTGGCCTCAGTCTTACATCAGTACCCCCAGCCCGGGCATCACATACGTTCCCCATTTTGCAGCCAGAAATACTTTCACCTGTTCAAAGATAATCTATGGGAAGTAATACATGTCTCCACTACTGAGGCCAGATCTTGCCCTGCCAGCACTTCATGTGCTCTGTCAGTTCTAACACTGTCCAAAATACAAATTAGCAAACTTTATGCTCTTCAGTTATCTGAAAAGCTCTGAGACTCTGAAAGTTGAACTTTCACCTACTTGCCGTCTCACTTTTCCCTCATTTTAAGTGGCCACAGGATTTTCAGGTGCTATGGCTCATAATATGATGCAATATTCCTTTTCCAAAACTGGCAACAACCGAGTGACTTGGCCAAAGAGATTTTAGATTATCCTTGAACTGTAGCATTTCTAGCCCTATGCCACATCAGTATCACTGTAACATGTTTGCCTGCCTTTTCTTACCACTGATAAGATGCACACATGCTGAGGATCCTGTTAGTATCTGTGGAAGAAAAGGTATGACAAAAAATTAAACATCTCTTGTTACAAGAAAAAAATTGATAATTTTCCCCCCACATAGGGCAAAGGGTGAAAAATATTGTGTTGGTACATGACTGATAGGAAATGAAAACTGTGGAGGAAGCACATGGGAGAGCCACCTCTGCCTATGATTTCTGGAGGTTCTCAGCTGCATGGATTATTTATTTGCTGGGATTAGAAAACAGTTCTGCAATCTTACTGTGAGCCACTCAAACAGCAGTAAGAGTCCTCTTCGTTGAATAATATCTCAGCCACAGCTCCACATCATGTTTAAGGACCTCCATTGTTTTGTGTTGTCTTAGAAAATTAATAACAGCAACAAAACTGGCAGAAGGTGCTGGTGGGCATTGTCTGGCTCCCTTCTACCAAGAACCTCACAGTCAGTGAGAAAACCCCAGGGCTCACTACCCCAGCAAATCATGCTCCAGGCAGAAATTAACACTCATTTTAGACCACCATTTTAATTCACCTAAGAGAACATAGCTTTCTTCCTCTGGGCTTTTGTGGCAGAAACCAGCTGAGAATTGACCTTTTCTTCTGTCATTTCAACACTTTTGGATATTACCCCTCTGTGGATGAGGATGTGCTGAGTGCGCTATTTCCAGCTGCCTTTGCAGCCACACCATCACTCCTCTGGGTGAGTGCACAAAGCCTGAGCACAGGACATTGACCTCCTTCTGCTCCAATACAGGTGACCACATTCCCCAGCAGGGATGATGGTGCTGATTTATTCAGCAAACCCAGTTATATTTTGTCATTTTCCACCCTAATGGTTCACTGTAAGTCTCCAGCTGAATTCATTTTTATTACTGAAGGGTTCACCTGTGAATAGGGGTGGTGAAACTGGAGCTTGCTTCCTCTCCTCTGACCTCCTTAATTATGAAGATGAATGGCTGCTGCTGGGTTTGATCTGCCAAAGTTGTCTTAAAATGCAAAGTACCATGAGAATGTATGAAGTTTGGAATGATAGGTGGCAAGAAAATCATGGGAAAGCCCTTCTCTACCTGCATTCTTTCTTTACTAGATTTTTACAGAACCTCTCAAATTAAATATAGTTTTTAGATTATGTAGTTTTTATTAATTATTTCAGATTATGTTATTATTAGATTATTTCTAGACTTCCCAATATTTGAAAGCCACATGCTTAAAACATTTATTGTGTACTCAGTGGTGAAAGCCCACACCTGGGAGCAGTAATCCTCGGATCCTTAGGCCACAATCTCACTGAATTAATACATGTTTAGTAGTTAATGCTTAACTAGCTAAATTTGCTCTGGGCTACCTCCACACACACTTTCCACATGGACCTGCCCCAGCTGGAGCATCATGCCGTGCATTTTGTCTGGTACTAAAACTGGCTTCCCTTTGAGGTGTCAGGTACCACCAAAATTTGTCAGGTAGGAAGAGTTCTTTCTGTGTACAACAGCCTTCAGATGTGCCCATCCAAGCCAGGGTTCAGCGTTCAAAATGTCTGGAAAAAGATGGAAAAACTCTGCGAAACAGGCTGAAGCATCTCCCCTTGTCACACAGCTCTGCACAGCTTCAATCAGACTCAGAGACGGGGATTAGCAGCAGGGGGAGACTGTCAGACCAGCAGCGGCATTCCACAACACTTTCCAGCTTTCCTGTCCCACCATTCCTTTGAGAGCAGTGTGTCCTGCACACACTGCAAACAGATTACCCGGCAGCCGTCAGGTCCTGCCTGGCCATGCTCTGCTGGAGCCAAAAAGCCCTGTCAGATCAGGATGCCTGTTGTCTGCCTTCCCCTGTCCTTTGCTTCTAAGCTCATGCTCCTAAAGGTGCCCCTGGAGGTCCCCAGACACAGCTTAAATTTGATTAGACTTGAAGATATGCTTAAACAATGCATGTGCTTGTAGAGATCACCCAAAGAGGATCCCATCCAAATCAATGGCCAGGAGCCCACTGGATTGCCCCAGGACCAGCAGTGCCATGACACGATGTTGCTGCTCCCTGGTCCTTCTATTCCTTCCTCTTCTGACCTCTCCACTTTTTATGTGAAGTTACTGGTGATCATTCCTCCTTCTCAGTCTCTGTGACAGCACAGATTACCTCAAGGTTTTTGTCATTACGGTATGGAGATTTTTTTCAGACTGGATGAGTGTTGCAACTCCACACCCCAAATAGTCTGTGGCTTTCTTTGTAACTATCACTGTACTGGCATACCAGCAATGACTTCCCTGCACAACTAAGGGAAAGTACTTTGGAAATTATAAATTGGCTTTTGTGAGGCTGTGGTTTATTTTATATTGATCTGCAGCCTCTTCTCCTCACTGCAGCAGTTAACATGTCCTAAAAATGCTGAATTGCTCTTAATGAGAACATGGATATGCTGTTGCAGACTAATTTCACCATCCTTCAGTTTTATAGCTAGCAGTTTTATGCAGTTGGCTTTTTTTTTCTTTTTCCTTTTCCAGGCTGAAGGTTGCCTGAAGAAGACAAGAATCTGAAAATGTCAGTGTTAATAAATACAGCAGCAAATCAGAAATACCAGCCTGGTATCCCGAAGAAGTGTTAGTGAAACCCTGAGAAGCATCCCCTGATGGAACTCAGAGCTTCAGCAGCAGTTCTGCCATGCAGGACAGAAAAGTGGTTTTGTGCCACTTCAGTCCCAGATCTCAGCCCTGCCTCCTGCTCCAAACAAGTCCTGAGCCACTCTCAGCCAAGTCAGACGGATGTGGTGGTACAGCCCTGTCTCCCAATGTTCTATAAGCACAGCCCATACAACGAGCACCTGGGATCTGAGAACCATGTCCAAGCCTGATGTCTTCCTTCTTGCCCAAGCAGGCACTGCAGACAGGATAATGCCCAGGGTTTGAGTAGCCAAATCCCCAGCTCTTTGCTCAGATGCATCCACTTTACAGGAGTACATTATTTGCATTTTTCAAACATAGCCTCTACATCACCTTCAAGACGAAATCAAAAGAAAAACAGAGAGAGTAACATACCATGCATCTATTTTTCTAGCAGGAGGAGCACGAGTAGCAGTGCATTGGAAACTAGTCAGCAAACCAGAGGTGCTGATGCTCAGCAGTAGCTCTGCAACACCATTTCCCAGCACCATTCCTGCCCATGCTGTTGGCTGTGCTCCTCTGGTCTCACTTCCCCCACTGGCTCAGCAGAACACAGACACACACTTCTCCTTGCACTCCTTCACACAAGAATGAGCCCAGGCAAGCAGGAAAACTGGTGAAATTTAAGCAGTCTTACTTGGGCAGAGGGAGCTACTCATTTAGGATTAGTAGGGTGCCAGAAAGGGGAAAGCACAGGTGATTGGTTTTATTGGAAAAAATGCAAGAAGGAACTAGACAGAAATAACTGGCAATCCAGAGTGTCTTTTTATAGCTCTAAAGTTTGTATTTTTAGTGATGTTTACTGGACAAGACAGCTTTGCTTGTGATGGCTTCATACAGCTTGCCTTATTTTTGGACAAGTCTGAGTGAAAGTGTTAATTGCCCATACAGCCAGATTTTCCAAAGGGATGGGGGAAGCACGATTTTGCAAAATACAGGCATCAGATCCAAGTCATAGTCTGTATTCACTGCCTATACAGACGAGATTGAATTTGCCCCAGAATTAATGTATACTTTAGAAGGTACCAATGTGCTGCTCCTGTGGATTGTCGTTTTTTAGGCATAACTTTGCTTTTCACATTGCTTTTGTTCAGTTTACGCAAACTAATTCTCCTCCTGGATGCAGTCTGTGCACTTCTTGAAACGTTGTCCCTGCATTTATAGATTTCAGTTCCTTTTTCTACCTATGTATTATGTACTTTTCAGGAGCAGAATCAGAGGGAATCTTTAGGTTATCCAAACAAAGTAATTGACATGGGCACCTACAATAGAATTTGATTCATTTAGGCAATCTAATCTTAAAAGGGAAAATCCTGCTCTGTACTGTGCTGAGGTGCCAGAGCACCACATTGCTTGACCTGTAAGACCTTGACCAGTTCTGTAAGAGCCTTCATGTTTGTTTTCTGTTTGCCCTGAAACACGTGACAACGCAGGTAGGTGCCTACATGAGGGAGCCAGAAAGGAAGTGAGTTGCTTACACATTTGAAAGCCTGTGTTAATAAAACAAAAGCCATTCTTTGAAGGATAATTCAGGCCTTGTCACTGCTGGGCAAATGACTTCCATACTAGATCAATGTCTCCTGCTCCTTCCTGACTTCCTTCACAGCCTTGTAGGTTGTGCCATCCTTTCTACAAAGCAAGATGTTTTCCCCTCAAGCAGCTCTGTCACCCAGCTCACCCAGCAGTGTTAGCTGTTTCCCTGGGACAGGAAAGATGTGCTTCAAATCTTCCTTGACAGGGAACTGGACCTTCACAAAAACTCTTCCTGCTGAGTTAACACAGGGAAAGAAGCATCATCATGACATTTCAAAGGAGCTGGGGCTGTGCTACATCTATGCTGAAAACAGCACAAACCTATTCTTGGTGAGAACCTTCAGCAGTCAGGTGGCTGGATACCAGCTTGTGACTCTCATAAAGGCACAGGTCTGAGACTAAAACGATGATTTGCACTGCACCAAAGCCAGCATATCTCACCCTGTGCAACAGCAGCAGGGGCAATGCCCAGAAGCATTGCAGCAGCTGCAGTCTAATCATCTGTCACAGCTTTACACAAATTTAACATTTTTCTCTGGATTGCATGCTCAGGGGACAGCTTTAAGAACATGGAAATAGAAATTCTAGTTTTAGACCCTGCTGCTCTCCCAAATAAGTAATGTCCTCCTTGCTTTTGCAAACCATTACAGCAATAAAATACAAATAAAACATAGGTATTATGAGAGGCAGACAGAGAGCCCACTGGCCTTGGAGGACTTTTTCCATGTTATCACTTCTAAATATGAACATAAACACGTGAACCAGGCTCAGCAAGTTTCCATAACACAAGCACAACTTTTACCTTTGCTGGAGCCTCAAAATCTGATGTTATGTGCATTCAGAAAATTAACTTCTTCCCCACCCTGGTGTTTCCTGAAGTTCTTCCATGAAAAGCTGCCACACGTTCTGTGGTGTAGGTATATTCAGAGCTGAACTCTGGTGTACAGCAGCAGAGGATATGGGCAGAAGAGGGGCTCAGAGTACTGCTGTGCATCAAAGAAATGATGTTCTGGCTGTGTTACCTCCTAGCTAATTGTGCCCCTCCAGCCTCCACACTGGTGGGGTGGGATGAGGAGCAGGAAGGGCCTTGACTCTGTGCAAGTGCTGCTCAGCAATGAGGGACACATCCCTGTCCTATCTACGCTGTTCAGCATAAATGACAGCCCCACACTAGCTATTGTGAAGAAAATTAACTCTATCTCAGCCAAAACCAGCACAACAGGCAACAACAGAAGTTACACAAAATACCACAAAAGTGCTCAGATATGCCTGTAAACAACTTTCCCTTTTTGTCAGAGGAAAACTTTAGTTTCCACATTTGTATAAGTGGATCAGCACTGCAAGACTGACATATTATCTTAGTGGTTTTGGCACTTACCTTGCAGCCCCCTTCACAAGGGTGAGAGACTGTTGGATTTTGGCCACATACATAAATTACCAGAGAGTTTCATTTCAGAGCAAATCATCAGGGGCTTTTTATGACCCAACACATTTTTCTTCACATTTATCAATGTGCTCTCTGATGATACTTAAGAGAAAATGATTCTGTGACATATTTACACATGACCTTATGACAAGTATGGAAGGATAACCCCCCCACCTACAGACATGCATTTTCATCCCTTTGCAATCATCTGCTTTATCATCTGCTAGGTGGTTAATGGAATTTGTCTTCATGTGTTATCTAGTACTATTTTCAGAGTGCAGCCACACACTAACATCAATGATTAACATCTCAAATGTGATCAGTTCTACAGCAGTTTTAATCAAAAGGTAAAAAATCACCTCTCTAAGGACTACATATGCAGTCCATTATTTAACTTGATTGAAAAACAAGTAATTTCAAAAATGAATGTGATAATTATGCTTGAGATTGACCCAACAGAGACATCACTGAGAAGAGAGAACATGGAGGATCCAGCTGTTAGCTGAGTTTCAAGCTTTATTATTTGTGTTTATCAAACCCATCCATATTCAGCCAAGACCTTGAGGTTTTGGTGTGTACTGAGGTGTGAAATGCTGGTGTGAACAAATCTAATCTCTTACTGCTCCTAATGGCAGAACAGAACACCACGAAAAATGGTAAAAATATACAAAACCTGAGATTTTAAATCTTTGCTTTATTGATTGTTTTGCAAATACATAGAAGGACTTTGATGTTTAACTTGCAGAGTTTACAGTACAACTACATTTTCTATAATAGTTCCTTTTTTTTTTTACTTTTTCAGGGACAAAAATCAATAAAATATAAAGTGAAATAAGTCCAATGTGATAATACAGTAGAATCATCATCCTCAGGACAAAGAGTATCAACTGTTCTTGTCTTGTGAAGTGCTGTCAAGCAGGGAATGATTTTAGTGATGTCCCAATTTCATCCCTGAAACACCAATCATTGCAACTACTGCTCACACATACCTTACCTATGAACCACACTTGTGTCCACAGAGAGAGAAATACTTAGGAGTGCTTTAAGTTCTAATCCTGCTTAATAAGTGAATTAAAAAAGCGGATGCAGAGCTTGTTGCAATTAGCTTGTGCGGACACGACATTTTCATAACAATACCAACACTCTACCACAATCTATTGTCCTCAAGAAATAAAAAATTCCTGTGTGACACACATATCTTGTCTCCTGCTGCTACAGCATCAGTGCTGTATATGGAGAGAGCCTGTTCTCCTTTTATCCCCAATTTTCAGCACCATACACTTTTGCTGTCTTGCATGAACACTGATACAAATAAAACACAGAGCAAAAATGCACAGCATGTATGACAGTCTTCAAGTACTCTTCCACACTCTTGATCAAGTGTGATCCCCAAGCTGAAGAGCAAAAAATAACCTCTTGCACAGACCTTAGCTTCTCATTCCTCACAACATCCCTGTGAGGTAGGAAGAAAAACATCCCCTTTTCCAGCAACAGGAGACAAGGCAGACAACACAGATGACATTCCAAAAGGCAGCAAGTGGAGAACCAGAAAAGCAGAAAATCAGGAGTTCTTGGATCCTAATTCTTTGATTCAGAAACCAAGGTATTAAACTCCCAGACATTACCAGGTCATTGGTCTTTTTTATAGCCATGTATTAATGACAACCATGGCTTCTGTGCGTGTGCCAGCAAAGCATAGTCCTATGGCTGAAGCAGAGTACACCTGCTCCTGTCTTCAGACACTTCTCCTGTACTTTATAATTGTCAGTAAATGTTTGCTGTGATTAACTTCTCAGTCCTATAACTAACATAGCATAGGTAATTGCAGTAGATTAACATTTCATTTACAGATTTCTTTAAGACTTGTCCATCTATTTAAATGTTTGTGTTCTTTTTTTGGTTTTAGGGTTTTTTCCCCCCCTCTAGACAAGTTAATAGTAACTAACTCCCTTCTCCCGTATAACAGCTTTTATACCCCTCCCCCGAAGCCAGCAACCAATTCTGAGTACTCTCTACAAGAGCTTTGGGTGAAGATGAATGAACACCTTCAGGGATTACACCCACCCCCTCAGAGCAGCATTTCACTCATCTCTGACCCTGAAGGCAAGGACAGGCACCTTTCGCTGTGTACAGCACCAAAAGGGTCAGAATTGTCACTGAAGTGTCTTTACAGATTGGGAAAGGGGCCTCTGGGCTGGTCTATCCAAAAGCAACACTGTTTATATTGAGCTAAAATAGTCAGGTTTTGTATATACAGATTTTAAATCTGCAAAACCTCTGTGAGAACTTCAGTCTACCTCCGCAGCACCAGAAATGGCCAAACTTTTAAGAAAATAACTTGTTTGGAAGGATTGAGTAACACAGGGAATACACATAAATAGATGAAACACATGAAAATTAACATTCTGGATTAAGATATACTAGAGCACTCTGATAAATGTAGTTTCAAGTCTTCAATGCAAATTACCTATCAACCAAATCACTTGTACGTGTTAACCATGAAATTAGCACTACGCTTTGTACAACACATTTCTTTCTCATGGGCTCAGTATCAGGCCTTTTCTACAGGTTCGGGCCATACAACAGCCCACCACCCATTAGCAGCTAGGAGTTCAAGTCATACAGCTTAGTGCTATTGGGAGTACTTTTGTGCTAGCATAACAAAGGCATTTTGTTTATTTCTTTCTGGCATGAAGAATAACCTGTTGTGGTATTGACAAGAGATTATCCAAGAATTGTTTAGGACAAGTGGAACTATACGAAATAGTATCTCTAACCGAAACCGTTTTACTGCTATAAAACCTGTGTGTGGATCAAGACAAATACTGTAACTGTTCTATGAAAAAGAAGGATTTCTTATTTTAGAATAGAAAAATGCAGTAGAAAGGCTAGTACAGGAGCTAAATATTGCAGGATTTTCCTATCTGGTTCCAAATAAATGTTTTACATTCCTTCCACAACACACATGGATTATGGTGAATTCCTCATTCACCTAGTATTAGAATGACCTTCCATATCATGTTCCAACATTGCTTATAACATGTACGATAGGCATTATGTATACTTTTTTCATGCATCTATATTTTATATGCTTTTCAGTCACTTAATATGCTCCAATCCTGATGCCAAACATTATGTCAGGAATTATTTTAACTGAAGTGTTTTAAGTGCTCCTATTTATACGAATGACAGAAATGACAGAAACCATTATACTTGGAGAGAATACTGTATTTTAGTAAATGTTCATCGCCAGTCAGTTCATGCTCTGTGTAATAAAGACATATTGTGCTGATTTGGGATGTGCGATTCAATGGTGTCATATCATGTATGAGCAAAAATAACAAAATATAAAAATAATTTTGCAATTAACAAGAGGGAAAAGAAGATCACACTGCAGAACCACTCTGAGATAATGTCTTTTCATTTTGATTGTCTCATGGGGTTTATTCTTGTTATTATGAGTTTGGGCTCCAAACTCTTTAGATTTTGCTGATGCCTTGATTGGGAAGTGGCACAAACTTACTGCTTTTAACTATTTGTATGCCCTTCAGAAGAATCTTCAAGGTGCCCACAACCTTCTCCTCACCTGTTTCTCTATGTAACACTGGAAGAGAGACTCCACTCTAGAAACAATATTCATTTGCCTTTGACTGGGCGCTGGGGAGAAGCAGTATATCTGGAGAAAAAGAGCAGTTCATGTGAGAAATTGTGCAACTACCAGTTGCCTGCATGGGAATGGAGACTTTTTAATCTTTCTCCTTCATACTACCCCCATTCTAGTTTGCATGACTGAAATATAAAGGGTCACAGTTGGACTTTAGGAAGTGCAGGCTTCTTAATACCAAGATTCACACACCGTGGAAACAGCAGATACATTCAGGTTCCAGCTACTTCCACTGGTATGAACAGTTTTGTCACAGATTGATTAAAAGGTTTAGGAAAAGGAAAGTCCATATTCTCAATGTCTCTCTACAGATACATAGATTTGCTATAGATCACTAAAAAAAAACAAAACCCCACACTTTTACAGGAGAATGGACATAATAAGTGCTGTAGTTCCAGAGCAACAAATACCAGGAAATGCAGAGGCAATCATAAGTTTTGCATGGTTGTTTTCTAATTTTGTGTAAAAAATGTAGTATTTGGCAGACAGACTACAAGGCTTTTTTTTTTTTTTTTTTTACAACTATCGATAGCATTTTAGTATAGTGTCATAGGGAATATATTCAACCTTCCATTAAAATTGGTAATGTTATGAAAGCAGAATACAATTTAGGCTTATAGTCAAAGCCTGAGCTTAACTATCCGGAAACTACTTACAAAGCCCTTAAAAAAAAAAAAAAAGGAAAAGGAATAAAAAGTAAAACTGCAGAACAGTCATCGATTTCTCCCATTTGGAAACAAGCCTTCTGGCAAGTCAAGCCCAGTCTGTATTTCACATTTATATCTGCCTCATTGGTATTAGTTTTGGCGAAACCTGGCAAAAAGGAGGGAAAAATACAACAGTTGGCATACAAAGAAGACAGAGCAGTACCACCCAACATTCACTTCCACCTCTATCAACTATATACCACTGTATACTAGAGACTGTAATTTATTTAAATTGATGCATTGGCAATATTTCAGAGATAAACACTCCCACAACTAAATTTTCTGATGCAAGAATACAACCTATGTGTGGAGACAGCATCCAGCCTCCCAATTTCCTTTATTTTGGGATGGGTTACTGATGAAAGAATGCAAGCAGATTACACCTGGGCAGCTGAACCTGCACTTGCCTCCTGCAGGGTTTTCTCAGTTTGCTTCAAATGCTATGAACAGCAGTAGGAGAGTTCACTGCAGATGGGCAATGGCTTCAGCCTTTCCCTTCTAACCCACTTGCATTCACACATCAATGCACTGAATGACGCAGAGGCAACAAAGCAGATTGTATACGATCGCATTGCCACTGCGGTATTAAAACAATGCAAGTAAAAGAACCTTAAACTGATGATTTCCCTTCTTTGCTCAATAGCCAAGTTCATTATGATTTTCTTCCCCACCTACCAGGAGACAGGATGCTGTCAGTCAATGTTGTGTCTGTGCAGAAGTAGTCAACTGAGTTTTGGAACAAGCATATGAGCAGGGGATATACAATCAAAAGTACACATATATGATAACCACACTGTAACTATACTACATGAATACATGTGATGTGATTATTTTTTTGACATTGATATAGTACAATACTTCTAATTATTCTTATTTTTTTAAATTTCCCTTCTTCCATTCACATTCAATTTTGTTTCATTATTACACAGTTCAATAATTTCAATTTTACCTTTTTTAAAAAGTCTGCCTTTTTTCATTCACATTAATTTTTGTGTGAGGACACATTTATGTATTGTACTGTTTTAATTCCATATACTCAAAAAAATCAATTAGTGATAAGATGTACAGCAAACCAAGAATAAAACACAATAAACCTAAATAGGAATCTAGAGGAGGAAAGAAGGTGTAAATAGGCACAATACAGAGAAGACTTTGCAGAGTAGCAGTGGTTAACATTTGGTTGAACTCTGACTGCAGGTCTACAGAAACACCCTGAGGAAGAGGTCTCCACAGAAGATCCAAGCTCCTTTAATTATCTTCTGTTTCAAGTCCTATTTAAATAGGTGCCCCAGGATGAAGACCAAAGATAACTCATGTGATCTTACTCGTTAAGGATAAAAAACCGTTCCATGGACAATCTGTCTCCTAGCTGATTAATGTGTCCCATGGAAACATCAACTATTCCATCCTTCTGCCTCCTTAACCCACCTTTTCCATTTAGAAGTACTGAAGAAGCTAACTCATGAAAGAATGATATATCAAGAGCCTTTTCAAGCTATAAAGCCTCTTTCTTTTAGAGGTACAAGGCTGTATTTTCAGTTAGATTTCTATGCTATGTTTCCTTCAGCCAGTATGTGTCACCATTTATTACCTTTTGAGAATAGCTACTGAGGAAAGCTTAGTTCATGAAGAATGTGTTTACTGTATCAAATGCTAATGAAATGTTTTCAGTGGATGGCAACCATTCATTGATTTTTTCAAAGTTGCGTGTGAACTAGGATAATAAATAGATGTAATAGGTACAAGTGTACACAAGACACTCCTGAGTGCATCAGCATTCCTGGTTTAGTTCCAGGTATGTTTCAACATTTCAGAGTGGAAGTTCCTATGTGCCTTGCTTATTTTGAGCCTGAACCAGGGATGGTTCCATTGAGGTAAAGGTAAAAGTTGGAGCATGAAGATAGAACCACTAAGATCTGTATTCTGCAAATAATGACAAAGGGTATTACTGGAGGAGATTACTGTTTTCCTAATGTTGAAGGTTTCAGTGCCAATCAAAACACAAAGAGTTACACATTTGATGAGCATATTACATGAAATATAATGGCTGCACACCTGATGCTAACAGCTGTCACTTGTGTGCACCACATTCCATTTCAGAAAGGGTCTGATGCCCATGACTGTGATGTGCTACAATACCTGCTGAAGATAAAGGAGGTTGTGAGAGCCCACCACCACTCAGAACTGGACCCAAATAGAACTGTTTGCTCTACCTAAAACGTGATTAAATAAGCCGAAAAATACCAGTGTAACCAAAGGGATGGTTTGTGCTTGGAAAACAAGGAGTGATTAAGTCTGAAATGCAGAAAGACCCCCGAGTCCACTGCTTTACATCCAGGTACAGACAGGCCATTTGGTATCACCCTGTGCTAAGAGCACAGTATTCAGTAAGGATTAAAGGTCCTTAATGTAGACATTTCATAGTGCACAGCCTCAGTGTCACTACTTTCTCACAGTACCTCCTAAGCAACACATTCTTAATATTATTTCACTTATGGGAAGAACATCTTATCTTGGAAGCTTCAAAACACTTCATTAACATTGACCAGGTGTACTGAGAGGAGTTTGCCTGGGCAGCCCAGTACATGGCTTTTGAACTGGTAAGAAGACACAGCCTCAGGGATTCCTGGCAATCCGAGCCCACTGACTCTCTGATTTCCAAACACAAAGTACCCTTTTCAGCTATACAGACAGCCTTATGCTTTTTTCATCGTTTTTCTATATAGCAAGTGTTCTTTCAGGGCCTGACTTTGTATAATGCTCAGTCCTAATAAGTTAGTGACTTCAATCCATGTGCAAAAGCAAGTGATTGTTCAAAACGTAAAAAGAGACCCTACAAAAAGAAGTTAGCATATTTGTTAAATTAATGAAAGTTGCTTATTTTGTTAAATTAATAAAAGTTGTTTCTCTTATTAACTCCTATTTACTTTTTTTATTTCAGATAAAAGCAAACAATTCCAACAT
>JAWWMP010000093.1:56414391-56428999 GCA_035047865.1 Dendrocincla tyrannina | reverse complement strand
TACCAAGTTTTCTATTCTCTCTGTATTTATAAATCAGACAGAATAACTGCTGAAGCACATCAAGCCAATTCCAGTTGGCTAATATTTCCGATAGAACTGTCACACAACTTATTTAAACTGATTTTTAGTAATCTTAAATAAGATTCTGGATTTTTAACCTTTTCCTCTCCAGACCCCTCAAAACAGGAATACATTAATGATCAGTTTCTTTGCCATCTCTGATTCCTCTGGTTTGATAAAAGAAAAAATCAGCACTGTCAGAAACCTTTATATTCATTTAGCAACTTTTATTCTTCTTGTATCTCAAAGTCTAGATGATATCTTGACGCAAGTGGTTGGGTGGCTAACTTCATACAATTCAGATGGTTCTCTCCTTCCCACAAGTCTCCTGCCACACATTTAAATAGGATACATTTGGTTAGCTCATGTTCACTCCTGATGTAATCCGATGGAATCCATCATAAACAGCAACTCATTTCTACTCATATGATGGCTCAATTTAGTCCCTTAAATCTGGAGTTCTTAAAATCCCAAATTAGTTCTACTTTGGAGTTAATGAAACCCATCTACCATCACATTTCTGAAAAATTTAAGACCAAACGTCTGTAAAAATAGCCTTTCTCAACACATGAACACCAGCAGAAACTGAATTCATGATTAGCTCAGGATAATCAAGGGACAGTCTCTTTTTGGGGATTACACAGGAGTCTTTTTTAAGTGCTGGTGGCAACGACAAACACAAACCACATAACCCCTCCTAAACACCTTTCAGGAGGAGACCAGATATGACAGCATCAAGAATGTGCTCCTGTTCAAGCTAGGAAGCCTGTTTCTCAGCTGGCCTTATCCCTAGATGTTACAAAAGCTACAATACATTTCAAAACACACAGTTTAGAAAACAAAAAGAAAGAAAGAAAGAAACGAACAAACAGAAAAAAGGCAACAAAATCCAACAGTGCAAAGAGACAGAAACAAAGGTGTGTAATTCACTTAAAAGCCAAGGGAGAATCATGAGACAAGAGTAGAACTTCCATCAGCCTGGAATTCGAATACATAAATATTTTGGCATAAAAATGCAACTGTCTGAAGGTATTGTAGGAAAACAATGGTACTTGAAAATGTCTTTGTCGAAAATTTTAGTTTACTTAGAAATCTAATTGCTAGATGTGCTTGTAACATCATTTGCAGCTCTTGATGCTCAGTGTTTGAGGAATTCAGCACCTTGACAGCCTGGGGGTATAAGTGCTCCCTATCTCATTGCCTATGCAGCCAATTGGCTATGTATGTCCTCTGTTTTAATAAGCATTATACCCCAGCTCTCCTCTTTGCCTTTCTCTGCTTCTTTCAACAAGAAGAAAACTGATAATATACATTTCACCAATTCCAAACGTTAACAAAAAAGAGGAATGTGTTTGTTTCTCTATAATAAAAAATACAAAACACCTGTTTAAACTTGAAGTTTTTTTAAGATTTGTTCAGTTACAGTTTTCTCCAGCTGAATCAGAAGTGGCAAACTAAGGATCTTAACATTAATTCATGTGAGTGTCAACGAGAGCGTATTTCCACACACCGAACATCATGAGTGTGGGATATCTATAAAGAAATTCAATAAAGTATTTTGGGGGGAAAAAAAAGAAAGGAAGACTAGGTGACTGTTTGGGAGACAGAAATGGAAAACTACTCTGGTTATTCTCATTCATTCTTTTACCATAGTCTGCAGCCCAAAAAATCTGCATGACTTGAAGTCAAAAGACTGTCTTGCTACCTCAAGCCATTACTTCTCTTTAGATACTTTTAAAACTGCATAATTCCATAGCATTTGCAGGGGAGAGATGCTGCAAAAGAAAACTAAAATCTGAACCAATTGATTAAATTACTCAAAAATTCTCACAGCAGCAATAGTTTTACAGGGCTGCAGCTTTTCAACTCTCAGTATTTTGACCACCTCAAAAAATGCATTTGCTTCATGTCAGAAGGCTATTATTTTGTAAGATTTTCAGTTTCAACGTCAAATCTTTCTCACTTTATAATATAAATCTCCATTAGAAATGTTAATAGCACAGAAAACAAACCATTGCTTTGAGACACAGAAATAAAAGTATATATGCATATATATGTGCAGTAAATTCCTTGAATCATGCATAAAACTCTCTCTGCACCATCTTTTCAGTGCTATAATAATGCATGATTTCAAATGCAGAGACAGATAAGTCATTGATTGATTAACATATCCTACACACAAAGCAGGGCTAAAAAGTTAAATCTAGAGTGTTTTAAATCATATTAATTTTCAAATTCTCATGATAGAGGACACAAGTACTGATAGTGAAACATACTTCATATGCACAGTTTATCAGGCTTTCTATAAAATACAATGAAAAAACCACTAAATTTAGCTGTTGGAGCAGAGGCTTTTCATCAGTTTCTCCAGAACACTGACTCCCTGGCAATCTGCAGTATCCACAGATGAGCCACAGACTTGCTTTTTCTTGTTCTTTTTGAATGTCATATTTGTTCTGAACATATATGGCAAGGATAAAAGGATTTTTTTTCATTGAAGATTATATTCACATCTGCAATGATCTTCTAAAACTGAATGCTGAGAAAATGCTCACAATACTTGTTCGAGAAAGCATCATTTAGAAAGGAATAAAATAAGAGACAGATAAAACAAATCTTCCAGCATTATATTGTGTGTAGGTGAAACTACAAAAAAAAAACTATCTGAACAGCAATCAGAAACAATTTGATCTGCTATGAATTGTAACCACTTAATATTCACTACCCCAGCAATGAAGTGCCAAATCTGAAGCCACATAATCAGATGTTATATATAAAAGAAAAAACACTGTAGAGAAAAAAAAAAAGAGAGAAAAGGAAAAAACAACAGTAACGGCAAAAAAACTCAAATCAAACAAAATCAACAAAACCTGCATAGCTAAATTAACTACTAAAAAGGTTAATTCGCTGAAAATCACAGGATAGAGTAAAACCATAGAATAAAATATGCTTAGTTGGAAGGGATCCATCAGGATCACAGAGTCCAAGTCCTGGCCCAGTGCAGGACAACCCAAGAGTCACATCATGAATCAGAAGCATGTTAACTAAATATAGGAAGAACTACCATATGAACTCCCTTCTAGCCCAGTCTGTTCCAGTACTCCTCAAATAATTTTAAGATGGTCTGCGCAACAGTTGTACAAATGTTTTGTTTTTCTGTCCTGCTTTTAATAAGCACATACACAGAAGGAAGGAATCAAATACAATGAAGAGAAATAAAACCAACAAAATAGCATTTAAGCCTGGGGATGTGACCCTTTCTGGCTGGCTGAAATTACTGTGGCAATGGGGTACAAATATTTCTAGGAGCTGCTTTTCTAAATTAATATTAGTAGTCCCTGGATTTCAATTCCAATCCTTCTCTGACTTGCCCTTTAACTTCCTATGACTGGCATCATAATAGCCACCAAACTGGTTTTTAACATTACTGAATACTGAAACAAAAAAGGTATTAAACACTTCATCCTTTGTTGTAATCTGCATTTATAATTTTATTCATTTCATTAAGCAATGAAGTATCAACATCCTTGATCTTACAATGTATTGGCAATGGTCTATATATGTAATCTTAAAAAGATTTCTTCCTACTTTCGAGTATTCTTTTTTTGTACTGGGCTGAATATTTCTTAAAAGCTTAACCTTTTTGGTTTGTTTGAGTTTTGTAATGCTTAGCTTCTGACATCTGATGTTGGTCTCACTTTCTGTCATTTTTCTTTCCTGTGTTTGAAATTACAATGATTGTGATCATGATCAAACTTCTACTGCTCTTCCAAGGTTTTCTCCATGTTGGAAAATTTTATTCTTAAGCTCATTAACACAGTCTTTCCCTAATTTCTTTTCTTCTCAGCTATACCTTCCAGAAAGCTTCATCAATCCACATCTTTGGGTTCACAAAATCAGTCTTCCTAAGAGACATTCCTGATATTTTGCCATTTACCCTTCTATGCTTTCTAAGGATCATGAGCTCGCCTTTCAGAGTCACTCTCCCACAAGCATTCAATCAAATCTTTCAACTAAGGTTTCTCTGAGAAAGATATTGTAATGTCTACAGACTAGATTTAGATTATCTAAAGATATCCACAGGCATCTCTGATTCAAGACTTAGCCAAAGCCTAGGCATGTAAATATGATCATGGAGTCAAAAGCTCTGACTACCTACTACATTTTTAAGATGCAAAGATTTCTGTTCTTATACCATTAATACAGCTATTTATATATGTAATATATTTATTTTGCATTTACTATATTAGCATGTTATGGCAACTGGAATTCAACTGTCACTTGTGCCAAAATCTGGTGGTTAGGACTAAGCAGCTCAGTATCCATCCATAAAATTCTCAAACAAAGCATATCACTCACTGCAGATCCACCTCAGCAATCATCACCTGAGCACAGTCTCATCAGTGAGCAATTAAACAATAACAAAAAAGGCTATAGTAACACAACAGCTCAGTGGTTACAGTATTTGCATGGGAGGACCTCAATTCTGTGTCTACCTTGGCCTCAAATCCTGATCTGTGGTTTTGCAGAAAGACTAACGTATAGTCTGTGCCCAGCCCAAACCCAGAAGCACATCCTGTACCAGGGTTCAGTTTTGAGTTCCATGGTTGAGGCATCCAGATGACAAAAGAGACTATATTAGATTATTGTTTCACTTTAAAATAGTGGTTACAGGATTTTTACAGTAAACAGTCACTGGCAAAACCCAGAAAAATTCCTCAGAACAGAGCTACGGATCTGAGGAAAGTTTTGCCATTGTTAAAGCAGTTGGAGGAATAGACACACACAAAGAAGGGCTCATTTCCACTTTCCTCAATAAAGCACAATGCCATGATTTAGTAGAGATAACAGGATACAAATAGCTTATTTCACTCTGATTCTGTCTCTCAGTGCAGCACAGTTCATTGTACCTGACAAAATGGTGCTCACTGATGTGGCTGTGTTGTTACTAGGCAACCAGAGATAAAATGTAGGGGTTAATGATTTTTATTTAATGCATTTTTATGACAAAGCACACTCTCTTTTTTCCCTCCCCTGATATTATTTGAGGTGTAAATGCTATTTACACAGGGAGATATATTTAGACATCCTCTGCAATCTGAACAAGAAAATTATTCAAACTGGATATTCAAACAGGCAGTCAGTAAATACTTATAAATATATTGACCATTACCACTATCAAACACACTGTGGCCATGGCTGAGATCTCAAAGCACTTCACCATGGACAAATATTCAGTAGGTCTCACAGCAGAGAATAAGAATGGCAATAAAACAGATTAACAGCCCAGAAACATTTGGGGCAGTTACAGATGTATGTACTCCTCCATGGAAGAAAACAAGAGCCTAAGCCTGTATCACCCTTCACCTTTCCCGTGCTGTCATGGTATCCACACCCAGCAAGGGCACACCATTTTTTTTCCTGTGGCTTTGGGCTGCCTCGACTCCCTTCAAAAAAACAGGCATCATCACCAAAAGTTTTCCCTTCTGGAGGAGGCAGGCTCTGCTCACAGGAGCCTCTACAGGGAGATGCACATCTTAAGAAGCATCCTACTATCACAGCCCTTGCCCTAGTAGTCTAGGCAGATGTCCTAGAAGCCTCCCTGTAATTCCAAGTTCCTATGCAATTCATTTCCCACCACACAATTACACTGCTCTGTTGCAGGGCCTAGCAGCAGTGACACCTGCTGAATTCAGCAGACATGACCTCATTTCACAAAGTGTTGAAAACGTTACCAAATACATAATATCACAAAACCCCTCAAGTTTCCTCACATGCCAAGGTCTTCCTTTCAACCTTTGCAAGGGCCAGTGACTTGTATCTAACTCAAGACCATTGAGTTCTTTTCAGGTAAGTGCTTTTTCAAGTCTCCCGTCTTTGCAATAGCAGCAGGAAAGTGTTTATAGATCTGAAAATCATCTGGGAGCCTCAGGCTGAGTGTGTGCAAGAGGGCTCAGGGTCAAACAAAACTACAGCTCTGACTACATGCTTAACTTCTGCAAGTTCTGTAAGATGAAGTGAGAAGCAGATGAACTCCTGCATCATTTTGCATTTACATGTAAAGCCAAATTGACTGATGCTGCCAACACTTGATTATTTTACATTTTTCTCCACAAAGGTTAACCTCCAAATAACAGGAATCATGCAGTTCAGTTCAAAAATTCTTTTTGACCCTTAATAATGGTCACCTTCAAATAAAAGCAGAAATTCCACTGAACCCATCACTTGGACTTTTTTAAAGACAGCTACCTGTGACTCAGCATACATCCTTATTATCATGATAGCAGGTTCTACTCCCTCTCACTTAGATAAACAAAAGAAATCCATATAACAGTCCAATATACTTGTGCAGATCTGTAAGCACCTCTTGCATTTCATTACAACTTTCCAATCACTGTATTTCTGATCCCAAAACGAGTACTACATTACTTCTTCTGACCATTTGCCTATTCAAAAAAAACTGAAGGTCAAATACTTTCAACTGGAATTAGTTCTAGGGGAACTTTAAAAATCAGTAATTCTCCACTGTGCGTCCCAGACATAACTGGTAATCGTACAGCCTGACTTCGTCCCTTTTCAGAAGCTTCTCTGTGCACAGCCAGCCTCACTCCTCACAACACCGGAGAGGTTTTGAGTAAGCAATAGCTATCAGTTTGTGAGTTTCAAAGCTGGGCATTTTTTGTCTCTTAACTATTTTTTTTCTCTTATTCCTCACATCCGAAAATGCTGCCAAATTCTCCCACCCCTGAATTGTTTCAAAAATTAAGTATCTGTCCATACTTCAGCTAAAAGTATGTAAAATACCACACTGACTAAAACTAAAGAACAGCAGCTTTAAGTAAAGAAAAAAGTGTCTTTCACTGTGTATGCGCATCAGGAGATTTCACAGTTTCTCAGGTTACTTAGAAGGACAAGTTAATAGATGCAACTGATTTCCAGTGCACTTCCCACTTTCACCGACTTTCACAGATACATTGAGACAGGCATTACGGTAGTTTATATTTCACTGGTATGGAACTTAGTATGCCAAACGCCACTCCATATTTTTATCAATGATCAGAAGCTAAAGTAAGTCTGATGAAAGAGCCACACTGAAAAACTGCAATCCTGAAAACCCCAATTAATCACTGCAGGACTCTGAAGACAAGCCTGACCTTTGGCTACTTTGATGGAAAGGATCTAGTCTCTACTTCTAGAAACTAGGACTGTCTGCTTAAACTCACTTAAATGTTCAGTCAGTGAAAAACAGAAATAGAGTTAGTAACAGCTAACAGAATTTAGAAATCCCTGTTGCCAAGAGAGTACCTGAATTACTACCTACACAAACTTCTTCTCCCTGTCAATGGGATTGAGAATTTCACCCTTCAGCCTTGAACAACATTAACTGTAGAGTCAGGCAAAACTCAAATTTTCAGTTGCCTCAGTTGCCTAGTGGTGAGCTTAGACAGCTGACAGGGCTCAGTACTGAGGATGTACTAGATGCCATATTGACGTATTTCCTTTGGATTTCTGGGTTTGAACTCTTAAATCCAAGAACAACATTCTGAATTCCACTTTGGAATAATGACATTTAGAAGGCAAGCCAATGATGCATTGCATTTGGCTCTAAATTTGTCCTAAATATGTGGTTATGTCTCTTCAACCAATTTGCCCACAAAAAAAAGAATTGTAAAGTAATATTAACATGCCATCTTGCAAAAAGCTTGACAGTTTTTAAATGGCATTAAAAACACAAGACTCAGAGTGGACACAGTTCACAGCAGATCTATTAATGACTGTTAAGTGGAATTGCAGAAAGAAGGATGTCACTTAATACTTGCTCACTGACAAGAAAATTCTACCCTATCATAAGTGGATAGAAGAGCGGAAAGAGAGAGATGGAATGTAGGTGGAAGGCTTAGATCTACTTAAATCTCTAAATGCCAGACTGAACACAGTATGAAGGACAAGTGCCTAGATGAAAAGATTCTGTATTTAATTTTTAAATAGAAAAATACTTTAAACTTTTCCTGAAAACGCAATGTAAAAATTCACTGTTGCTGCATTGTCACTGTAAGTCATGTGGCAAGCACTATGGCATAAAAGAGATGACTCAAGTTCCCAAATGTATTATCCAGAGAGGTTTATATAACAAATACATTTGCTAGACAACATTTTAAAACCAAACAAACAAAACCCCCAAACCAGCCCCCAAACAAACCAAACCAAACCAAAAACGCTGAAGAAACGCAAGCCTCTTCCATATAGCATTTACTAGAAATAGTCTAGAAGAGTTTGTCTTGATCTTACTACCAAATCCTATTTAGCTTTTATTAGGCATTAAAAAAAAAGTTACCAGAGAGTTATGAAAAAGCTAACAGACCAGTCTGTCTTTTAGATATTGCTATGCCTTAGCAACTCTCCAGTCACCAATATTTTTCCAGTATAAGTAGCTCCATGTTTCTAAACATTATCATTTCAGACAAGAAAAAAGGACAAAGAGATTGGAAGAAACTTCCAGATCAGCTAGTCCATTCTCTTTCTCAACACATAACCAAATGCCTGTATCTCATTCTGGAGTGACATTTATGTAATGTATTAAATTTTAGAGACCACAACCATGATATGCCTCATATCCATGGTTTGCCTCATCTACGCTGTTATGTACTTATTTTCAGAAAGTTTTGCATAAAGTCTTTCATGAATCTTCTCAAGTACAGCCTATGCTTTCTGTTTTCCTCTTTCATCCACATATTACTTTATTTAACAAATTTGAAGGCCATTGCTGTGTTTCCCTTTCAAAGCCTGATCAAAGAGAACATGAAGCCCGGTCAGGATCAGATGAACAGTAATAAACTGTGGAGCTAATCACTAAAGTAGAAAGTACAGTCAGGAGCAGGCAATCCATGGAGACAGGTTAGTCCATTGTCCCTGTTATGAAATCCCCCAGCGATCTGAAATGCCCTTCCTCTGTTCCAGAATACCATCCAAAATAAAGGGGTATGTTGTCTGCAAGAGTATTTGGCTTATTATGTTTCAATTCCCTACCTCTACCACAGTTGTCTTTGCAGCTTTGCACATAGGTTGGTTGAAGTTTCTTGCAGTTTTCCTGCAAAAGAAAAGAAAAATAATAAATATTAAAAGCTACAGTAGTTCATTTAAAGACTTTTAACAGATACACTACTACAAGGATGTCTGTAATATAAACATCACAAATCTTTTTGCCAATAGTAGGACAGAGGAAAAAGTATTACAGAATTGTCTAAGATGCATCTGAAATTAAATCATATTTTGCTACATTAGAAAATATTTATTTCAGCTCTTTTGACTTTTAATCAGAACGTTGTTGAATTGAAACTGAGTGTGCTACTTATATCTTCGTTTATTAGATCCAAAAGCAGCAGCAAACTGGACTTTTTACAATGTGCCTTCCCGTTTTTTCACTGCACAAAAAACGAAATTCATCTTCACAAGGGGACCGGCACATGGTCTAACAATCTCTCAAGTTTCCCATACGCCTTCATAACTCAAACTACAACTCAGGATAGCACTCTGCATAGTAAATGTAATCCAATTCTCTTGATCAAAAAAACCTTGTGTCAGTTTCAGCACCCACTGCATGACTTTGGCACTAAGTATTCCCACACAGCATTTCTGTACCAAGGAAAAAGAACTTCTAGAGAATAAAAGCAACACATGGCATGTATATGGATCTGCACCAAGATCATAGTAGGCAAGGGGAAAAACAAGTAACCTATGTCAGCTGCTCTCTGTATTTTTCAAAACCCAACTAAAATTGCAAAACTGCTTGGCATATTTAATAATTAAGAAAAATTATGTAGATTTTAGTGGTGTTACACTGCTAGCTTCTCGGCATTTTTCTCTTTTAAAAAGTAGAACTCTTGAACACTTCATCAAAATGCACGAATCTAGGGTTCAAAACAAGTCAAAACTTCCTTTTCCCCATCCTTTTTCCACAATAGCATTTTTTTTACCCTCACCATTCTTATTTCATAGACTCAAGGAACCATTTAAGTTGGGAAAAAAGCTCTTAACACACAATTGAGTCCAACAATTAACCTCCAACGTGTCCTCCTCTTCTCCTTCCCTTCCGACGAGGACCATGCCTAGTGCCACAACCACTCTGAACTTTGGGGGGCTGCTGCCACCCCGTGGCTTCGGGCGAGGGACAGAATGGAAACGGCCAAATCCTGAGACTAACCGGCACTTCTAACAGGATTTCTAGTGCAGGTATCTACGCAATCAAAGCTATATCCAAAGACATGTATCTCAGGGAAATGCTGTCTTATTGGCAATACAGAGCAGCCGTGATGACTCTAACAAAGGTCAAGACAACCCTGTCCTGGGGGGCATCACCTTATATATTGTGTACAGTTTTGGGCACCACAATATAAAAAAGACATTAAGCTATCCAAGAGTGTCCAAAGGAGGGCCACAAGGATGATGAAATATCTGGAAGGGAAGCTGTGTGAGGACTGGCTCAGGGCACTTGGTCTGCTCAGTCTGGAAGAGGCTGAGGGGAGACCCCATTGCAGTTACAAATTCCTATGAGGGGAAGAGGAGGTGCAGGCACTGATCTCTTTACTCTTGTGACCAGTGACAGACAGGACTTAAGGAAATGCCATGATGCTGAGCTGGGGGAGCTTTGGGTTGGATATCAGGAAAAATTTTTTCACCCAGAGGGTGGTTGGGCACTAGAAAAGACTCCCCAAGTAAGTGGTTGCAGCACCAAGCCTGACAGAATTCAAGAAGCATTTGGACAACACTCTCGGGCAAACAGTGTCACTCTTGGGGTGCCCTGTGCAGTGCCAGGAGCTGGACTCAATGATCCTGATAAGTCCCTTCCAACTCAGCATATTCTGTGATTCTACGAGCATCTTTTGTCCACAGATCTTCTCAGTGGCTATGTAAACCCAAAACGATGTAAGAATAGGAAACCATAAAACACATCCAGTCAACCACAACTTGCATTTCTATTCTTCTTTGAGAGAATACTATTTAGTAGTGATTTAGGATAAACTACTCTAATCTAGGTAAAGTAGCAAATGAGAAGAAAAACAGAGTTATGAGCGCCAAATTAAAATAGCAAGCAAACGGCGGGAAGGCAGATGTGAAAACTGATAATTCAGTCTTTCATGCCATGTAACTATCTTTCTGAACCAAAGACTTTCTCAAGATTGTAGTGGCTGGTCTTCCAGTAAAAGAAACTGATATAAAATTATTTTTACATAGGGGAAAAATTACAAGAAAACATTTCAATGTTAATTTAACATTAAGAAGAGCTAATGGGCTCTATTCTGACACCATTTACAAAAGCTTCTGCCATTTAGAATGTTCTTGGGTTAGTAAAGTTGTTTCAGAAGCAGCAGTCCTTTACAGGATCAAAGGCCTTATTTCTATAGAACACACTATCCAGAAGTTTTACGGGATCAAAGCCTTTATTTCTGAAGAACATGCCATCCAGAAGCTTTATAGTATCAAAGGCCTTATTTCTAAAGAACACATCATTGAGACAGAGAAAAAACAGAAACACTACACTTATTTTCCAAGACAGAATAATATTAGGGGTTAGGAGTATGAAACTAGCTAGAGTTGCCTTTTTTATTTCTGGACGTCTAGACTCAGCAACATCTACAAAGTCTATGTTCCAGTGATGGATTTCTAAGCTGACCCAAAGGTATGACATCTGCTCTTCCATAGCAAAAGATAGTAAACTACTTCACGGCAGACTAAACCAACAAACTACATCCACTATGTACCTAATGACAGAGAGGTAAAGAAACACCTCAGGTATGATCTGACTTTACATGTTGCAGAACCACCTGAAGCATGAAGAGATGACCTGACATGACTGTGACAGCAGAGGCCCTGACTCTGGTTATCCCTTCAATATCTCTGTTCCTTTGTCAATAGTCTATTTTCACTGGCATCACACCACACCTTTGCTTGTAAAGTATACTGGGCTATAACAACTCCAAAACAGAACTGTACCAGATGAAATGGGAGGGCAACCAAAAGAGGTAGACAAGCCACTCTCCCTGGTATTTGAAAATACATGGCAGTCAGGTGAAGTCCCTGGCACTGGAAAAAAAGGAAACATTGTGATCATCTTTAGAGTAGAAATGAGGACTCTGGGAACTACAGACCTGTCAGTCTCCCCTCCATGAGTGGGAAAATCATGGAACAGATTCTCCTGGAAGCTGTGCTAAGGCACATGGTGGACAGGGAGGTAATTAGAGACAGTCAGCATGGCTTCATCAAGTACAAGTCCCCCACAACATCCTTCTCTCTAATTTGGTAAAAGATAGATTTGAGTGCATGGAAGGAGGAATTGATTGGATAGTAACATCTAGAGGACAGGGGTCAATGATTCAGATTCCTGATGGATACTGGTGATGCATGGTATCCCTCAGGGGGATATACTGGGACCAAGACTGTTTAATATCAATCAATATGGGAAAATATTATCCCATACAAAGAGGGATTGAGTGTACCCTCAGCAAATTTGCAATTTGGTTACACCAAGGCAAGTGATGCAGTTGACAGCCCAAAGGACAGGATGCTATGCTATCCAGAAGGGCCTTGACAAGCTCAACAAATTGGCCCATGGAAATCTTATGAGATTCCACAAGGCCAAGTAGAAGGTGCTGCACATGGGTCGGGGCATCCCAAACAGGAGTAAAGACTGGGAGAAGAAATCATTGATAGTAGCCCTGCAGAGAAGGATTTGTTCGTGCCAGTGGATGAGAGACTGGACACGAGCTGGCAACATGCACTCACAGCCCAGAATCCTAGAAGAGTCTTAGGCTGCATCCAAAGCAGCATGGTCAGAAGGTCGAGGAAGAAAATTTTACCCCTCTGCTCTGGTGAGACCCCACCTGGAGTGCTGCATCCAGCTTTGGGGTTCCTAGCATAGGAAGGACATGGATCTGCTGGAGCGAGTCCAGAGGAGGGCCACCAAGAAGATCAAAGAGATGGAGCACCTCTTCTACAAGGAAAGGCTGAAAGAATTGCGACTGTCCAGTCTGGAAGAGAGAAGGCTTCAGGGTAACCTAATTGTGGCCATCCAGTACCTGAAAGAAGTCTGTAAGATGGAGAGGGGTGTTTTACAAGGGCAGGCAGTGACTGAAGATAGAGGAATGGCTTCAAACTGAAAGAGTGCAGGTTTAGATTGGATATTAGTGAGAAATTCTTTATTGTGACGGTGGTGAGGCACTGGAACAAGTTGTCCAGAGAATTTGTGGATGTCCCATCCCTGGAAGTGTTCAGCGCCAGGCTGGATGGAGCTCTGAGCAACGTGACTTAGTGAAATGTGTCCCCTGCCCATGGCAACAGGCTTGAAACTAGATCATCCTTCAGGTCCCTTTCAATGCAGGTCATTCTATGATTCTGCTATGACTACCTACAAAAGCAGTGGCACTCCTTGACGTTGTCCCTAATGTGCAACACTCAAAGGGAGGTTAAGATAAGGAGATACTCTATTTAGCTAAGTAGAACTAGTACCCATATCAGTTTAAGAAAGCAAAAAGACCATATATGCATTCTTTCAATTATCGTAGCAACAAGGTGAGACTATTTCATTATGTTTGAAGGAGTCTTGGATTATTTGTCTTAATGGTGCACTATACCTGAAAGTTACTATCTACTGGACCAGACACAGGTCTTCCTTGTCAGACAAAAGCTGTGGTGCAGAATAGTCTACTCAGCATGAAGATGACTGGAATGAAAGCAGCCACAACATGTTGTATAGACGAAAAGATAGAGGGGACCTGAAGTATCATGTTAAGAAAATGAAAAAAAAACCTGCTTAAAAAACTGCTTTCTAAAGAAGCTGGTGTTATTCTGGATTCCCAAGAAAACAATATAGCTTCATGTATGAGAACAGACAAAAAATTAATCCTAGTCTGATACAAGTAAGTGTATCTAAAGCACATCCTCTAGATTTAAAAAAGCTCTTAGCTTTAGGGTGATTAACAATTTGGCAGACACTAACTCCATTGCTATTTGCTCCATACACACCATAGACAGGAAACACAGTATAAACAGTACCACACTGCTGTGAAAGTGGTGGCAGATGGCAGGTTATAAGATGAGCCTATGTTTCGCTGTTCTAGGTCATCAGGTAATCTGTGTCTCATCCAGAAACAGAATGGGAAACTGCTTATCATAAGCAAATTCTCTTAAAGTAGTAATATTCGCATGGAGTAAGACACCAGATCTTTGATTAGTTACACTTGAAAGGAGGAATCAAGATTTCTAGGTCTTCACTCAAGAAGGACATAGTATCTGGTAGTAACTTTACTGTGTGAATGTGGGAGACATATGAAGAGTTCTGAAACGAACAGGAACAGGGAAAGGCATAGAGATCAACAAGACATAAAGGAAGGAGGGTGAAAAGGGAGAACACAACCAGCCTGTTTTTCATGTGGAGAATTAAAGACTTTCTCAGAGGTAACTATGCATCAGTAGATACAGGGTAAAAGTACAGACAGTAGTGTCTCAAGATCAAACAAAGAAAAGGCTAAGGAAGAAAAGTGTTGCTTGTATT
>JAWWMP010000093.1:56398650-56410255 GCA_035047865.1 Dendrocincla tyrannina | reverse complement strand
CCTTTTTCCTTCCTCCTTCTAATATTATCTCTGAAGTGGGAGAACTTATGCCATTTGTCCTGCTCAGTGGCACATTTTCATCTAATTGATAATTCATATTAAGCACTTTAGGCTTGTTCAGTGATATCTGTCCATTTACTGCTGTTCAGATGAAAGCAGTGCTATAAAGAGCAGGCTGAGTTGCATTGAAAAGGTGAAAGCTGGCATTCAAAGCAGCATATCACTTACTTATGAATGTGTGAAAAAACCCAGAAAATTTTACTATCTCAGACACAATACAATTAGGTGATAACCAAAAGATAGCTTGGAAAGCATAGAGATTATCTGGAGAGGGTAAGTGACTATATAGACTGCTGCTTAAAGCTAATTGATGGGGGTTTTGACAGAATAAGTGAATTAGGCTGCAGGCCTTGGTTATTTGCAACAGGACACCTTTGATCTCTGTGTTTCAGCTGTGGAAATGCTACTGCTCAGCAAGGACAGACATCAGAAAAGATCTTAATGCAACATTTACCACACACTGGAAGAGCAACACTAATGGTCATGCATGTTCAGCATGTTAGTAGAGTTATTACCTAATTAGATGATATATTACACAGATGCAAGAGGCAAGGCTGACAAATAGACCTTAGTGATTAGGAAACGATAAACTTGGAGTTATAATTTCTGCTCTGTGGTCACTAAACTAAGGCTCCTATAGAGAAAAAGGCCCAGGATGCAATGCCAGACTTCTGCGTGTTCCTTGCTTGCCACATCAAATCATAAAACAATTTAAAGAGGAATCTGAAGTCAAGTATTGGATTTGGGCAAAGTAGAAAAGCGATTTCTGGAACAATTACAATTGAAAGCATCCAGTTACAAACTATAGGAAAAAAGACTGAACATAGCTATATTGGGTCAGGTTGTCAAGTCCAATACTCAGTCTTGTACAGGAATCCAAGCAGATGACTAAAAGTGAATAAAGGTAGTGTAAGCAAATAGTGATGCTTTTGAAAAGCTTTCACCCAGATTTCAACAACTTGCAGATCAGATTGTGACAGATAGATTTAAGAATTATCAGTGGATTTATCTCCTGCAATCATGTCTTTTCTGCCCTAAGTCTTCTGGCACTCACAAAACCCCTGTGAAAAAAGGGGCTTCTCATGTCACCAGTATAGTGTATAAGGAGCCTCATCATCATTGTATGTCTTGAACCTAGCTTCTAGTAACTGAATTTGAGGACGCTCCTGTATACTAAAAGATCCTAGCAGGTACTTTGCCTGTCATCTCCAAGTTACTCATCATCTTCAAGAAGGGTTAGAGATGGGTCAGAAAATACCTAAACCAACTCGACATCCACAAGCCCATGGGCCTTGTCAGGATGCATTCATGAGGGCTGAGAGAACTGGTGAACACCATGGCCAGGCTGTTCCTTATCATCTTTGAAACGCCATGAAGATCAGGAGACGTACCTGAGGACTGGAAGAAAGCAAATGTCACCCCTTCAAAAAGGGTGAGAAGGAGGACCCAGGGAACTACCAGCCAGTCAGCCTCACCTTAATCCCTTGAACAGTGATGGAGCACGTCATTCTGGAGACCATTTCTATCTACATGGAAGATAAGAAGGTGATCGGGAGTAGTCAGCATGGATTCATTAAAGTTAAGTCATGTTTGACTAACCTGATTGCCTTGATGATGACAAAACTACCTGAACGGATGAGGGGGGAGCAGTGGATATTGTCTACCTCGACTTCAGCAAGGTTTTTGACACTCACAACATCCACACAGGCGAACTCAAGAACTGTGGGTTGGATGAGCAGACAGTGAGGCTGATTGACAACTGGCTGAGTGCCAGATCCCAGAGGGTCATAATCAGCAGCAGAGAGTCTAGTTGGGGGCTGTCACTAGTGGTGTCCTCCACGGTTCTATACTGGACTCAGTATTATTTAACTTTTTCATCAATGACTTGGATGAAGGGACAGAAGCCTCCTCAGTGGGTTCACTGATGATACAACCTGGGAGGAGTGGCTGATACCCCAGAGTGCTGTGCAGCCTTCAGAAGGACCTCGACAGGTTAGAGAGAAGGACAGAGAAGAATCTTCTAAAATTTAACAAGGGCAAATGCAGGGTCCTGCTCCTGGGAAGGAATAACCCTGAGCACTGGTACAGGCTGGAGCCAACCTGCTGGAAAGCAGCCCTGCAGAGAAGGACCTGGAGGTCCTGGTGGACAACAAGCTGTCCATGACCCAGCAGTGAGGCCTGGTGGCCAAGAAGGCCAATCCTGTCCTGGGGTGCATTAGGAGGAACACTGCCAGCAGATCAAGGGAGGTGATCCTGCCCCTCTGCTCTGCCCTAGTGAGGCTATGTCTGGAGTGCTGTGTCCAGCCAATCAGGGCAAGAGAGACATGGAGCTCTTGAAGCATGTCCAGTAGAGGGCAACAAATATGATTACAGGACTGGAGCATCTCTCTTACAAGGAAGGCTGAGAGAGCTGGGCCTGTTCAGCATCAAGAAGAGACGACTGAGAGGGGACTTTATCTATGTCTGTAAGTATCTGAAGAAGAGGTGCCAAGAGAATGGATCAGGCTCTTTTGGGTGGTGTGAAGCAATAGGACAAGAGGCGATGGGCAGAAACTGACGTATGGGAAGTTCCATCTGAACATGAGGAAGATGTTCTTTACTGTGTGGCTGACCATGCACTGGAACAGGTTGCACAGAGAGGTTGTGGAGTCTCCCTCATGGGGGATATTCAAGAGCCGTCTGGATGCAATCCTGTGCTGTGTGCTCTGGGATAACCCTGCTTGAACAGGGCGGTTGGATCAGATGACCAACTGTGGTTCCTTTTAACCTGACCCATTCTATGATTCAGTAATTCCCAGGAGATGGAGCACAGGACACTCTTCATGATAAAAGCCTAAGACTGGTGAGTCCCTTACAATTCAGAACATTTTGTGATTCTGTGACTGTTGTTTTTCCCAAACAACATAGAAACTTATATAAATATCTGTCTAAAGACCAAATGCTATGTGTCACCTTTAAAATGCTACACACTAACATGGGTATAGGCTTTAAAGTTAGAGCACCAATTTCACAAAAGTAGATCTCAATAGAATGTAACTGCTACTCATGATTTTAGAATCTCATTGCATTCAGGCTATTTGGAAAGCTCGGCAGTGCCAAAATAAACTATGGCACTAAAAATTAAAGTTGTAAATTGTCTTGTAACAGTATGTGTAACACTATCTCCTAATTTGATATCTGCCCACTAGATGGCAGACACTACACACATGACATTTCCAAAAGATACCACCAGGATACCACCAGGGAAGAGAGCAGCTCCCCGACTTCCTTCTCTGTGTATGGGCCACAGTAGTGAGCATAATTCCTGTCTTTTTCTACAACCAGGGAAGAACTGCCAAAAATCAAACAATTTTCAATAAAATACACATATATGTGTGTATATATGTGTGTGTGTGTGTATATATATACACTTCATATGATTATAATGTAACCAGCCAAAAAAAGAATTCACACAATACAGCTGGTCAGCTCTTAACAGACCAGTTACAGCACATGATCCTAAGGTGGTGTATTTGGTTTCCAATGTTTTGGTAGCTACAGGGGTGGCTTTTGTCAGAAGATGCCAGAAGCTTCCCCCACGTCTAACAGAGCCAATGAAAACCAGCTCAAAGGCTGAGCTGTAACCATGGTAGCAACTCTGGAATAATGTGTTGAAGAAGGAGAAAGAACTTACTACACAGATGCAAGTGCATCCAGAAAAAAGAGGAGTGTGAATGTGTGAGAGGAGCAGCTATGCAGGCACGAAGGTCAGTGAAGGAGGAGGGCGATGAGGTGCTCCAGGCACCAGAGCAGAGATTCCCTTGCAGCCTGTGGTGCAGGCCATGGTGAGGCAGCTATGACCTTGAGGCCACAGAGGTCCAGAGGGGACCAGAGATCCACCTCCAGTCCCTGAAGGACCCCACACAGGAGGAGGTGGATGCCTGAAAGAGGCTGTTATCCCATGGTAAACCCACACTGAAGCAGGCTCCTGGGAGGACCTATGGCCCCACAGAATGAGGAGTCCACGTTAGAGCAGGTTTGATGGCAGGATTCGTGACTCCACGGGGGGCCCACATTGGAACAGTCTGTTACTGAAAGCCTGCATCCACTGAAGGTACACATACTGGAGCAGTCCGCTCCTGAAGGACTGCACATCACAGAAGGGACCTATGCTGGAGCAGTCTGTTCCTGAAGGACTGTACACCATGGAAGGGGATGCATGCTGGAGCACTTTGTGAAAAACTGCAGCTTGTGAGGACTCACATTGGAGAAGTTTGTGGAGGACTGTCTCCCATGGGAGGGACCCAATGCTGGAGCAGAGGAAGAATGTGAGGAGCCCCCTGAGGAGGATGGAGTGACCAAGACAACGTGGGAGGGTTAGAGGAAGGGTAGAGGAGAGTTTAAGATTTGGTTTTATTTTTCATTATCCTACTCTGATTTGATTGGTAATAAACTAAACTGATTTCCCCAAGTCAAGTCTGTTGTGCCCATGATACTAACTAGTGAGTCATCTCTCCCTGTCCTTCTGTCAACCTATGAGACTTTTGTTGTATTTTCTCTCCCCTGTCCAGCTGAGGGGAGTGACAGCATGGCTTTGGTGAGCACCTGGAGTCCAGTCAGGGTCAACCTACCAGAGATGGCAAGTGCCACATGCACACAGGCCATACGTTTAGATTGCAAAATAATTTTATAAGCGCACTGATGCATTAGTCTACTCAGTATTTTAGATGAAATCACCAGTCTCTAAAACACTTCTTACCTGTGGTGTAAGTTCAACCTCAAGCTCACCAGATAAATACTGGCGTTCAAACTCAGCATTCTCTCCAACATATGATGACACCATGCGTTTTATCTGCTTAGTTTGAAGCAGAAGACCAAGTCCAAAATTGTCAACACTGTGTAGAAAAAAACAGACAACAGAGTTTTATTGTAAACACAGCACTTGATAAGTTCTAATGATTTAACAAGAAAGAACAAAGTTTTCTCCCCACACTAGGCACAAGGAATTGAAGAGAAAAATCAAATTCCAGCCTGTAGGGGAGGAAAACATCAAAGCTATAATTAAAATTTAAGATTCCCACGCTCAGACCTCATCTCTTCCAAGGCACAGAATACACCCAAAACTTCCTTTTAAAGTCATTTCACGTTAAACAGCTACAAATACAACTTGACAAGTGGTGTTATTTTACATATGTGCCCCTTTAAAAGTCTTACCAATTAACAAAAAGTCATACATGGCTTTGAATGAACAAAGATAATTTTGTTTACACTCCTGTTCTCCAGAAGAAAAGGCAAGTGACTGCTTAGCAGTTCAAGGAGAAAGGCACATTCACATTTATAGTGTTAGTTTGTATATAACAGAATATTTATATAAATTGTCTCATTATAGTAAATAATTTAATTTCTTACTAAGGAATTGCCTACTCCAACAAAGAATTTTAGCACTGCAGACAAGATTTTCTTGTCTATGTCAGTTTAAACTGAATGCCAAAGATGACATACAACACTTTTCTTGTGCCAGTGCTTCTAAAATTCTGATATCCTTTGTGATGTTTGTCATTCTATATTGCGTACTAATGGAACAGGAACATATTTCAAAAGTTCCTGCAAAAAAGGGGCTCTGTCAAAAAGGTTATTTCAATTTGAGGAGATATGAGATTAAAATATAAAAACAGAAATAAACATGGATTATAATGTAAGGGCATGTTTCTATCACATTTCTAACACATTATGCAGAATGCTAACAGACTGCTATATCTATGCAACGCTCCTCTGCATTTATGTTGGTCTCTGCAACTTACAAGCAGAGAACTTGGACCTTCCACTCCCCCTACAGGAAAGATGTCATGGTTCAGACATACCTCACAAAAAGTGATGTATATCTGACACTGGTTGGCTCAATTCAATATAACTTAATTATCCACACACTAGCTTGAGATTTCAAGAAATAATGAAAAATATTAAAAGAATCCTTTAAGATATCCAGAACTCAGTGCCTGTAATTAACACACATGTGCTTACAATATACACATCCTGTTGAAAACACCACTCCTGATGGAAAGCTCCAAAAAGGACCAAATTCAAAAGCTCTACTAATATGCAATGTTCCTTTTCAAATGCAAAAGTGCCGATATTTGCCAGCACTTGTGTCCCACACACAGGCTGCAGTGCTGCAGGTGAAGGGAGAGGGGCTGACTGAGCTGTACCAGCACCAGCTCTTTACCTCCAGCCACAATACTCTGAACAGCTGCGTGGACAGACATGCACATGCAGTCAGGACTTTGCAACTGAATGCAAAATGAGCACTATTTTAAGGTTAGGACTATTTTAAGAAGATGGCCCATTTCTACGCATACTCAGGCGTTTTGAAAACTGCATGAGAGGAAGTGAAACAAGCTCCTCAATCTGGTTCTCTGAGTTTATCCTATGTTCTCTAGATATAAAAGAATGTGACATAGTATCAGAGCTTGTCCCACTCTCCAACTCTGACCTATTAAAAAGAATTAAAAATCTAACTCTGATGCAACTTCAAAAATGTTGTGGTGCCAAAGCCTTGAGATTAGAATGTGTTGCCTGGAAACAACCTTTATTTTCTAACTTCCCATAGGAAAAAAATCTAGCTGTTTAAAACTGAAAGAGCTGGGAATAGAACAGAAAGAGGAGTCTTGTGGGCAACAGGGATTAAAAAATAAAAATAAAATGGAATATCTGTACAGGTCCATTCAAAGCAGGACAATCCCTCTCACAAGAAAACCTCTCATTATAAAAGGCAGTAAGCAAATGTAACAGACCAGTCAATATCTGATGGCAGTCCAACAGGATGGTATAACCACAGTACTGTGTAGCAGAAGTACAGAGAATTTACATAGAACTGTGCAGAGTGCTTTCTAGTGCAAAAACAAGGAGCAGCTTGATCTCTTTGTGAACCAGTTTGCAACTTCTGGGTACCATTCAAGCCATTAACAACACTCTTATCATTCTAAAACCTGGAAGTTATCAAGTAGAAACAAGCACACATGAGAATTCTGTGTGCAGACAATGAAATACTGAATGTGTGTTCACATGAGGAAGGATGGCAACATGAGAGGGTCAGGAACAGATTGTAATGGTTGAAGAAATTTCTGCCTCGTTTCACTACGATCTATAATCTTCCCTCCTAAATTCTCAGAAGTAGCTGCTGGAGCACATTGTTCTTAACAGGATTTTGCATATCATCCTGCAAGATCCCATTTGTATACACTTCATTCCCTAATCTACTACTGTGAGGTGTCTTCTCTCAAATAAAGCTTAGCAGTCACCAAGATATTAAGTAGGAAGTTGCCCAAAAGTCATTTTCTGTCACATTCATGCCAAGCTTTCACTGGCACTTCTTGACTTAACTCGCACTTTCTCCTCCCCTCATGCAGCCAATTCATTCAAAAACAAAATTACTGTGAGGATCTGTCACTATGAGCACACAGGTCTTATACAAATTTCCCTACAAGAACGAGAACAAGAATTTTACCTTTTAAAAATCATGCATCAGCAGGCTCTGCCTGACTGATAACATTACTTCAACTCCCCCATGCATTTAATCTTTAGAGCAGCATCACAAAATCCTGTTGTTACTCATGTTTGTCTTAGATGTAAATTTCTTTAAAGAAATAAAGCATTATCCATCTTTTTTTTTTTTTTTAAGGATGCAACTTCCATTCAGGTTTCCAAGTAAAACAACCCTTTTGCTTTCCACATGTATCAGTTTTCATCTGCCTCCGAAAACTCATTTTGATCATTTCAGCCTGTTTTATGTTTCTTGTGTTTTTCTCTTACATTTGAATATCGTAAGAAACCAACACTACACACATAAAATGCTGTTCTCATTCCTATTCTCCTTACCCTTTGCTCATCATTTCACATCCCTATCCAGGATTAAGATTAACAAAAAAAAAAAATCCGGTCTGGGAAAATGGCCTTCAATATAACAGTTTCATGGCAATTATACTTTTTCTCCCTTTCTTCATCTTGCTGCTTTCTTGGTTGTGTTGTTTCAGGCAGAAAAACTTTTTTTAACTTTTCAGCTTTAATTATGTTTATACCAAAAATGTTATCCCTAAAGTATTTGCCTTTCAGGGAGTGCTCTTCCTATCAAAGAGTAACCTTAAAAAGAAAAATAGAATGTTTACTGAGTGAATGAAAAGAATTCATGCTATATATCTATTTCAAAAGCTGGATTCAGTCCTTTAAAAATTTAAACAAAGGTGAATACAATAAAAGCATGTTGCCCTAGATAGGAAGGAAGAAGGCGTGGTGGAAGTTGACATAGTCGTTATGTGTGCTGTCGGAAAGGGGAAAGTACCCAGTAGTACTAGACAGAGAATGCATTCTTTTGCCCTTGAAATTAAGATTTCTAGAAGTTTCCCCATTCTCTATTAGTATGAAATGTAAAATTAACAGAAGACATGAAATACATATAGGAAAAGAGATCTAACTAGGCACTCATCAAGGACATAGCTGACCCAAGTTCCCCATTCTATTGACGCAGACAAGAAAAATTACAAAGGTCTCATTGTTTAGCAACATTCCTTCCTATTGTTTTGTCCCTCTCAGACCTACAAAACCTCCCTGTTAAAAACTAATGTCTGCCCTTTCTAATTAAAAAAATTAGCCAACGGTGACTCCAAAGATCTAGCCCACGTATCTCCAGTATTCTGGAAGCAGTCAAAGGCAACATGTTGATGTTTCACTACAGATACACAATAATATGCAGCTCCCAGACATTCCTGTTTGGAGGTTCAAGCAAAACACATTCTGCAGCATCAGAGGGAAGAGAGGATTACCTAAATTTCCAAGCTGATAAAAACTTCAGCAATTCTTACACACTCTGATGAAGCACAAAAAAAAGGGTACTTGGAACGTCACACTGGCACGAGATATCTGATTGCTTATTGTTTTGGGGGGGGGGGGGAGGGTTGAGTAAAAGGAGATAATTACAATTCTCCTCCCTCTCTGCCTTTGTTAAGATAGTTACTTGTGTCTTTAAAAAGTGGGGTGGTCAGAACAGACCAGCTCTCCTTACTGGATAGTAAGCAGCATCAATTAGCTTGAGGATTTCCTTCTACATCTCTTAAAGCAATGTGTTCCTCTACAGTCATTGCTCAAAGATTCTCCAGAACATGAGATGCATATTCCTGGGAGATCCCACAAGGTTGGAAGTCACTGGTTATGAGAGATTAACACAAGTATCTTGAGTTCTGGAGAATAAAAAAACATTCACCAGTGACGAGCTAACATGATACCCTACCTGATCTTTCCCATCTCATAATATGGGGACTGGAAAGATGGGAGGGTACCTATATCATCCCTAAAGACTACAGACTAAGAAAAGCATGCAATATAAGTCCTGGGCCAAGACTCCACCTCAGGTAGAAACTAGCTGTTGCTGCAGAGAAAAAGCACATTAATAATTGGTCCTACTCCTGGGGAATGCTTTATGTAAAGACATTAGTCAGCTTCTGGAGATAGATCAGCAGTCTCTTCAGGCATTCAGCACATCCAAGTTTTGCATAATGAAGCAACGCTTGAAACTTGGTAACAGATAGACTTGTTCCAGAGCTAGAAATTTTTTTGGCAATAGACTAGGAGACATTTTCCTCTTAACATTCTCCATGTAGAAGAGGCTATTTTTCTTTGTAAACATCAGCTTTTCAGTCTTCGAAAGGTCTCCACATTACATGCAATTATGTCTTCTGATAGAGCCACAACTCCTAAGACCAGATATACCCTCCAAATAAAAGAAATGGATGAATCGCTTTGTGTTTGGCATTTCTTAGTAACACAGTCTTAAACTTTCAGGCTCATAGAGATGCCTGACTATAACATGAAACTTTACCAGTATGAAAGAAGGTATGCAGATGAAAGTACCATCTGTGTTCTTAGGTCCACAAAAATAAAGTATAATTCTGGCAGTACCAGAAAGAGATCCTTTGTAGTCTTTGTGCAGAAAATTAGTAGATGCCTACTAGATGGCCTTTGCCAGAAGACACTGAACAAAAATGCAGGCATATCAAGGGTAAAATTAATGTGGACAGTCACATAACAGTTCTTCATAAATTGTCTTCTCCAGTCTTACAGCTAGCTCATAACAATGAGATTATGTCCCACAATAATCTCCCCATGTATTACACTGGACAATTACTAAGGAGCCAGTTCAGATGATATTTGGTTTCTCCTTCTCTGTCCCTCACTTTCAGATGAATACACAGAATGAGGGCAAGATGAGGAATAGGAATTAACTAAGAGAAGAGAGAGAAACAGATTCAGCTCATAGAAAGGTAAGTTATTCAGAGGTATGATGTTAATTTGCCTTGCTGATTTCTGTCTTTAGCCAAATGTTTTGACACTGTCTTCAACCACCATCTTCTTTCTAAGACATTTTCCCAGCTGTCCAACTGCAAAGTGCTTAATAAGGTCTCTCAGGGAAGGTGATGAGAAAAGAGGATGAAGAGAGAAGTTTTGGTGCTGCCATATGCTAAGGCAGTTCTGGTTAGGAGAAGAAAGAGGTAATAAAAACAGGACAGTGGGTCTCAGCTTCCAGAAACCATAGAAGCTGACTCATCACCTTTTCAATCCATGGCAAAGGACAAAATAAACAGCGCACTGAATCTCTCAACTCAGCAGCCTGGGACTTCTTTCACTTTGCGGGGGGAAGAAGAAAGCAAATAAGGGAGCCCACGGAAGCCCAGCATGCAAACTGGCATGACTAAGCCTTAATCTCCCCCTCCTTCCTTTGCAGTGTCTGCACTGAACCCTTGCCCCTCTGCTACTTAACTCTTCTCATGGGAACTCTGTCCTGTGTTCCCAAAAGTTCATCTCAGCTTCAGTCTCACAGCAAAATGGCAGTATTCTTCCTCCACCATCCTCTTCCAGAAATCAATGCTCACTCCTGCTCGAATGATAGGTGCAGACACACAGGCCAAGTCCATGTAAAGGTTCAAAGGCAGGTAATTTTTGAAGAGGACAAATACTGCACATTGCATGGTTACATGAGCAGCAAGGTATCTTCTTTCCACATTCCTTTTTGCTATGAAATGTTACAAGAAGTAAAACAACTCTATTCAGAATTTTAAAATTCACCGTATTTTCCCTTCACAGTGGATTTACATGGTATAGAGTTAACTTGATAAATATTTGAACTTCATCAAGGCTGCATCATACTTCAAAAGTCAGCTGGCTGAAAGTCACTTTTCTATAACCAAGCTGACACATTTCTTTAACCATACTGAGTTCCACACCTATTTTGTTCTTATTTGTAATCACAACTAGAAATTTATCTGCACAGCTGATTTCTCGATAACTCCATGTAGTGCAAAGTTACTACAATTTGCCCTGCCAAAATCCTAAATAACCTTCACACTAAAATTAGCTACATGACCTGGGCAGATTTTCAGGGATTTGCAGTTCACAGTGTCACCAATTTAACAGCTGTATTAAAGCATCTGATCAGATTCTTTATAAAGAATGGAGACTTTAAAAAAAAAAAAAGAAGTAAACTGCTTCAAATAATTGACTTCACTGAAAATATATACCT
>JAWWMP010000093.1:56355795-56365796 GCA_035047865.1 Dendrocincla tyrannina | reverse complement strand
CTCTTCCGATCTTATCTGAGCACAGGGAGCTAAGTGGCTTGCCCAGGAACACACAAGAGACTTCAGATGGAGCCAGAATGTAAGGAAGGACAAATGCTGGTTTTGAAGGGAGTATGAAGCTTCAGTTAATCTAAATTACTTCAGTCACAGCCCAAGACCTTGGACACAAGATTTTTGGGCCATTTTTAGAAGACTGTCCCTTGCTTGACATGATGTCTTGAGGTTTTGACAGATCAGGTTTTTACCTGCATGTGAGGTCCTGAACCTGTTCTTTTATGCTTGGCAAGCCCAGTATATACCAGCATGGTTCAGCCACACATAAGTAATTTTTGTTGATCTTGTGTAGCTGAAGAATAATAAAACCAGAAAACCCCAAAATTCTGATTTGAGGGAATTCTTTTGTTTTCATAAGGAAAATGTTCACAGGCTTTTTAAAAAACATACCATTTATAATAGATACTTGATAAAATGTTACAAAATCTGAGTATTAATGCCATCTGTGGCAGAATTTTTGCTTTAAGAGGAGAATTTTCAAGTAGATTGTTATTTGTAAAGAAAGTACAATGTTCCAGAATAGCTGATGGAATGATTAAGAAAAAATGCACATTGGTACCAAGAGTGAAAGCTTTTCTGATGGGTCTTAATGTTTTTTTGTATTCTTTCTCTTACAAAGCCTTTTTTGTCTAAGGGACCTTTACACCAGTGATAAAAATTTAAATTTGCTATGAGTGTTTCTGATTTCATGGATGGACATGGAGTGATGTTAAAATACTGTTAGATCCTGTTACCTTTAACACATCAGCTGTTTTTTATTATATTTTCACAGGTGCAGGACACTGTAGCTGCAACTTTAGATGGATTGCTAAATGGAATTGAGTGGCTCTTGGAAGAAGCAAATTGTAAAAATGCACAGTGATGGAATTGTGCATTGCTGTACTATATAAACTCTTCGGTGTTTTACATTTCAGTTGAAGTGAGTCTTGTGCTTCCTGCCTGAGTGCTGTCAGAAGGAAAATTTAAAAAGCAGACCTGCATATATTTCACTGTACGTATTTAAAGAATTAACATTCTTTCAGCTGTAGTCCTGAATCAAAGGACAAGTAGGATTGCCTGGATTTCAACAGCTATAAAGAAATGCTTTGGGGACAGGGGAAAAGTCTAGGTGTTTTGTTTGTTTTCTTTTTTTCAACCAGGGGCCTTTAGAATATACAATCTTCTCAGTATATCTGATTGTCTAATCTCATCTGTAAATACATGCAACACTACCTTAGTTTATCAGTACAGTGAAGATCTTGACAGAGACACTTCCCAACCAAAGAAGACATGCTGTACCAAAGTAGGTTGACAGAAAGACAGTAAATTCCCCTGGGGTTTTTTTCCAGAAACAATGCCTTGACCAAAAAATTTTTAGAAGCAAACAGCGGTGTATGAATTGTTTTTTCTTATTTGTGATCTTGTTTATAAACCAGCCACAACAGACTTAGCATCTTCTGCTTTCTGTTGAAATTATTAGCTTGGACTGGACATGGACCTCTGATGTCATGACCAAATGTTAAATAAAATCATTAGTACTTCAGGACCTTACTGAATACGTAAACTATCAGTTACTGAAATAATTGTGGCCATTTGTAGGTATGAATTATATCTGTCTTGAAATTTTCTACACAGTTGCAGATACTTTTATAAAAAGGGAAGCAGCATTTTAAAGCTGGAATTGCATTTTTCATATAGATGTCATTTGGATAGTCATAGTCTTCCACCTTTTCCATATTTTTATTATTGGATGAATGCTCAGAAACTTTCTTTGGATTTTTTGCCTGTGCATTTATTTGATTTATTCTGTGCCTCTTACTCGCTTTGCTCTCTTCATGGAAATTCAGCAGTCTCACAACTTTTCCTTGGAACCTAGATAGATGATTGCATGGTGCACGTACAGCTGTAACTGCCCTTGGTCTGGGATATGTGAGTGATGCTCAACACAGCTATGTCAGAAATACTCCATTTGAGGAAATGTTGGGTTTTCTTAACGAACTAGAAAGTGGGTTTGTTGGGTTTTTGTTGTTTGGTTTGGTTTTCTTTTATAATCTTTATGCACACTTAATTCAGCTTTCTAGAGATATTCTTGTATGTCTCCTAATCGTGACATAGGGGACTTTCAAGGGAAAAGCCATAGGAAGATATATTGTGAAAAATCTGTGGTTTATCCCTCTTCTTTTTTAATAGCGTTATGTGTGTTTTGCCCTTCAAAATAGAGCAGACACTAGATTCATGAGTATTTGAGGTAAAATTTTGTGCTTTGTGACTGGGCGTATGTAATTTTTGTGCTAGTTATAACAATTTCATAGTGATCTCTATGTATAGGGTTGAATGCAGCAACATGATGCTATGTTAGCTACAAATATGGGGATTCTATGCAAGATCTATGCAAGGAATAAATTATTTCTCAAAGAATGATATTTACAGTCTTTCTGTGTGTGTTAAGCCCCCCACATGTGTGTACATATGTGCACACACTGCAATCACACTGTCACAACAAATTATCATTGTCACCATAACAAACAAAGGTATTTTATGTTGCCTGTTCAGTTAACAGCTATTCACTCACTGTTGTTTCAAAAGGTCAGGATAATGGAGGGTATATATTTTTTCTTAATCTAAAGAACATCAGTTACATTAATTTAAAGACAGGATAACTTTGGGAATTACAAGTTTTAAGGGTGCAGTCTAGAAAACAGACAGTGGGAACTGAGAAGTCCATGCAGTCACAGAGCTCCATGATTGAGTGCTGTGGTGGATCAGTACAGGCAATTTTGGCAAAGGGCATCGGGACACTGCCTGGACAGTGTCAGTGGGTGGTGTGGATCAGCAGTGCCACCCTGCAGGGTACACAGTGAGCCACAGCTCTCCTCTGAAGCTGCAGGTAGGAGAAGGGTCCTGCTTGGAGCCTCTGTGACCACCCAGGGCTGCTCCATCGTCATAACCCACGAGACACCTCACAAGTGACAGTGCTGCCTCTGTCCTGCCAGCCCGGCAGGTGCACCCATGCACTGCTCTAGAGTGCCTCTAGTGTGTCTTTCATGTCATTAGCACTGGTGGCTTTGGATAAATTACTTTTCTGAAGTACAAGAGTAGAGAAGATTTAAAGCAATGTCCCTACCTTCAGTTCACATGAAAGCAAACTTGGTTAGAATGAGATGAAAGCAAAAGGTTAAATTTGATCTGCATACGTGCAGTACACAAAATTCTGTGGGATAAATCATTTTAAATTTTGTCTTGAATCTGAATCAAAATGATTTAAGTAAATTAGTTACCTGGGAATCCTCTTTCAAGAATATAACCTTTACTTATCACACGTCCAGACCCTGGACAATATAGCATAAGGATACATTGATACGGCTGAACATTAAGTTTCTTTTTAAAAGCACAAGCTATTGACAACAAAATATATGCAAATTACAGGTTTAATTAACAAAATATATTAAAATAATCTTATGTGTTTTTTTCCAAAATTAGAGATGCAAATTTTGTAAAAATATAAATTACTGAGAGCAAGGAACCCAGCTACCTGATAACTGGCATGTTAATCTGAAACAAAAGGGGCAACTCTGAATATAATCAGTATGTGGTTGAATTATGCACTGAATTCAAGCATCTTCCAATCTTTCATTGAACAGAATTGCTGCTGGGGCAATATCAATATCCTTCTTTTCAGCAGATACACTTGAACTGCTTTTGGACTCACTGAAACAAAACAGAAAAATTCTAGAAAAATTCTATCAAGAATTAGTTTTTTAACTTGCTTTTCACCATAGGAACTGAATTTATATAAATCAGCTGGTGTTACAGACACACATCTTTAACCCCGAGTATTCTCTGATCACTTGTTCCTGTCACACATACTTAAAAAAGCAGAAACAAGCTGAAAAATAAAATGAGTTAAAGGACATACTTGTGTAAAGATTTGTAGGAGTGTCTTGGTATGCCTGAAGAGTGAAATAGTTTGAGGGGCCCACCTCAAAAGGAGGCATTGGAAACTGCTGCCACTGTAACCAACAAGATTCATGGTAGGCAACCAAAATCACCAATCATGGAAAATTCTGGCTAATATTCAATAACATGATAATGATGTTTCCACAGTGCTTATTGTCCATGAGTGTTCCTGTTGCCACCTGTGTCATCCCCAGGAGCCTCACAAGCTGAGGCACCTCCTCCTTTACTCTCCGCCAGGGTTACATTCCATGCATCTGGTCTCTAAGCATTCCAGCACAGCAGTTTCCTTCCTGCTCTGTAGTCTGTGCACTGAATTAATTTTATTTGCTTGACTTGCGATTTTCTGAGCAGATGATTCTGAAGTCAGAGGCAGAAGAGACTGCAGAGCTGTGCTTCAGCTGTGCTCTGGTCCACGTGAGATTCTGCACTCAGAGGTGCAGCCATATGCCAGGAATCCTCTTCGAATCCTAGTCACATCCCAGGCATATAAATTTGTCACATATTTCTACACACAGAGTTGCATACAGTGGCAGAAAGGAAGGTCTTGGACTGTTTGAACCACAACCACAAAATTTCAATAGTTATGGCACAATACACAGAGAAATTCCTGAAGCCTGATCCTCTGTCCTTAGTGAAAATGCTTCTTGGATATTTCTGTGCATTTAGATGTTGCTAGTTTGATTTTATTTTGTGCACATTGGAGTGAAGATACTTTGATATTGGAATATCACTATTGTCACAGCATTCCCTGCAATGGCAGAAAGATCAGGTTGCTCCAGAGAGCGGCTTCCAACATATCCAGAGATTGTCAGGCTGCATATTTATCTGAGTGCAGGTAGAACTTGGCAGAACAGTTAGGGCACCACTCCTCAGAATGAGTATCTTCTTCCTGACATCTCTGAAATACCTAAGCAGACTATCTGCATTTGAAAGTTGTCTCAAATTAGAGATTGAATTAAGAAAAAATAAAATGCTGTTCTTGAACAACTGTATGAAGGGATACCCTTACTCCAAAATAAGAGCACTTGTTCATTTGAAGTGGGTAAAACTATGCCAGAAGGACATACTCCTTTTTTGGGAAGAGAGCATCAGCATACCAGATTTATATTCTGGGTTAAAATATCATAAATCAGTCCTAAAGTAAGTCCACAGAAGGTAAACCTTAAACTACAACATCCTGTGAGATAAACAAATACTGTGTTTCCAAAATAAAACTGCAATTAGCTAATTCCTTGGATTAAGTCTTTTTATTTCTTCCTGGATCATTTCTTCCTGGTTTGACATACTGTGACCACAAGGGCTCTGTGAAATACACAACCTGGACTCAGTAAGCTGTGGGCTGTGCTTGCACTGTACTTCAGCTGCAGCACATCCCAAAAAGATGCACTGTGCAGTGTTTACACCCTGACATCCCTGTATAGCTGCTTATTGCCAAGAGAGCGCATTGTGAGCTTGTGTGTGTGGACCCAGGACCAGAAGGCCCAGCTCACACAGTCCATCCTGGCTGGCAGCAAGCCACAACAAGGACTAATGTGGGCTTACCTGCTCTGAGGTGCCAGTGCATTGGACTCCACTCAAGACCTGAAACTTACTCCCAGTCACATTGATAAAGAGCTGGAACCAACTCCTAAATAGAGCATAACATGTAGGCTGAATCCACTAAAATCATGTTTCTGCTGTCTCAAGAGAGAGCTGGGATGCTCTAACTCACTCCTGCAGATCAAGAAACTGATAAATAGTCTGTCCTGTATTTGTCACCAAGATTTCTAAATATAGGTTTTCATTATATGACTCTTCAGGGATACTTAAGTAGGATGTTAAGGGTATTTAGAGACCCAAAGTCCCTATGTAGAGACAGAGAGATTGCCAGAGAGCATTTTGGACATTCCGTGCTGCTTTAGAATGTTGCAACACCACTGCTCCTAAACAATTTGGTTTAGGATGGCAAATGGAATAAGGAAATGTTGGGGCACTCTGTGACACAATCTGCTGGAGGGCAGGAAGGCTCTGCAGAGAGCCTCAAAGCAAGGATCAACAGCCAGACATTCACAGGCTTAAAATTCTATCTTTCTAACAGAATTCTACATGAAATCCTCAATATTCCTCTCTTCATGACAAGGAGGGAGATTATCACTGCTCCCTAATTAGTTCTCTCTCTGCTGCAGAAATGACAGTGGATGTGCTTGTCACTGAAAAAAGACCAGAAAGCACAGAACTAAACAGCTGCTGCTGTAGTGACACAAAGCCATAGAATCACAGAAAGGTTTGCGTTGGAAGGGGCCCTTAAAGGTCAGCTAGTCCCATTTGCAGGGGAGATACTAATAAGCCCAAATGATGCACACTGAAGAAGTGAAGACTTTGTATTTCACATTGTACTGCAAAAAACATTCGCGGCACTTGAGAAGGATCACCAGCATTATGGTAAGAGGCAATTCTATACCCTCTCTGAAGTGCTCATACCAACTATTTTCACACATTTACCTAAAACTAAAAAGAAACTTGCACCGATTGAAATTGGAATGTCTGCTACTAAATGTAAAACCAGCAGAGAGTTAAGCAATGCTGGGAGTATTTTGCAATATTTTCCCCAAGTACAGCTACTTTTATGTGACTAGTGGAAGAATTTACTACAAATATAGACTTAACTACTTTATAAATAGTTATTTTTTCATGGCTGTTACTGATGGTTTAAGCCAAGAATTGCATCTGTTCCACCAGACCAATGAGTAGTATTAGAGCCTTGAGTTATCTTTGAGTAAAACTTACTACATTGTTTGAAAAGATAAAAAGCCTTTTTGCTCTTTTTTTCTTTCCATGCAGACATGGATGGAAAGATAACAGATATCTTAGGCAGTCATTTAATTGATTGTTATAATATTGTTTGCAGTTTGATAAGGATACAAGTAAGATGAACTGGAAGACAGAAGGAAGAAAACGAATTAGTCAAGGACGCCAATGGCAGTGACTGTCCCCTTGTACTTAGCACTGTTAAGACTGCACCTCAAATCCTGTGTTCAGTTTTAGGCCCTTCACTCCAAGAAAGACATTGAGTTGCTGGACTAAATCCAGAGAAGGTCAACAAAGCTGGCCAAGGGTCCAGAGACTATGTCCTATGAGGAGCAGCTGAGGGAGCTGGGAGTGTTTAGCAGAAAAACAAGGAAGCTCAGGGGAGATCTTAATGCTCTCTACAACCACCTGAAATGAGGGTGTAGCCAGCTGGGAGTCGGCATCTTCTCCCTGGCAATTGGAGACAGGACAAGAGGACACAGTCTTGAGCTGTGTCAGGGCAGGTCCAGGTTGGACATTAGGAAGAAATTCTTCATTGGACGGGCTGTCAGCCATTCAAATAGGCTGCCCAGGGAGGTGGTGGAGCCATCATCTCTGGAAGTGTTCAAGAAATGACTGGACATGACACTTAGTGCCATGGTTCTAGTTGATAGGGTGGTGATCCATCCAAGGCTGAACTCAGTATTTCCAACATAAATGAATCCATGATTCTAAGATTTTATAGGAATTGTTTTTACTCATTTTACGTGCATCATTAAATATTTCTCTACATATTTCCATTCCTCAATAACTAAGGAACTGTGATAGATGACTGTGAAATCTAGTTATTCAGGAAGAACACTCAGTGTTTCAGTCCTGAGTCATAACTCAATCACACCTGCTGTAAATTCAGCATATTATATAGGAACACTGCAACAATAACCACCTATAATTTAATACCAGCATTGTAAATAGGCTACTTGATTACAGACAATTCTGTAAAGTCTATTCACACACAGGTTTCCTGAGGCACAAATACACCAAACAAACGTAATAATCTTATAAATATAAATCAACTATTAATCACCTCAATCTATTTCTGGAGGTCTTCATTGCCAGCAGGGTGAAAAAGAGAGGGATTAACTGGAAAACAGAGGTGTTAGCTTTAAGCAAGGTAAGACGGTTATCCACAACACCTTCTAGGTGTAGTGTATTTTCAGACTTATTTGAAAAATATATTCATACTACTGCTTTTTGGTTTTTTTTCAAATCTTGGGCAAAGATTTGTTGGAACTTGTTGGATTTGTGAAATGTGATTGCAGGTATGAACACAACAGGATCATGCTGCCCTAAGAGAAAGACTGAGGACTACTAGAGATCTAGCAGTTGTAGTGTGACATGGCATTTCATTTTAGGCAAACTGGGTTCTTGTATAGGAGGTGGGAGGGTGAGGCACCTGTGCCTGGGTGGACATCTGTGTTACTGTGCTTCCAGTTACACATCTTCCCAAGGGTGTTCAGATGCCCAGATTTTTATCACCTAATTCTAGGCCAGGCTGTGTGGGATGTGCAGCAAAGATCTGAAGGTCAGGTGGGGTAGAAGGGGAAGGAGAAATAAGGAGTGCAGGGAATAGGACACACATGAGGAGAGCCAAGGCCCCAGAGCCCTTCCCCAAAGGCCATTTGTGTGTGAGCAGACCTGTGACGGCTGAATGGCTTTCATCCACAGTGGGAAGCAGTCTGACAGGAGATTCCAGTACTAGGGTGCAACTCTTTCTGGAAGTGTTGGTTTAGTAAAGAGCTTGCTCCACTCAGAAAAGATTTGTCATTCTCAGACTTCTGAACGATCTGTGTTCTTTCAAACAGTTGTTACATATTGCATTTCCTTTCTTTTATGTAGGTTTTGGATTGTGTGGTATTCCTGAAAACCTCATTGGGGGTTTACTGAAGACTGGAGTAAAGGGAATAACTGCAGTCAGTAACAATGCAGGGTAGGTATTCCTATGTCTGTTTTAATAGGTACAGAATAAATATTGCACTTACGGGAAAATGCTGATCTGTTTGAAAACCCCTTTCTTTTCACCATCATAATTTTCCTATTAACCACACTGCTTGGTTTGAAAGTGCTGGTTTTGGAATGAGCTCATGGAGTACTGTTGAGATGCACTTTACTGAAAACGGAGAAAAGAGCTTTAAGGATGTTGGCGTGGCCACCACTGAAGGGAAGATGCGAATGAAACTAAAGACTATTGGACCTTCTTATTGTTACAGGTTCTCTGTTATGAGTTCATGGTTAAATAATACAAATGTTCATAGTTGTATAAAATGGAATCATTCCCCTCATGAATTTACTGCCATCTGATTGGCTAACATCTGCCAGAGTTATGCAGAAATGCAGAGTTTCCTTTTATGGTTATCCCCTCCTTTACTCACCTTTTATGTTTGTGTTACTCCCAGTTTTCCCTTGTTTGGAAGAGGATTTGCATGCTCTTCCCAGGTTCCAGCTCTGTTCCAGAATGGTCTGGGCCACCTCTGTAAAAGCTGGAGTCACCCCATTAAAGTTGCCATTCCTGCATGACCCGTTATTGGAGTATGCCTCCCATTCTTCCCTTCACAAGCTGTGTCAGAGTACAGTACTGTATGCATACTCAGCCTTGTCAGGGACCAGCTGTCACTGCTGTAAAGTTGTATATTTCTATATATACAACTGGTTGACTGTAACTGAAAATTTTATTTAGATGCTTTAAATATAGTATCTGTGATTTTTTGATCACCTGTTTTGACGTAAGTGTTTGTGTCAGGGTAATTTCCTTACCATTTTTTGGCCAAGAACCAGAGTTCTTTATTTTGCTTACTAGAAGACCATTCCTTCAGAATGGAAGGCTAGAAGCCTTCAGAAATCCTGAAATTAAACTGGAAGAGTAGCTGAATTTCCAAAAAGAAATCAAACTACTTTAAAAAGGAAAAGTAGATGTAAGATACAGAAGGAAGTGATCCTGTGTGTGGGAGTCGGAGAGTCTTATAAGATGTGGAAACGTGAAAGGAGAAGACAAAGGCGCCGGATGGACGAGACATCACTTTAAGACAAAGAAAAGGACTGGATTGGACTACTGAGAACCTCCCCATGTTTTATTGATTAGCAATTAGCTAGTTATTCTTTGTATTAGATTAGTGATAGGAATAGTAATAATGACAAATGTGTTCATTGGTTATTGTACCCCAGTTTCCCCGGTTACCTCCCCTCAT
>JAWWMP010000093.1:56304475-56317557 GCA_035047865.1 Dendrocincla tyrannina | reverse complement strand
AGGCTTGAAGGAGAAAAGGAAGTATCCTCGAAATGGGGTTGGAAGAGACTTTAAAGATCATCTGGTCTCAAGCCCCCTGCCATGGGCAGGGATGCCTCCCACTAGACCAGGTTGTTCAAAGCCTTATGCAAACTGGATTGAACATTGCCAGGGATGGGGCATCCACAACCTCCCTGGGCAACCTATTCCAGTGTCTCACCACCCCCACAGTAAAGAATTTCTTCCTAGTATCTAATCTAAATTTCCCCTCTTTCAGTTTGTACCCACTGTTTCTTGTCCCATCACTACAGGTCCTGACAGAGTCTCTCTCTGGCTTCCCTATAGGCCCTTCAGATACTGGAAAGTGCTATGAAATCTCCACAGAACCTTCTCTTCTCCTGGCTGAACAGCCCCAACTTTCTCAGCCTGTCTTTGCAGGGGGAGGGGCTTCAATCCCCTCATCAACTTTGTGACCCTCCCCTGGACAAGCTCCAAGAGTTCCATGTCCTTATACTGGGGACACCAGAACTGTACACAGTACTGCAGGAGAGGGTCGCAGAAGAACAGAGTAGAAAATACCAATTCATATCTAAGAATGATATTATGTTTAGTGTAGTTGGTAATCTGTTTAAAACAGACAAAAATGGAGAGAAAAAAATTATACTCAAGGGTGGGAAGTTTAAATATGACAGACAAACCAAAATTATACATGTAATAGCCAAACCTCATGTTTTCCAGATGTCTCACTCTTCCAAGAAGGCTTCTGTGCTTTATTTTGTTACATTTTATTTGACCTGTGCTTTCTAAGTTGGGAAGTAGGTAGTACAGCGCTTTGTGTTGGTATTTATGTTATGCATCAGATAAACATAGTAAAAAATTATTTAATTCACAAGTGTGATTAATGTTCTATGAGTCCAAAGATGTCTATCCTGTTAGCTAATGATTATTTTATAAGCACATCCAACTATTTTTGCCTTCATAAAGCCCTGACACTAGTAATAATTTTAAAGGAAAAATAAAATGAAGTAGATTCAGTATGTCACCTGTCAGTTTCTCGCTTCTACCTGTGATATGAATATTATACTGTTCTTTTGACTGACCATATTTATCAGGGAAGAATATTGCCATTACAGTGGAGATTGTTTAAAGAATGATAGAAGTACAGAAACAAACTTCTCTGTCTACATTTTAAGGTGTTTTTAGGTAGTTGGGACTGTTTAAAGTTTTGCTTTGGAAGGAATGCATGTTTATTGTAAGGATCTAAACACCACAGCCTAGCAAAGGTATTACAATTCTCTCCTTGAATCCCCAAGTAGATTCTACCAGAAAACAATGGTTCTGTAAATTAGTAAAGCATTCTGTCATCTAAAGGAGTGATTTAATTGGGAACATGGACATAGTTACAGACGGAATCTGACCATTACCTCTAAGTTTACATAGCTAGGATTTTCTACACTGCCTGTGTTCTACATGACTTCTGTGAGATTACATCTGCCTTCTCTTGTTGGCTCCTGCTGGCTCATGTGGGTGAAAAAGGTAATACCAGTTCTTCAATAATATTAATTTAATAGCATTAAAAATTAATGCAGCCTTTCTAATTGCATCAGTTCTAGACACATCTGGGCATATCATGTGAACTCTGTGCTTCGTTTTGGTGACTGCTGTTCAAACATACATCAAGAGGGTTCCTTCTCCCAAGACCCTCAGTTGAAATAGAGTAGGAAAATATTGATTGAAATCACTGTTTGAAATCTGGAAAACACTGGATAGGAAAACACTGATTGAAATCAGTGTTTGAAAAAAGAATAAAACTCAGTTTATAGGAGAAGACATGAGTTGCCAAACAACAGGATTTCTGTAGTATAGACTTTACAGTTTTTTGAGCTTGTAACATTATTTATAATTTTTCAGTAGTTGATTTTAAAAAAAAAAATTGTATGAGAGGTTGTTGAGGAACTGCAGATTTTGCTTTTCAGTAAGTCAGAAAATTTGTAATTTTTCAAAGAAAAATATGAACAAACTGTTAAGATAAAAACACTTAGATGTTCTGTTCTATATTATACCTGCAATATGAGTGACAATGTAAATCTCAAATTTCTTCCTTCATTAAAATAGTTTTTAAAATTTGATAGACTTATAAAGCAGATATTTGGCATTTAGGATTTTATTAAAACAATGATATTAGATTTATCTAAGACATGTCTCTCAAACTCAGAATGTGGTATTTCAGTGAAATACTTTTAGATCCTGCATATACCTATATGGACTTTTACAACATGCAATAATGAGATCATCCAACTTTATAATAAGAAAAATCAAAAGTGGATTCACCAGTGAACAGTGGGGAAAAAAACCTTCAAAGTCCAAAAGGCAATAAATCAGTCCTTAAACAAACACCTTGATTAACCTTCTTTAACTTCAAAAGAACTATCTCTAAGTAACATAAGCTGTAAGGCACACAAACTCCTTGCCACAGGCATAACTGTGATATAATACACTCAGTACAGTCAAACACTGCTTAGTGAAAATATGTCTCTTCCCCACAGGTACTTCAACCTGCAGAAACCCATACTCACAGATCTAGAAATTGCTCCAGCCCCTGAACAGGAGAGGATTGCACCTTCTTCTTGTAAAAAGTATTTCTCTTTGCATGAGAAGAAAACAATTGGTACATGACAGTAAGTGGTAGATATGATATCTATACTAATGTGGCTTGCTTTCACAATGGTATATTTTTCAACTGGCAGAGGCATGGAAGGTTTTCCATTTCCCACTGAATTCGCATCTAATTTATGTGAAGAATGGTTTAATAAAATGCATAAGCAGAGCTTGAAGCAGGGATCTGGGCTGAGTCCAGACACAAAGGTTGGCCTACAATCAACTTGTCTTTGGGTTCCAGCAGGATGCAGTAGCTAATAGCTGCTCATGCTTCTTGGAAAGCATATGGAGATAGCTACAAGCATCGCTTAGACATGTGGGATTTTGAATGTCAGTGCTGTGTAGCTAAATATTTTAGGCACTTCTGTAATTCCATCACAGTAGAGTGGGAATCTGAAGACAATTAATGAATTTCAGGTGTTTACATGCCTAAATATACATGAAAAATTTTCAACCTCTACTGAGAACATGAAGGGAATTCAAAATCGAGTGTCTTTCTACTTTAATTATTTGAAATTTCTGCATGACTATTATGATGCTGTGCCTTCCTCAGACCAGTATTGAGCACTCTTGTGCTTTCAAGTGGTGCTTTAATGTTCCAAAAGTTTTAAATACACTTAAAATGTTTTAAAATGTTGGAGGCATCATGTTAATCATGACACATTTGAGTGACTGCTCCAGATCTATATGAGTGGAGTAAGACAGAACTCATTCTTCTATGTCTTTTTAATCACAGTAATGGGCATTTTCAGTGGGCATAGTCAATACACTATGATGTTTTAAAAAATTGTTAATAGACCACTTCATTGTTAATGTCATTTTAAACTTCAAAAGTGCTGATTTTGAGTTTGTGACTTTATGGCACAACTTTGCACAAGAGTTCACCACCCACAAACACAGGAATATTTTATTTCCTTGATAACACCCACAGTGCTGGGCTCTCTTGCAATTCCACTTTATGGAGTTGCTGAATAGGAAGTGAGCTCTTTCTATAATAAGGCCTGGTTTTAAATAATAAGTTCTAGAAAATATGGATTTAAAAGTGTTGTAATGCCTGGCTCTCTTACCTGGTTCCTTCTCTGGACCATTTTCTGGTTTTATATCTAATTCATTATCAACACAGAAAGACAGTAGGCTGCTTGAGAGGAAAGCAGAAAATCTCCTAGCAAGATAGTGTCTGCCTGGAATTGCCTTTCTGGAATTAATTTTTCTATTTTGGGAAGAAATATCAGAAATACACAGACTTACAGAACATGCCAACAGGTGCCTTTGGGACTAAACTAACTTAAAGATCAAATACCAGCTCAGTGAGATTGAGCTATTTCCTTTTTGTTGTTTGCTTTTTGTCCACTTTGAAGTTCTTGCAGTTGAAAACCACATGCCATATGCAGAACACTCCATTGAAAGCTAAGTGCTCTACAGATACATTCTCCTTTTAATAACTGTTGTGGAAGTATAACCTGGGTTCCCAGGAAAACTCATTTTCCAAATTTATTAGCAGTATCCAGGGAGATGGTGGTTTCTGAGGAGCCAGAACTTCCAGAAACCAAAGTTTCATAATGATCATCCCAAATTCTTTGTTCTTTTTTTAACCATCTATTGTCACAAGATCCAGAAGAAAAGTACCTGGAAACACAACACACTGTGGGACCTTGTGGTTAATACTGTTGATAAATGCAAGGGCCAGCCCCAAAGTTTGGTCAGAATTGTTGAATTGCATGACAAAATACAGAAAGGGTTAAAGATGTAAATTCTCTTCCTAGTCATCCCAGAGAGAAAAACAGGAGTTGTGATATTCCAATTGCCCTGTAACTGTATTAGATTATACTTGTGAAGACAGAGTCATCATTACTAGAGATTTGTAAATCAGTTTCTTATTTGGAAATGACAACTCAATACCTTTGCTGTAAGATTGGGGAAAAAAACCCCTTTTATATTAGGTGACTGGGACAGAGAAATAAAATTAATAATAAGGCACTGAAATCCGTCATACAAATAAATGGATGAGCTCAAGGTATTAACTGGGGATGATTAATTCATGTTATTTCAAATGAGGCATAAATGGAATGAGTGATGAGGTTAACACTTCCACAAAATCAATAAAATATTACACCTTATCCTAGCAACCCTGAGTAACTTTCTGGGGGTATTGTGCTGTCTCTGCTGATTTGACACCTGCTATGTCAGCTGTCATTTTCATATGCAGAACGTATGTATATGTAGTATTTCAACCTTTTCCTTTTGCATGAACATCCACACACCCATTTTGTGCAGAATTCCCAGTATGCTTCTCTTCTATAACCAAATGCATCCTGCCCAAAATTTCTAATGTTTGTTTATACTTAATTTAGCCCGATTTGTTTGCTTACTTCTCTGTGTAAATATTTGAGGTCTTTGGTTTAAAGTTCTACCTTATATGGCAGATTACCTTTGATGTTCTACAGTTCAGAACTCAGAATGAAGAATTCTTTGAAAGGATTCTTTTTCATGCTTTATTTCTGCCTTCTTTAGCACAAAAAATGACCTATAAAATTGAAATATCCAATAGAATGGAAATTCAGTGTTACAGGGATAATTACTGGGATTTTAACAGGCCGAAAACAGTAAATTAACACTGAGTAATATAAGAATTTGGGCTTTTATTTTTTAAGTCCTCATTCCTACCTCAAAATTTTAGAGAAAAAAAGATTTCCAAAGATGTCTTCCTTTCTCATTCTGTCTCCAAGATCTCTAGTTTTCATATCCTCTTTGCAATCTTTTTCTCAGGTTTTTCTAAGATTACTTTTTTCCTTTCCAGTGTATCCACTACTGATGAGCAAAGCAAATTTCTTGAGATACTATGTTCAAAATTTTTTACCCTACTGCTCAGTTTTCAATTATCTTTGACTTTTTTAAGATTTATAGTGAAAAGAAATCCAGTCATCACAACAGCAGGTATCTGATCTCAAAAGTATATTTATTCCATGTTGCTGTGTCTTTTAGGCTCTGTAAATAACATGTGAAAAGATTCAGGTGCTTACAAAATGCAACCAAAAGATCAAGCATACCAGGTAACTGTTCTGAAAATCTGGAAAAAAAACCCAAAAAAGAACAAAACAAAGAAAAAAAAAATAAAAGAAAAAAGTTTGCTACTTTCTGAGTCAGATGCCCTGTACTGTTGTATTCATGGAGGGTATTCTGTCCGCTAAGAATTCACAGTCTCAGCTCTCCTCCAGCATTCCTATCTCCACTCTTTTGCTTAGTGAGAAAGAAATAGTTCTATATTCCAGAAAAGGATGATGATGATTTTTTTCTTGATTCAGATTGCTAGCAAACCACATTGATATTTCTGCTCCTGGACTTTGAGTTGTACTGAAGCTGAATGGACCTGGAGTGAGAGAATTTTGGTTTCTTTCTTGAAGATGGAAAGTAGTCTTTTCCATCCATATGCCACAGAGCATTTAATAGAGAAAATGAAATAGTAATTAGAATAAGAATAGAACTCCAGCTCCCCCTTCTCCTAGGAGAGTGCTGTAGTCACTAGAGCATGTTGTCATTAAAAGCATTACCATTTCTAATGAATATTCAACTACACAACACAATGTGGAATAGCTCTGGGAGGACAGAATGGACTTCAGTAAAAAGAATCAACAACATGTATTTTTCTTTCAGGAGGTAGAACATGTGTGTTTAGATCCATCCTGTAAAACCAGGAACTATATCTGTATCCCCTGCCTTCTGAATGTTGTGCCAATCATTGAGACACGTGAAAAGGGCAAGAAAGAGTTTCTTCCATTGCTTTTTGCCTAGAACTTGGTCTGACAGACACACACCATTGAACCTTGGGAAAACACCAAGGTTCTCAGAAGTCAGTTAGGATTAGTTGCAGGACAAGTTTTAAGCCAGCGAAAGGAAGATGAGACACTTCCAGGCATGTTCTGAATAAAACTTCAGAAAGCTTAATGTTCAGCTGAGAAACTGGCTGAGACAAATGGTGTCTTCTGAATGAGCTGCCTCTTGGGTTGTGTTGTGCAGATTGGAAGGATTGTGGTTTCAGTGGCCTCTAAATAGAAAACTTAAATACTAGGAAATAAAGTGAATAGTTCCTTACTCCCTTGGATTTATCATTGTAGTGCCCTTGTGAAATGCAAGATGATATTTACGCCAGTAAGAGATATATAATATCAGAATTAGGAGAATCAAGATTAAAACATTTTTACAAATAATTTCTTTTAGCTAATGTAGACATGTTGAAATCACTTCAGTGAACTCCTATCAACTGTTCCACTCTGTTTGAGAATAACAAATACCTTGCTGGTAATTCTATCTACACTGTGTTATTACTGAAACAAGATTTATATAATTTACATCCGGCTGACTTTTTTTACCCTCTTTTAATGGCTATATTTGCATTAGGTTGATAAATACTTAATATCTGAGGCTGAGAATTCCTAATTTCTGATCTGTGGAATTTTTTCTTCATGTTTGTATTATGGTGTTTACTAATTTTTGTAGATTTGAGAAATCTGAGGCTAATAGAATACAAATACTGGCTTTGGGGTGAGGAATTTGTATGAGTGTGTGTTTCTTTTTTGTGTTTGTTTCTCATTTGTTTTTTTGTTTGTGTGTTTCTTGCAAACTCAGGAAGCACTAAAAATGTAATTCCATATATAAACATTCAGTAGTCTCAAAACACATAATCCCAAAATAATATTAAAGCCTATCTATAGGCAATGCAGGTTTCTTAAATACTAAGCACGTGTAGATCCTTCAAGGGAAATCCAGAATGCACAGCAGAATTTAGCCAGTTCCAAGGAAGATTAAAAATGAAATCCATATATATGTTCTAACAAGGATATATTAGGAAAGTAGAAGACAATTCATACTATCAAGAAAAACAATCAGAACTTCTAAGGTCTGCTGTGATAGTGAATATTAAAAGAAATTGTGATATTCTTCTTGCTAGAGTGAAACAACCAGTAAATATTCTTTGCAGGCAAGGAGGAAAACAAAGAATATTATTTATGAGAAATGTTGTTACAGAGCTAATTCTGCCTCCTTTCAATTTATTATTGTAGTGTCCTTGCAGTGCTGTAGTGCAGCGTTTCGTTACACTTACATAAACAAGAAACCTTTTAGTGTACAAGGTAACTTATTGCAGATTTTTCAACAGTAAACAACCAACATACCGCTTTTTATTTCATCAGAAAGTAAAAGGATTAACAGGCACACATGTAAGAGGAGGTGCAGTTAAATAATACTTGATGATACAAATTATTGAGGTTGTATTTTTGACCAAAACCACAAGTTCTGTTTTTCTTAAAAGGAAAAAACTTTCACAAGAAATACTCTTTAGTGCATAATAAAAGCAAGTCCACTGAAATGTAGATTAAACAACTGTACTGGATAAAAGGTACTCCAATTCAGGATGTCTCAGGATAGGTGTGAATGGGATAAGATTCAGTGAGTGGGTTTATCTGCATCATGGTCTTGGTCTTTGTAGTCCACAGAAAGTGCTGACAGATTTCTGAAATGTGAGATAGTTCACTTCTTGCATCTTTCTTCAGTTGCCAGCCATCTATCTGTTTTATTGGGGTTTTTTCCTTAATTTTGGCCAACTCACATGTTGTTCCATCAACTGTGCCGATCTCTTCTTTTGATCTTTACATGTGTACAAGTTTTAGGGTTTTTTCAGTCCTGCAGAATACTTAGTTTTCCCCAATATGGTGATGTGATAACATTTTCCACATTCCATGTATTTTAATAGCTTCTGTATGACACAGGTTGGCTTCTCATCTATCACCAAGTGGAGACCCAATGCACTCCTGCTGGTCACCAACATAGGAGGTGATGTTGCCTTCTCTTCTCCCTTGCTTGTCCTTCCAAAAGAGCCTGCATCCATCCATTTCAATGCTCCAGTCATAGGATCCTTAGATCTCCATGAAGCCAATAAGATCACAGCGCTATAGACATGAGCATATCGCTAACTCTTGTTTATTCCCCACGCTGTGTGCATTTGCTTAGAGGCACTTTAGCTGGACCTCGATGAAGCCAACTTACTGTCTGGAGCAGCTGGAACCCCTTTGTACTGCTCTCCAGGTGTTCTCCTGCTGACCTGCAATCCCTCTCCAGGCTCTGGGTGTCTCTTGTTGTCCTGACATCAAAACAAAAACTGCTAGGAGTGGGATGGATTGAGGTTTCCCTCCCCTGGCAGCTATAGCTTAAAGCTCTCTTCTTCAGCTTAGCAAGCCTATGACTGAAGAGGCTCTTCCCCTTCTCTGGCAGAAGGACGCAATCAGCCCAGGTACAGAAATTATGGGCAAGTTACTTAAAAGTTATACATGCAAGTTACTTGAAAGTTATACAAGCAAACATGGTTTGAGTCATAAGTCCTTTTGCAAAATCTTTATGAATCTAGCATTATTTATTTTAGCAGTTGTCGATTTTGACTATTTGAAGTGTAAATACTACAGGAAGGACTCCCCTTTCCACTTCTGTATTTCTGTACTACTGTCAGAAATTGAGATCCCAGTTTCAGATACGGGTTTTCTGGGCTCTGTTTTTATATATAAAAAAATAATCTAACAGCTGTACCTGTAAATGAAGATATACTTTTCCCAGCACAAGTGGTGTGTACTTGACATACATCAAGTATTGAATGAGTTGTTCCTTTAGAAGAAAAATATCCATGTTCCATACAAAAGAACAGAGGATCTAAAATACATATTAAAAAAACATGATCAATTTTCAGCTTTCAACTGGTGAATTGCATGGATCAAAACAAGTGAAATATGAAGTTCCCTGAAAACATTAGCTATGGGTTTGAATGCTTCTTATTTTATTACCTGCAGGTCAAAATGGACTGTCACATTAAGATGGAAAATAGAGAAACCCTAAGACTAATCATTCTGCAATTTGGCATATATTGAGTGAAAATCAAAGAGAACATTTGGTTTATTGTTGAGATGGCTTTACAGGAAATGCAGATGCAGACCATCAATAATGTCAGCATTATACCTTTTAACTGAACTACTGTAGGACTGTTACAAACATATAGTAAATAGATAAGGACTTCAGCCTGTAACTAAAATACAAAAGGTACTGAACAGAGGCTTCTAGCTTTCCTTCCATTTATAGTATAATTGCAGCTGTTTTCAAGCAAGCTATAACATGATAAGGAGTAAAAATTCAATGTCAGTAATATAATTTGGTATCATATATCACTGTTTCTTAGCAACAACCCAGTAATGTTCAGCGAAGGCCATGCTCCAATGAGGTAATATTGTATCAGTGGAGAATATTTTCAATGAATGGTTATGCTTCAGGTTTTTCCCTGTAAAAACACAGATGTTACAAGAACCTTGCTGCTCTATGTTGAAAATATGAATCATTGGGTTGTTCTGTTTTGTTTCTAACAATCTTCATATAATTCAGCTGTGACAGCATTCATTATACTAAAACCAAAATTTGATTCAAAGTACTGCTATTTGTTGTGAAGGAAGGTTGTCTGTCCTGACAGGGAGGCTGTTTTTCAGCCCCTGAGATCTCTCTCAAGTAGGTCTTGGGAGGGACCCACAGTGTTGAAAGTGTAGATGTATAAAGAAACATTGAAGGAAGGAAAAGTTTGGGGTTTTTTTCCTGTGTTCAAGTTATTGCATCTAAGATATGTTCACAGCCCCTTTCTCTTAAAATTCAATCCATTCTGGAAAAATGTAAATTTTTAACATTTCATCATTCAGAGGGGAAATGATTTAGTCAAATAATAAAAACAGACCACAAGGAACTGGGAGTATTAGAGATTACAACTAATGCCTTAATATTCTATTTTAGTATTTTTAAAACCTGATGATTCTTTGTTCATTACCCAAAAGACAAAAAACTGGGTGGGAATTAACAATATTCTGACAGCAACTTGGGCCAGGATCAAATTCTTTCCCACTCATAGATGTCACTTGATGGAGGTTTATACTGCCCAAACCTCTTATACCTGCATGGTCAGAACTGGAGAAAACAAATCTTCTGGAAAATTTCACACCTGATGTACCTTGCATTTGAGGAAGATCACTTCCCCTTTTCTTTTTCCTTTCTGATCCAAGTATTAGGGAGATACACAATCTTAGTGCTTTCAATATATCAACCTTTTATGATAGAGGAGCATAGGTATAAAATGATTGGACTTAGATCAAAGAATGAGCCTTCCCTTGTCAGAATAAGTGCTTAATATATGTGTATACCATTTACTCAAAAATTACTTTTCCAGTCAATTAATAGTCATTTAAGGGCCATCAGAAGAGCTTGGCCTGTGACAAAAACACGTATTTGTCAAAGCGACAAAGCAGATGAAAGGGATAGCATAAATATGAAGACAGCATAGTGAACAGCTGACACACATAATGAAGATAGTAGGTATCCCTGGAATGGGAGATCTGTGCCCATGTTTGTTCAAACAAGCCATTTACTTCATTACCCAACTCTCAGCATCTTGGATTTTTCAGGGGTGTGGAAATGTTAAGCTTGGCAGGGCAGTATTTCTATCCCAGCAGACCAATGAAGGCTCTGTCTGGAGTGCAAAACCAACAAAAAAAAAAAAACAACTGAGAGCCCTTTGTAAATAATATGCTTTCTGGAATGGGCCATTGTGCCAGTGTCATTGCATAGACAACACATCCACTTGAAAGAGATAAACTCCTGATGTCATTCAGAGAGTATTCAAGCAGTGATTGCAAAGATAACAAGATTCATAAATCCTGGGAGAAAATGACCTGTTCTTCTAACTCCTCATACCAAAATAGAAGCAGCTGAAATAAAGGCCCTTTGGATGAAATAATTGCTTTGTGTCACGCTGTGTAACCAGTCCCTGCTCCAAGGCCATGCAGGGGATATGTTGACATCGGCAGTCACAGATAGGGCATATCTCTCTCACCCCTGCTCTGGTCAGGCTGATAGGGACCTGCCACAGAGCCCAAAGTGATATACTTTACCCCTTCCACGAGTTTTACTTCGGGTCCAGGAGCACTCCAGCATTGCTGTGCAGCTTCTGAACGGGAGCCACCTTCCATCTGCCAGGCCCCACGCGGGCGTGGGATGGATGCATGGCGCTGCGGCTGCCGCGGGAGATACGCCATCGGTCTCATCTCGTGCTGCATAGCTAAGGTAGGAGGACAGAGATTTCTGTAGGAAACCCAGACCTAATGGTGGTTGGCATTGGAGGCCACAGGAGAAAGCATGAGGAATCTGAACCCAGCATTTCTAGAGTAATGGACCCATTAGGGAACTTTCTTCCTCATCTTGAGGGCTTGGCCAGGGGGACAGGAGGGACTGTGTTCCTGCAGTTCATCAGACTAAACCACAGTGTCTGGTCTGACTTGCTGTTGGGGCTGAGGCTGGCACACATGTAGTGACTGCCTGTATCTGTCTCGCCCTCCTCCAATTCTAAGATGTTCTTTTTTTCCTCCTCTTCTGCAGTGCAGATGGTGAGAGGAGGAAATGGGACTGGGGGAGAAAGTGTGACCAAATCTACAAAACACAAAGTATGTCTGCAGATCAAAAGATACCTATTTTCAGAACAATACAAGAAGCTGAAAAAGCAGCTTTTAAATTCTATTTTTGCATGACAGTTCTGTGATATGCCTAGAAATCTGACATTTACTTTTTACAATTTCCTTTATTCCTGTTTCTTTGCTGAAAGTTTCCTTTTGGTAAAATAATTTCAGACTTATGTTTGTACAGAGTTTACCCTAGGATCAGCAGCAAAAAACAATGAAAATATAAATGTGATGTGTGGTATTATTTTGAGAAGAGAACTAAATTAAATATATACCATTTAAAATTACTTTAGTCTCCTTGGAAAATAGCAAAAGCAACCCCTTAGTTATCTCATAATTGCATTCCACTTATCACAAAAAAAACAACGGCTAAATAGATGGTGTGATGCTATTGCATTTGAGGAAATAAATTTAGCATTTTACCTGACAGTCACATAATCTTAATATTGTTTTCTCTAAATCAGTTTCTGGAGATTTAGTGTGAGTTCAAGATTTAACTAATCTGTGGATCTTACTGCCTGTGCGAAGGGCCATGTTGGAGCTACATAGGTGTAGTACCCTTGCCATAAGGTAAATCCAGTTCTTCCAAGAATGGTCAGTGCTGAAACATAAGGCATGTTTGGGAATGCTATGAATTTCTGTCTCAGTTAAGACCACTGCTCTGTGTAAAAACCCTAGCAGCATAACTGCATGTCCAGACATTTTTAAACATTGCTAGGGCATTTCCATCTTAAGTATACAGAAGCTGTGACTTTTCTACACACTGAAAACAGGAGTACCTGGGTTTCATGAAAGTCTTGTAGTGTGTCTGTTCAATCTAATATTTCAAGTGTGGTTTTTAATTATTTTCGGATCTAAATTTCCCATCTTGACAACTGATTATTTTAAGATTTAGGTTTTGATTTATTTAATCTATTCAGG
>JAWWMP010000093.1:56241383-56252796 GCA_035047865.1 Dendrocincla tyrannina | reverse complement strand
ATAAAGACGCAGAATTTGCCTATTCGCTGTATCATCAGGTTTTTGAAAACTAATTATGGATTATTTACCTGTGCAGAAAATGAGGTTTAGTGGCAAGGCTGAGATGGCATTCTCCTCTCTGCTCTAAGGGTTATTATTTTTTATATTTGCCCATAGTGTACAGACATCAAGTTTTGAAGCCTTATCCCATGGTACAGACCTTGGCCAGCTCTGCTGCTGTCTACAAAAGGGGTGGGAGCTGTGCTTTCATCCTGCTTACCTTTAGTGTTCTCGTAGAAGTTAGAGGTTTGATTTGATTGCCATTATCAGAGAATGGATAATGCTGGACATAAGTCATCCAGTGGTGACATTCACATCATGTTTGTCTGTTCCTTATCTCCCTTTGAGTACATTTCAGTAGTTGGATTATTGGCACTGAATTTCTTAATGGTTGGGAAGTAATCAGCTTTTGAAGGGATACTTCCTTTTTTTTTCTTTTCCTTTATGTATTTTTACTTAAAAAGTGATTTATCTGTGATTTTATATGACTTGCTCTAAATGCCTAGTGGAAGGTAAGGTATACATACAGACTGGGGAATGAGATGCTGGAGAGCAGGGCCACAGAAAGGGACCTGGGGGTCTGGTCAATGGCAAGTTGAACGTGAGTCAGCAGTGCCCTGGCAGCCAGGAGGGCCAGCCCTGTCCTGGGGGCATCAGGCAAAGCATCACCAGCCGGGCGAGGGAGGGGATTGTCCCGCTCTGCTCTGCACTGGGGTGGCCTCACCTTGAATTCTGTGTGCAGTTTTGGGCACCACAATATAAGAAAGACATTAAACTGTTAGAGAGTGTCTAAAGGAGGGCAATGAAGATGGTGAAGGGCTTGAGGGGAAGCAGCCTGAGGAGCAGCTGAGGGCACTTGGTGTGTTCAGCCTGGAGAAGAGGAGACTGAGGGGAGACTTCATTGCAGTACAACTTCCCTTGAGGGTCAGACACTGATCTCTTCTCTGTGGTGACCAGTGACAGGACCTGAGGGAATTGCCTGAAGCTGAATCAGGGGAGGTTTTGTTTGGATATTAAAAAAACGTTCTTCACCCAGAAGGTGGTTGGGCACTGGTACAGCTTCCCAGGGAGGTTGTCACAGCACCAAGCCCGACAGAGTTCAAGAAGCTTTTGGGTAATGCTTGTAGGTACATGGTGTGACTCTTGGGGATGATCCTGTTCAGTATCAGGAGTTGGACTCCTTGCGGGTCACTTCCAACTTGGCACGTTCTGTGATTCTGTAAGATTTGCTACAGATGACCTGAAAGTGGTAATCTCGAAAAGGATGCAAGAAAAAGAATTAATTGCTGATTTTTTGTAAAGATTTAATTAATAAATAATTTCTGTTCTCTTTTTATTGCTGTGTGTTTTTTCCTGTCTGCTTCTGATTGCATTTCAGACTAATTTTTAGTATGTATGTCACAGTTTTATCTAGCACTGCACTAACATGGGAGACACTATGGAAAATTAGGAAAAATAATTACAAAATTTAGGAGGATATTTTACTTAGGGTAAATTAAGTTTAAGTAACATATTTTTTGTGAACTAGGTTCTGATTTTAATGTGTCCCTTTATGGGGTCGTTTGTCCTTGGAGACTGGTTTGTGTCCTTATTGACTCTGTCCATCCCGTCTGTATTTTCGCTGGGCAGTTGTACTCTGAATCTTTGTTTACAAGTTTATCAGCTAGTTAGCATAATCCATCATCCCTGGATCTTAAAGGAACGTGAGATGATAATGGTTCACAGTTTACAGCTTGGTGTGTGCTTTACAAGTGACTACTCCAACCAATGGAGAGATGATGCAGTTGTAAATGTTCTAAGGGGCAAGGAGTGCAAAAAACCAGTTCAGCATGCAGCCAGTCCATTAAAAATTAAACATCAGTATAGTATAGATGTCTTGTGCTGGCATATGTAGACATAAATCCAGGAGAACAAATTCATTACGCACTTTTATTTTACCATTACACTGTACAAATAATAACCATTATTAAGAATTTCTTTCCCAGGAGTTACTGCAGACTAACATACTGATATGTAATATATTTGATGAGAAATGTGATTAGTCAAAAATCCCTTCCATTACAGAAAAAATAATTCAAATATAATAGAAAATGATAAACATTTCATAGCTCTTTTGAACATCTGATACAATGATAAACAGAGTTTTAAACTTAGGCATAATGTAGTCTGTTAAAAGGCCTGTATTTTTTTCAGTCTCAGAATTTTGTATTCTGCATATTATGTTGTGTCATTTCCAATATGGCCTCTTATAGACCTCCACAGTTTTGGTCTTTGTTAATAGCTTCTATTTATTATTGAGACTTCACCTCTGCTAAAAGTGGCTTGACAGCTGGTATGATTCACAGTATTCAAAACCGGCAGGGGTATTTGCATTTTTTCTCAGAACGTTAAAAATCATCTGCATGGGGGCCTCCTTGGATGATGCATTTTGTGAGGGCTGCAGGGTTGTTCTGAGTGAGGTCATGAACTGACAAGGCACGGCTGTCACATTCCTGCTGTCACACCACAGCCCCATGAAAGTGGCATTGCAGCATCCCCCTGAGATGGGTGCCTCCAGAGGGTGGAAATGGCTGCCTGGGAGCTATATATTGGTACCTTAAGCATGCCTGCAACTGGGACCAGCTGATGCAGAATGGCCCACCTCTTTACTATCAACATGTCTTGTTCTTAAAACATCCTTAAGAATTGCTTTCAGCTGTGGTAAGCAATTGACCCAAGGTGGGGATCTGCCAGGGATCATGGTAACAGTTTAGCTCTAGATATAACCAGACTTCATGGAAAATGGATAAATGCTCTTCCAGGGTCAATGTGCCTGGGAACATTCCCATGTTTAGTTTAGACTTGGTTTAGACCCAGCCCAGTTGGGGAAATGTGATACTAGTCCTTTTGCTCCTCTTCTGCTTTTCCATATGGAGTTCGTTATGGCTTCAGCAAACTGGTTGTCTAGACCTGGACAGGTTTTGGATATTTTTTTAGTAAAAAACAGCAGTCATCATGAATTCCTGTGATGGACAAAGAAATGTCCTGATGGACGCTAAGGCCAAATTGGCCAAGGATTTTGAACAGGAGGAAAGCCTTAGCTCAGTGAAGATCTGGTCTGAAAGGAGAGAACAGAATTTTAATTTCAATTTCATAATCACAAAGAACTGTTTCTAATGGCTTTCCAACAGAGACATCACTAAAGGTTTTTCTTCTCTTGTGCTTATTATATTGTATAATTAGTTTCTTGTAGTATCAAGCCACTAGGAAATCTCTCTCAATAACATAATTAATCTCTAAATATTACATTTTAGTCTTAGCAAGATCTGTTTTCCCAGAGCCTCATATTTAACATCAGGACACTGACTTGTGTGTGCACACTTTGGCTCTGTCCTGTGATTTTGGCAGTCAGTGCAGTAATGTGTTCCAATCATAAAACCTAGTGCTTGCATCACCACAACCTTTGATTGTCCACTGTGTCATGGAGCAGTATACAGTAGTATCTAGATTTAATTAAATTCAAAAGCTTATAAATATATAGCAGCTTCCTCAGAAGCTTCCTGGTGGTCCATCTTATATTAAAAATAAAAGAAGATCCAAGCTAAAACCATTGAAGCTTGACTTTAATGGTCTAGGATGTCAGCCCTTGAGATTTTGGGTCTGTAATTGCTTTTATTTTTATGTATCATTTACTATTACTGCTAGAATATACACAAGTAATAGCTAAGTAAAAATAAATACCGAACAACCAAAAAACAACCCCAAACCAATCAAACACCACCAACATTTTGACATATGTTGGACTTATTATGGTACTTCCTAGAATAATGATGGCTACATTAAATGTGAGCTGTATTCAACAGCATGAGTTTATAGTGGGAAAATATCTGAAATCAATCAAATGTTTTCAGCATATCTATCAAAATCCCTTGGAAAATTATGTGGAATTCTTGTGCACTGCGTGTGTGCTACTTCTGTGTAAGCTGGTAGGCTCTTGACGCCTCCTCTGGCGTCAAGATGGAAGTGCCATCTTGACGAGCTGTCCAGGGCTGCCAGCAGCTGTGCCCCAGTGTAGTCTAGAGAGAAGATAGATCACTCTGCCCTGCTGCAGCTACTGAATTTTGCTCCTAAACAATTTGAAGGATGGCACAATAATAAAAAAATCATATAGTTCTTGCTGGAGTTATTTGATTACTACAAGCCCAGTCTCTACAGATGGTGATAAATCTCTGCCTTTCAGTAAGAAAGTTCAAGTTGCACAGAAGGTAAATACAAGCTGTGAAAGCTTTGAATGTATTCATACTGATGACCCACAGTTAAAGAGCAATTCTTCTTACCTCTGTTGAACTGTGAATTAATTTCCTTTTTTCTGTGTTTCCTTTCTAAAGCTGGCAATGGGTGAGTAATTTACTTTCAAAGCAGAATGGCCTAGATGGAAAGGACTGTCTAAGTAAAAGAAACTGATATGTATTAATATAGTATTGAATTACAAGGATTTTTTGAGGTAAGAGAATACACCTGAATATAACTGTGGCTAATACTAAGCTGAGGGATAATAATTTTTACCTCTGTGGAATGTTTTTCTTATGCTTTTGTAATCTCTGAAATACATGATCTCTGCAAATAATAAACACCAAAAGGTTCTTCAGGATTTGGGATAGAAAGAAAAAGCCCAAGAATTGCAAGTGTTGTTCTGGAAAACCACTGATCGATCCATGGGCATGAAACCTTTGTCTCCAGAAGCCTAAAAATGTTTATCTGTTATTTGTCAGGCTCTTGAGCTATGTCTAAGTTGTATAACGCATACAATTGTGTCACTTTCTTCTTTTTAATACTATAAAACTTTTTTTTTATTTTTTTTTTCTGAACACTGTTTAAGGAAATTGTGGATCCCTGATATTCTCGGTCAGAATGAAATAAGTATATGACACATATAGAAGAACAGGAAAAGACCCTGAAGCAGAGCCAGCTAGGTTTCTATGATGTTGTATATCTCCATTATAATTTCACCTGAGTAGGGAACTGATCATTTGCTCTCTAGTGAGCAGGTTTCTCATACAGTTAAAGCCAAAGCCAGTATCTCTTGATGATTTCAAAGATTACAATACCCTTGAAATTATCACTGTGTTTGCTACAGTGGTGCTTTCAAGTACATATTTGATTTTCATAGTGAAGCAGACCCTCATGCTCACACAGCTGCCAGAACCAGGGAGGTGGTTGAAGAAGCTGGTACTGCTTACCTGCGTGTTGGTGTCTTCTTCCAGCAGTGAAATAACTGCTCTTGAATGCTCATAGTTTATTTAATTGAAGCAAATTTCCCAGAAATACAATTGCTGCTGCATTTAAGAGTAGTTAATAGTGGTACTGTTTGCAAAATCTTTCTTGTACAAGATACATTTCCGCAACTGCATTTGCAGAAGGTTTGTTGTTCTGGGCTATTCCCTTAACACCTTACATGGATGTAACTTGGACTAAACAAGAGCAAGCCACAAGGATTGCTGGATGAAATCTGAAATACAGAGTAAACAAGTAGGAAATACACCTCTAAGGGTTTTGTGTCTCTCCATGGTCAGAACCGTAGTAAAACAAACCTGATTGGGAAGACAGGATTTGAGCAGCGAGGGAGGATCTACATGCAACACTCAGCTCATTTTTCAGCTGGCAAGACAGTGTGTACACAGCTGATGTCTGCCAGTGTTGCAATGCCATTTTTGGATTCCGCTTGCTTAGATAGGAAAGGATCTGATTAGTACGAACTGTCAGCTTTCTTCACTGAAGTTCTTAGATCTGTGGTTCATTAAACATCCAAATTTCTTAGTAAAGTGTCAGGTGACCTCACTTTTTTCTTTATAGTTACTTTACAGAGCAAATTCTGCTGGGCCGCCCACTTGGTGTGATTCATTATTTTTTCCTCAATGTGATGTATAAAGAAAGCTTTCTTCTGCATCCTTCTTGTTCTGTGTAATCCCACAGTGCACAGGAGTGCAGTGATGTTTATTGTAGTGTTCTGTATACTTCACAGCTGCATGTCAGTCATGTGGAATTAACCTATTAATGTTGACAACAAATCTCCTCACAAAAAGAGTGACCTTTTATACTTCTGGCTGATTCAGCAGGCATGCTTACAAAGGGATCTTGCTATAATTCATAATCCTTACTTGGGAAAGAAGCAGGTATCTGGCTGGTGTGAGCTTTGGCATACCTATCTTTGTGGCTTCGAGTCTTAATTAAAGCTCTAGGGGGCTAAGGAAATACTTAAATATATGGGCAATTATCTTAGTGTTCAGGAATTTTATATGTTTACTTTTAAAGACCTTCCTTCATTCTTTTTCTAGGACTGGAATGAAAAAGAACAGACTGCCTAAAAGTTTCTAAAATTATATTTTGACATAAAATATGTACTATGATAAAGGACTTGTTGGTGTGGCTCAGATTAGGAATTATATTCAGAATATTGTTCCTGTTGCTATTCCCTGCTGAATTTTTTCATCTGGTAATACTACTTTTTAGGAAGTGATAACATACGCATGTAACAAGTTAATTGTAAAAGCCCAAAATGGGTAATTTGATTGTGCTACTAAAACAATAGTAGTCAAGCACTCTGGTCTGTGGTTGCCAGTTTTAAATCATCATGATTGTTGTAAATCATGCAAAGGAATTGTGGGAAACAGAGCGTTAAGCTTTTCATTACAAATTCCCCATTTTCTGTCCAGTGAGCCAAGGGAGAACAACATGCAGCCATCTGTCTAACAGGCTGCAGTGGGGCTGTGCAGACCATTGCTGTCAGCAGTCCAGGGCCATAGGACTGTGTTAGGAGCCATGCATATATTACACATATTCATAGTGAGCTAGCCTAGCTAGAAACAAAAAGAGCATTTTATATGTGCTTTTCTTTGCTGTATGAGATGTTTCTCCTTTTTACTTTCAAAGACTAGAATCAATACTTCAACTAGCGTATTGTCCGCTCATGATTACACTTGTCTACCAGAGGACCCTGGAGCAACCTGTAGAAGCATTTTGGGGAGTTGGGAGGGAAAAAGATCACACCTTAAAGATTTCATGTAGTGCGTAGAAGGAAATGAGTAATTGAAAAATGAAGTCTTAATATCTTCCATTTTCAGGCTTTTAATTTTAAATATTCAGGTGTTATCCATGTTGTGGTTATCAGTAGGACTGAGGTGCAGGCTATGCCCAGGAAGCCCTATTCCTGTTGTAGATACTCTGTACTTGCTATATATTGACCTTAGGGGCTTCACACTTCTTCTTGGGGCTTGTTTCATCCAGGGGTGTTTAACAAAATGGCATCTGAAGATAATTAGTTTTCGATTAATGAGTTCTGAGGTAAGAAAAGGAAGAATTTAGTTGGTAAGTGACTGAACTGCTGGCTCAAGCAATAGCCCTCCCAGTTTGTTTTCCCTGTCTAAAAATGAGGTAAGTTGTATGAGTAATGTCAAAATCACTATTCTGCAGCTAAAGTGCATGGTATTTGGGTTACTGTCTCTTGGCAGTTATAAGACACTACTAATTCTTAACTCTGCCCTGATCCTTTCTGTGACATTTATACTCCTTGAGCACATAATATGGCCACAATGTGTATGTGAGGGAGTTGGGATTGCCAAGATGCTGGTGCCTGCATCTGTCACAAATACGTGAAACCTTTTGGGATTCCTATTATGTTGTTTCTGCCTACCACACTTCACTGACTATTTTGTTCAGTGCCTGCTCTTCTTTTCTTAAAAGGAATTTATATTTTTTTATGTATATCTATATATATATACACACATATATATTTGAAAAGAAAATCCATATTAAAGTGTTCCTCTACAGAAATTTACATCTACCTAAGTAAATGGCATGGAGCCATGTTCATTTCAGAAGAAGAAAAATACAGCAGTCATTCTAATAATAAACACAAATTATTATGAGAACCAACCAACTGCCGTTTTATTTTCATAAATGCATATTTATGAAATAACGTAGATAGAAGCTGTCTGTAACTCAATTCAGTTAACAGCACAGTGACTGATAATGTTTTGATTAATCAGAAGCCAGTGTGAGTTTGTTCTTAGCATGGAGAAGGCTCCTATCATTTAAAAGCATGAATTGTTTGTGCTTATCAAAGTATAAGCAGTGGTGGTGAAATGCTTTCTGATTGCTCTGATTTACTATTATTTTGGCATAAAATAAAAGAAACAAAGTAACTTTTAATAAAGAACGCTTTATATCAGTAGAGGCACTTCAAATGGATAGCATCCCTAATATGATGCCAAGCAAATTTGCTTTTGTGTTCTTTTGTGTTGACATAGCAATAAAAAAATAGAAAATATAAAAACATGGGCCTCAGCTATATGAAATCTGTTGAAAAATTAAATCAGTGGCTTACGAACTTTTAACTTGAAAACTTTCTGGTCTGTGTAGCTTCAAGAGCCATTGAAGTAATTTATTTTCTGGCAATAATTCACTTTAAAATTTTTTTTTAATTATTTGAAACGTCTGGAAAAGATGGAGTGATTGATTTAAATTTGTTTTGGCCTTTAAATATTTTCTTTCATTTTCAGCTGTCCTTTAAGCTTTTAAAATTAGAGTTTAGTCACACTTTAAACATAAAATGTCTTTAAACAAATCATTGCCTGATTTAGATAATACTGAAATCAGTACTAAGCTCAGGAGGAAGAAAAAATAATTTTTGCAGACTTTTTTTGCAACTCAGTTCTATGAAATTCAGTTTGCATTTACAGTTATTTTAAACTTATTCCCAGTGTATTTTTCAGTGTGACAAGACAAACTCATTTGTAGTAAGAGGCAGGAGGAGTATCATCAGTTAGAGGATTTTATGTATAAGCAAAGCTGGTGTTTCCAGGTCAGATTTCCAAAAAACGAGGAGGAAGGAGGGAACACTGTGAATGTAGAAGTGAGGAGATTCATGGAAGCCATCACCAGTAAAAAACCGATTTAGGGAGTTTGACCAGAAGAGTGAGTGAAGGAGACTAAGAGTGAAATTCAGGTTCTGAGTTTCTTCCAAAAACAGATCTTCAAAAACTTTCTTGACATGTAAAAGATCCATCCTTCAGAGTCAGGCCCACAAACTGGAAGATGACTTTCTGTAGGTGGATGCACTGTGTTTGTTGAGTTCAAGGTGAAAATTGTGGAAAGACTCATAACAGTTCTGGGCTGATATGACAGAATTTTGTAAGATGAGAAATACTGAACACACTTGTAACGGAAAATAAGAGGCAAAAGAGTGTGGAAGGTTAGAAGAAAGCATGAAGGAGTGGAAGAGAGGAGTGGTAGGAGAGAGATCAAGAGGAAAGAGTTGAAGGACTTAGAATAGACAAAAACAACCTGTTCATCTGCTTAATACTTGAGAGAAATCTTCAGGTTGTTTCAACACTAATCTACTCCTTTCTTCCTGCCTCAAAAAGGAAAGAAACTAGAGGGGATGAGTCTTAGATGAGTTCTTCTGGCTGGTGACTTATGGCAGCATTAGGACAGTGACCCATCTGGTGCAGCTGTTAGGCAGCATCCTGTATCTTTTGTCTGTGCTGTTAAGAGATCTCCTGGTAGATTGATGTGGCTTATAATTACCTTCTCTTTCCTGGGCTCTGCCTTAGAATAGCTTGAATGTTGACTCATAAAGTGAACACAAAGTTCGTTCAGCGTTCTGCCAAATGTCCCTGAAGCATTTTTGAGTACCTAGAAAAGAAGCTAGGCATCTGTAGTAGAGAGACACCACCCATGCTGCCTGAGTGATGCTGTCCTTGAGTCATTGCCCACGTGGGAAGAGCCAACCTGTGGGCCAGCCCGGAGACACGCTGTTGATCAGTGCAGTCTGTGCTGTCATATGAATTTTGTTGGTCTGTTTTGAGTCTTTCTTGGCTATTATGAAATTTTTGCCATAGGTTGACTGCTGGCTCATGGTAAATGAGATGTTCAAATTTTGGTAAACAACATGAAGCCACCTCACTGATGTGTCTGTCCTACTAGGCTTTTCTTGTCTTCTGTCTTGCCCTGCCTGTGCAGTCATTCTCATCCCTTTGAACCAAGTGTACATAGCAAATAATATTAATTTCTCTCCATATGTTAAATTCCACCCTCTTCCCTGGATGTTTTAGACCTCCCCTCTTTTCTCACTTAATTTTTCTAATGCACGGTGAGTGTCATTTGAGCTCTTTCTTGAACTGTCAAGAGTTGAATTCATCTGTGCTCATTCAGGTATGTCTTTATTCATACACTACTTTCCTGTTGACAGGTGTAGTCCTCAGAGATATGATAGGTCCCACCACGCCCTGTTCATCCAGTAGCTGAAAGATGTTTAGGAGCTATTCATCAAGAGTATGAACTCCTTTGGAAAGACAGGACTGTGAGTGGCATGACATATATTCTGCCTGCCAGTCTTGACATATCCCATAGTCATTGTGGCAGCTGGGACATAATGACAGAGAGGGTCTGTGGCATGCTTAGGGAAAAAAAAGTGGCTTTGTTGGTAGCTTGAGACTGGCTTTCCTATGTAAATTAGCAAAGTAATTCAGTTTTGTTAGGATGAAACTCTCCTTATTTCTCCTGATGGACCTCACTTCAACTGTGGTTACAGGAATGGATTGCTTGTGGTAGGAAAAACGCTCACAGGATAAATCTCATTCTGCTTCACTATTCTGTGAACTGGCTTTCGCAGGTGGATGGGTGTAGCTGATTCGTTCTCTCTGGTGGGCTCTCTGTCGAAAGCTAATAATAATCAGAAACAACATTCATGGCACAGTAACTGCATCTTGCTTTAGTATTTGAGTCTGATTTTATGTGATAATTTTCATGCAAAATTCATGAGTTTGGAGAAAGGCGCTCACTGTGGTGAGAAGCACTTTCAGCTTCTCACATTGCTGTTGCAACTCAAGCTGCAGGAAACAGTGTCTTTGATTTTAGGTCTCTGAGTAATCATCTACCAAGATAAACTGTATTTCATATGAGGGTCAAATCACTGATTGATCAAAAGTTACAAGTCATAAAATTATCAAAATGTTCTGATATCAACGTGTGGTGTGAGGACTTAGTGGTACTTTAGAAGGAAGCAAAGCACTCTGAAGATTGCACAAATCCATTTATCTGTACATTTCTTCAGATCTATGACCAAATGCTGAAATTATACTTTTATCTCTAAAATTATCGTTGTTGTGAGTTTTCACTCTGACAATGATCTGTGCTATAATTCAGGATGTCCTGGCAATCTAACTGCTGTCCACTGTTCTAATTCATTATTTTTGGCAAGTCAAGGTAGCATGCACCACAGTTATGAAGAACAAATTGAACTGAGAGTTGTTTGAATTATGCTGCCTTTTTTTTTTTCCAAACCAGTGTTTCTGTTCAGTAAAACTTGTTTTTTATTTTTCTGTATAGATCACTT